>VZTD01003254.1:242092-438771 GCA_013397725.1 Rhagologus leucostigma | reverse complement strand
TTTTTTTTTTTCAGTTTTAACATATGTAGGCTGAGTTTTTCTGCAGACCAAAGGAGTGGGAGTAAAAAATCCTATTGACTTTTTTTTTCCGGGAGTAATTGTGTGTCAAGAATTTGTGTACCCTTTTAACAAATTTTTCATATACCAATTGGTTTACTCTTTCTGCATCTCAGTGTAGTGCTGAGTGGCAAAACAGTCTGGAGCAGCAGATTGGGACCTGCTGTGGACCTCCCAGAAAATGGCCATGTCTGCCTGCAGTCTGGCACCTCGTTTGCTTCTACTCAGAATTAGCTCAGTGATAAATATAACTACTAATTATATTTTAACCTACATATTTTCTCTCTTTTTTTTCCCTCATGTTTCCTTCTTAGAGACTTTAATTGCTAGTGGAAGACTTAAAGGAGGCATTTTATGCAGTCCATGTTTAAGTACCAAGCATTCAGTAATATCACTTTGGCGTCTCAGTGGAAAAAAAAGTTGAAAAATGCAAAGGGCAAGTGGTGGTCAAACCTGACCAGTGCATTTCTGAATGACACCAAGCCACACATTGCTTTCATATGGGGTGAAAGAAGGCTCTCTGCCACCAACCATGTCCCTGCTCCACCCCGGTGAAGGCTCAGCTGGAGCAGCACTGCAAACAAAAGACCTGGGGCTGATACCACTTTGCCTGGTCTCATGGGCACTTATTTGCAAGTGTGATTTAAAGGCTGTCTGTCTGCATTTTTTGTCAGAGGGACAGGATTACATGTATAAAATCAGATTATGAGCCTAGGTACGGTAATATGTAAGAGGAGGACGAGGGGAATTGGACCCTGCACCAGAAGCTCGCCTTGTTGACAGCTCTGGGATTGCTCACCCACTGAACAGAAGTCTCCCCAAAGTCTTTTTTGTTTCCAGACTGTTACTATGATCCTGAAGGAAACCACACTAGTATCAAAGCATGCTTTTTAAGAAACAGAGAGATTATTTTCAAGCCTGTAGAGGTTGTACATTGCCACTACCAGTGTTGCCAAGCACTCATCTCTTTCAGTCAAAATTAAGCAGATGACTGTGCTGAACTTGCAAACAGAGCTGGCTAAGATGTTGATTGCAGTTTTTTGTTGAAGTACAGTGTCAGAGTCTCTTTAGAAAGTGGCTGGAAGTGATGGCCCTGTGGCACGTAACAAACAATTTCAGGAAAGCCTCTTCTGAAAAGGAATACAAAGAACAAGTAGGTGCACCAATGGTAATTTTGCCTTTTTCTCTCATTGCCAGTAATGCTTATCATTGATCCATCCCTACAGCACCTGGCACTACAGTGTGTGTCTGACTGACAGAATAACAGTGCTTTACTGAATCCTGCCTGCGGTTTTCTTCAAGCCATAAGATTTGGTTTCTGGTCTGTGAGCAAGCACACCGGAACACAAAGACTGACGAACCACCTTCCTGATCCTGAGGCAGCCTTTGTCCAAACCTAGATGTGAATTTTGTCAATAAGGCTGATTTTTGTTGTAGATTAGCTCCATTTCCTTTGAGCAGCTGAAAGGACTAAGCAGACTCCTGGTGTCCCTCTGTTTTGTGTGCTTTATACCACAGCATAGGAGGTGTAAAGTCTGAGGGAGCTCAGCAGTGTGAGACCACTCCTAACATTTATGTAGTAATGGTATAACACACTGATTGGATCCTGCATGCTCTGGAGAACCCAGAATCTGCATCTTGTGGGAAAACTGATGGCAGTGCCTGCTCCTTCCCTTCTTTCCACTATCAGCTAAGGAACAGACCCGAGAGGGCAGCAGCACGTCTGCTGTGAAACCTGAAAGAACTTCAACATCTGGAGTTTTCCACTGGGAAAAGTGATGCTGTTCGGTTGTAAACGTATGTTGCAGATGACATTTAGAGTAAAGATGGCTGCTGGGGAAAAGAGGTGTTTAAAATTCCTCTTGCAATTCCTGGGTTTTTTTCCACTTACATGTGAAAGAAATATAGATGCGAAGTGAGAGGCAAGGGAAATGATAAACCTGGTACCTCCAAAATGACCATTTAGATTAACAAGTATATTTTTAAACTCTTGGCAGCACAAAGTATCTCCTAGAATAGAATAGAATAGAATAGAATAGAATAGAATAGAATAGAATAGAATAGAATAGAATAGAATAGAATAGAATAGAATAGAATAGAATAGAATAGAATAGAATAGAATAGAATAGAATAGAATAGAATAGAATAGAATAGAATAGAATAGAATAGAATAGAATAGAATAGAATAGAATAGAATAGAATAGAATAGAATAGAATAGAATAGAATAGAATAGAATAGAATAGAATAGAATAGAATAGAATAGAATAGAATAGAATAGAATAGAATAGAATAGAATAGAATAGAATAGAATAGAATAGAATAGAATAGAATAGAATAGAATAGAATAGAATAGAATAGAATAGAATAGAATAGAATAGAATAGAATAGAATAGAATAGAATAGAATAGAATAGAATAGAATAGAATAGAATAGAATAGAATAGAATAGAATAGAATAGAATAGAATAGAATAGAATAGAATAGAATAGAATAGAATAGAATAGAATAGAATAGAATAGAATAGAATAGAATAGAATAGAATAGAATAGAATAGAATAGAATAGAATAGAATAGAATAGAATAGAATAGAATAGAATAGAATAGAATATTTAGTTGCCCAAGATGGATCTTTTGATAGGAAGTACTACAGTGAAATAATGACATTTACTAAGACTCTGCCCTCTTACACTGAAAACAGAAGTTAAAATGGTGCTGTGGGAGAGCATAAGCAAATGTGTTTATTTGTTGATGTGTAGATTCAGACAGAGAAAGAGAGAGAGAGAGAGACTAGCTCTGTGTGAGAGAGGATTTGACAGTTTAAAAGCTGTTTCAAAAATGTGGGGTGAAATCTTACCCTCACTTAAGGCAATGGGCTCTTTGGCTTGAGAGAAGGGAGGCTTTGGCTTGGGAGAACAACTTGCTGCCAGTATTTTGCTATTTATTTCTCCGGTGAGAGAGGCAGTTGTGTTTAGCTTTACTTGCCAGCTTTCAGCTATGAGAATACTTGCAAAATCCAATTTTTAAAAATTTTTTAAAGCCACTGGACTATTTCACTCTTGCAAAAAAAAACCCCTGTGGGCTATGCTACACTTGAAAAAACAATTCCCCTAGGACAGATACTCAGGAACCAATGGTAGCAACATCTCCTATTGTTCTAAAGATTTATTTTGAGATTGCCAGCTGTGATAACTTTGCACAGCAGTTCAATGCTTGAAGATAATCCTAGTTTAACAGTGAATGTGGTAAATAAAAAATGCAGATGAGTGTTGCTTGGGTTAAAGTCTCAGCGAGCTTAATGTATCTAGGAAGCTCAAGAAGGATTGGAACTTACACATTTGGCACAAAAAAGTTGAATTATTCATGCACTGAGTCAGTAAATGAGGTTACAATGCCACGGATGCATTGACCCTCACACAAGAATTGTAATCAGTGGTTATTATAATTTTTTCTGGATTTGTTCAAGGATAAAGCAGCCCAGCAGCTTTTTTAAACTTCAGCATTTGTGATGAGATGCTGAAGTTTGCCCTCCTGGAAGCTACCAAATAGTCACTGTAGAGAACTGGAAGGTTTTTCTAGGTGACTACTGGTTGTGCCACATGGATATTGAAAGCTTCTCAAGGACAAAGAGTATTTGGAGGGGCTTCCAAACAGAATGGTCCTCAGGTCCTGAAAACATTCTGTGGCCTGGCTTGCAGTAGCAGCCTGCTTGCACTCAAGTTGCTCAGGTGGCAGCTTTGTGGTCTGAAAAGCTCATGTCCCACCACAATCTGAGCTGTCTCTCAGGAATTTGGCCTGACTTGTCATGGTTTCCCCCTCATGTTCAGCAATGTCAGGAGAGGTGAAGAGCCAGGAGGCAGAGGAAAAGAGAAATAAAGATGGCTGGTTAGGCTTTAGGGCTGAAGGTGGCTGCCAAGGCAGTTGTCACAAATGCATGATTTTTTTCACAAGAAACCCAAATCTCAAGATAAATTCACCCATTGTGGAATGAAAAGTTGCAGTGAGCTCTGTAGCCTGTACTGGCCATATCCTCATTTCTGGATCTCCTCCAGAGCAGTCTCTGGCCACATAGCCATGCTCAAGCACTGACGCCAAGGGCTTGCCTCCAGGAAGGCAACACGTGCTTGTAAGTACATATTGCTACTCCTGTTTGACGTCACCAAGTCCATTAGATAACACCATTTCTGCAGTAAACCCGTAGACGTTTTCATCAATCAAAGTCAAAATCATAGCCAGCTGTGATTTAAAGGCCTTTACTCTCCTTTTGCTGTGACTACTGTTTGTGGGTGTGAGCAACTCCATTCTCTGGAAACATGTGTGGAAATGGCTGGTCCTAGGCACTTGGTCCAGAAGTGCAGACGTCAGCAGCTGGACTCCAAATTAATGGTTGCTTTTGTGTGACTGTTCTGCTTTGGGCTTTACCTAGATCATGGTCATGATTTCTCCTTTCACCTTTTTTAAGGTGAAACACTAGTTAAATGCTTCTCTATGGTGACTGTCAGTTTGTGTTTCTGTTCTGCTTCTGTTTGCAAGCACTGACTTGGGCACCATTAAATTATAAAAGAGGGAAGTTTTAGAAATTGAAGTATTTTAATGTGTTAAGAGAAAGTCACTTTACTGATAATAGTTTTGAAGAGCCTACCACTTGTGTGAGCTACAGAGAAAAATAAATTGCTACCATAAAATGCAGAAGGCTAAAAGGTGCTTTTGGTCCAGAAATCAGATTCATGTAAAAGAATATTATGCTTTGGTTGTCTGTGCCAAGTTTTTGTTCTCATATTCATTTTGCTGAAGGATGAGGCATTAGCTAGTGAACCTGAGCCTGAAGACTTTTCCAGTCTCATCCATCAACAGCAGCAGATACATGAGAGGGTGAGACCAGCCCAGGAAAGTAATTTGCAGTCTGAGTACAGGCACCCTGACACCTGGGCAGGATTTCAGTCCAGAACTGACTGTAGAGTAGGAGCCTACATGTGCAGGAGCATTTAAGTCCTGTTGGGTCAGTGTGAGTCCAGCTGATGTTCACAGTGCAGCCTGGGGAGCGATCCGGCTGAGCAGGTGTAGAGGGTCTATTTTAGGATATATTGGCCCCTGGGGCTGGCTCTCTGCAGGCTATGTTGAGACCTTAAATACCTAGCGTGTCTGTAGGACCCTTGATCTCCATAAATCTCATGTCTGGGATGCATACATGTAACTTGTTACTCCCTGTACTAGTTTGAAAGCAAACCAGTGAGAGACTCCAAGTCAGAAATACAATTTAATATGAAAAAAAAAAAATTAAATTAAATTAATGCAACAGTACAAAAACCCCCACTGACAGAGTCAGAACACAACCTGACCCCCTGTTGGTCAGGATGTTGGTAGCAGTCCGATTAAATGGTGGCTGCAGTCCTCCTGGGGTGATGGTTCTGTTGAAGCAGTGATACTGTAGAAGGGTATGGTCTTCTGAAGGTCCAGTGATGGTGTAGAAGGGCCTGGTCTTTCTCTGAGAATCCAGTGGAAAAAGGCTGCTTGTGGTGTTCAAAATCTCAGATTATATCCAGGATGGAATGCTCAGTTCCTCCCTCTGGGCAGAGAATCTCACAGTGGGATGATGTAATTTTATCAGTCATGAGATGAGACTAGATGGCCCATTAACAGGAGATACCCTCCTGGAGGGACGATGGGTCATGGGAGAGATAAAAAACACTGCCTCACCTGGTTTCAATGGCTGGCCCATTAACAGAAGATATCCCTGGAGTTTATCAGGGATGAGTCATGAAGGAGATGGGGAACATTGCCCCACCAGTTTTTAACAGCTTATGAAGATGGTGATAGAATACATACTTTTGGGCACATCTTACATTGTAACCTAGGACACTCCCCTTTCCCACCTGTGTGGGAGCTGTGTCCTGCAGCCTCTTTCCCTGCATGCAGAAGACTGGATCCCGACTGCTGTGTGCAGTGTGGTGTGTGACAATAGCCTTGAGAGACACTGCTGGCAAGATCTCTGCCCCTAGGTATCATGAAATGCACACAGCCTTCTTTATGTCTTAAACAGCTCCACTTGCTCTGGCAATCAGCTTTCCTTCCTTTCCTGCTTGGGAATAGAGAACACCTTCCAAACCTGCATCCTGAAAAAGCAAAACACTCGACTGCCTGGCCTCATCTCCAGCGTGGCAGTGGCACATGAGACGGCGTGGACAGGAGGCAGGCTCACTGCTTGGATGTTGTGAGCAGACTTTCTTCCTGTGTGTCTTCAGTGGTGGAGGACTGAGAGCTCTGTGTCCAGCTTGCAGCAAACTCAGCATGAACAAGTGTGCGGGTGTCTGCTTTCTTGTCTCAAACAAACTGGTGTAGCTGGGAGAGTGAACCGAGGCAAGAAACAACTTTAGTCCCTGTCCTGCCACACCTGAGATGCTGTGTGGTCTGTTGGGAATTCAGTGGGGATTTTCTCTGTGGCTTTTTTTGTGAGTTTTGGACTATTCCCATTCCCTTTGAGAGCAGCTGGCAGTGAGCGTACAAGCAGGAGGGGTAGAAATGGAGAGCAAGTATGGAACATGTTATTATTAAAAAGCTTCTCAAAATCCTTAGGTCATTTGCAGCTTATGTGTGAATCCTCGTGGTCTTTGTTCTGCTGGAATTGAGAGATATTGACCCAAAATACTTTCAATTCCAAAGCTGCTGTCAGTAGTACTTAAGTACACACTCCAATTATCTGTCTCAGAGAAAGCTGGAGAAGTAGCTGTGGGTACAAAACCTCCACCAAGAAGCCAGTTAACAGGGATCACAAGGGGTACATAAGATGGGAGAACATTGGAGGCCCTGATGCAACTACTGAAACTCAGTAGCTGCGCCGTGCTCTTCAAAATGGTTTTGAGCTCTTCAAAAGTGCTTCAGAACACTGGCAGCTTCAAACAGCATGGTATGTTTCAGGAGATTCAGAAATTATAATGAATATTGGAAAAATACAAGAGATTACCTACCCTCTTTAATGTTATTCATCATAGACTGGCTGGTCTAAAGGACTAGATAGCAGAGTAAATTTGTGTGTTAACCTCTGCAGAAATGTGAGGCTGAAATGTCTTCCGCTTTTGAGTGTTCGTCATCACAATTTTCAAGTGTCTTTTGGAAGCACTAGTGAACATATCCTCAAAGAAAGATTATAATCATCTGTTGCAGATGGGGAACAGAGGCTAAAAGATTCCATGGTTTAATGAAGATCACGGAGGAGATGTAAATCCTGGGTTGCATCTACACCAGCACTGTAGTCCACTCAGAATTACACTTCTGAGTGAAACTCCTGCTTGTCCCCACCTCCAGGAATGTGGTTGCCACCAAGGAATCATGTTGGATTGCATAGGCCACACTCCTTTCACATGGGCCAAACAAGGAGAGTGTGTTCCTGTTTCTGGTGGGGTCAAGTCCTCAGGACCAGAATAAAGCTGGTCTGGAAAAAACAGCTGAACATGAATCTGCTCCTCCTGTGTTTGCGCTTACTGCTAAGGGAGGCTGCCTCAGTGTCCCCTAATATCAGCTCTGTAAGCCCAAGCTCAGGCTTTGAGCATGGAAGGCAAGTCAGACACAACGAGATCACCATGAAATACAGCTGTTTCTCCTCAGCTAATGTCTGGTTGTTGGAAGCACACTTTGTCCTGTGACTTTGATCTTGCTGAGGGATCACCAGCAAGCAAGTCGCCACTGAGAGAGTGCCAATGCCACTCCGGCCAGAGCATGGGTTTCATGCTTAGCAGCTATGAAGAACCAGCTGATCTAGTTCAATCGCTTGAACAGAGCCTAAACCACAAAGTACACAAATGAAATTAGAATGTGTTTCCTGGGTAAATGTTGTTTAATCAATAGGGAAACTAGGGGTCTGGTGAGTTAATAGGATGCAGAAAGCTGATTTGCTAATTTGGTTTTGGTAGCCTGGAGCTGAGGTCAAGAAGTCTGGAGCTTAGCCATATTTCTGACAGTGAATATTTGGTCAAAAGAAACCAAACCAAACCAAACTCCACTGATACATTTTTGAGTATTTTAGCATGTTGTACTCAGATAATGTTAGGTACATATATATTACACGATAGATCCTCAAAGAAAGAAAATTGTAATATTTCACCCACCTCCTTTTCTTGTCTAATTGTTGTCGTGTTGAATGAATGGTGAATAAAGAACTCGAATTACAGAAGAAGAGCTGCTCCATGTTTGGTGGATGTGGGGGATACAATGTCTCTAACACAAGGCTCATGAGCAGGGATGAGATGGGAGCAGAAGAATTAGCTGTCATTGGGCTGGAGTTAAAATCTTTTGGGAGAAGAGGCTTTACTTGTATTGCTCATCATTTTTTTTTTTCCATTTATAATGGGATGTCATGGTCAGTAAAATGGCTTATGTGCATTTGCTAAGCAGCAGCCACAAGGAAAAGAAATTGGCTGCCTAAAGCCAAAGTGTCTCTTTTCAGCAGCCAAAATGCCAGCATTAACAAAGGGAACAAGATTTTCAAAGCCAGACTGCAAAATTAAAGTCTTACTGACAACGTTGGCAAGGTTCCTGCTGACTTCAGGAAAACTGAATTTCACCCAAATCATCTAATACAAATGGGAACTTCTTGAGCAAAGAGTATTTAATACTGACTCTGCCTCTGCTGAGTGGACTTTCAGATCATGAGATTATGTTCTTTATTTGTCTGTCAGTAACTGCTGTAATTTGTGTCCACACCTGCAATTTTGCTGTGATTTAAGCCTATCCATGCAGCAGTATTAATAGCATTGCTGGGAGAGAAGCCATGATAAGTAAGTCTGTCTGAAAGGCTCCTCACAGAGCTTTGAAAACGCTGCTCCCTGTGATGCAAAATGCTGATCCACTGCAAACATGCTGTGCTGGCTCAAAGTTATTTAAGAAACGCTGACAGACATCAGTTTCTACAAGGAGAACGTGTGCTGCATGGGTGTCCCCTTCTGCTGCTAGAATGAAGTCGGAGTACAAGCATGATGTGAGTGCAAACCCCATCTCTTTATGCTGATGGGTTGCCTTTGATGGAGATCCTTTTCTGACCAGGATCGCATTGGGATTACCAGGGGTGGACCAGCACTGTCCAGAATGGTGTCCGAGGATCAAGGCACCATGGCAACAGCTGGCATGAGCAGGACACTGCTGGTGGCTTCTCTTCCTCTTTCTCCTTTTTACCAGTGTTTCTATTCTTTTCTCCTGTTTTCCTACCATTGAGACCAGTTGCTGACTTAGTCCCCTTGGTAGGTTCTCAACTAATTGTCCTCAACTAACTGTCCTATTGAATTTATGTAATAATTTAAAATTAAGATATTATCATCCTACCAGCCCCTCGGTAGATTACCTGTCAGTGCACAGAGGTGTTATTGCAATCAATTCCAGTGCACAAATAGTTGCATTATCCCTGAATTAACGTGCAAACTCTCTGATAGAGGAGAACACAGATTTGGTACACATTTATTTGTGCTTAAGGATTTGCTGCCATTCAAAGCTGATCTAGTTTACAGAAGCCTGACAAATGCAGAAGTGTGCATTACTGTAGGGATGTTCTTTATTGCAGGGACTCCAGTATTTCCAGCAGTAGCTCTGCAATACTCTTGAATTACAACCTGCCTTTTACACGTGATGTGTAACGTATTCCACTGCACATTTACAACTGAGGGGAGCCTTCCTTTAAATTTTAACAAATAGGTGGGAAGGAAGTACAAACATATTGACTAGAACTACTCCAAGTCCTCCTTAGCTGCAAACTTTTCAATAAGCTGACAAGAAAGCACAAAATATTTAGTCCGCTCAGAGCTCAAGTCCAAGTACCACAGCACATTAAAACACTTGGGATCATGCAGTGAAGAGTGGTTAAGCCAAAACTCCACACTAATGATGGAGGTTGTTTTGTATTTTCATTAAATATGTATCAAATGTCTTCCGTGGAGCTTTCAGCATAGAACCAGATTCCCATCTGGGTATGAATTACAACCACTATTCTCAACAACTACAACACTAACTATTCTTAAGGGTTCCTACTGGTCATCTGCTGCTTGCCCTCCCTCCAAGGAGGAAACCCTGTAGTGGAGTATCACATTATTCTCTTGCTTTACTGTCTTGACTGAGTTTCAAATGAAGCCAACAAGCAGACAGCATTATTCCTGAAGGTATTGTTTGGACCTTTACCCTTATGTTCTGCCTTTTCCATGTTTGCATCTCATGGCTGCTGTGGCACTGCAATACCCAGTCCTGTGAATGAGCATGTGTGTGTGTGAATGAGATCACAATCTTTCCAGGATCTGTTGTCACAAGCCATATTTTTATTTCTTATTGCCATTTGACTCATGGAGAGTTTCTCTTCTGTCATTAGGAGCAATGACTCCAGGTGGGGGTGAGTGGGGAAGTGCAGTGTGTTGCAGGCTGTCCTGGGGCACATTAAACCAGAAACCCCACATGGACATGCTCTGGCCACCCGTGTTCATATTGATGCTTCCCCAAGGGTTATGTAGGGGAAGTCACTGCTCTTAATAGTCCAGGACCATTGCCCAGCATCTCATGTCAATAGCTTCTGAATGCTCCCATCAGTCACCAAGTCATACAGAGGGACGAATCTGTATCCATTTAATCTGTAAGCAGCTGCATGACTCCATCTGCATGTGACTCCAGATTTAAAGAGATTTGGGTTGTGAAGTTTAGCCCACGCATGCTGGAGTATTTCTAACAGAAATAAATCTTACTCTTCTTTAGTCAGCAAGGTTGTTTTCGAAAATTTTGGGCATAAAATGTGAAGAGTTTTAACCCCCTTCTAGGCCTTGCAATGCCAGCACAGCTCAGATAAAGTGGAAGGAGAATGATAAAGATGCTGCATCAGTAAAAACACTGGAAACAGCCTGAATTTAAATCTCCTTCTTGTTAGATTCAAATTAAGTATTTTGAGATATCCAGATCATTAATTAGTCTTGAAAATAAAAGCCTAGAGAATTACATTACATGCTTACAGTGGCATTGGTTTTTCCTTCAAGCTTCTTGAAAAATTAGCCTGTATTTTGAGAAGAAATTGTGAAATTGTGCTTATTTTCACTTGAAAAATAAGATCCTTTAAAAACATTGATTGCCTCATTATCATTCAAAAATGGCTCTCTCTGTGAATGACTCTCTCTATGAATGAAAGCCAGTTTTAAATGGAGTGTTCTGAAACATTAGAGTAATTATTGACACAAGAAAATAAATATTCACATACTGAAAAGTAAACAGGAAAGAGGAGCATTCACTCTTTCCATGAAATAATTTAGCACATTCTTGAGCAGTAATTGGGTACACGATCCAGTGTAAGACTGGATCTTATATATACACTGGAGTTTATCTCTGTGGAATGATTTCGAAACCATTACCTCTGTAGCAAACTCTGAGGTGCAGGATGTGGAGGGAGGGAGGAGAGGGGTCATAAAGACAGTGTGTACACAGGGTGTATTTTCGCCTCTGTGCAGGAGCTCTGGAGCATGTGTTCAGTGGGCTGAAAAATGACTCAACAAAAACATGAATTTTTTTCTTACATTTTGGGCAGCTATGCCAATCACTTTAGTCTGAGTGTGGAACCTGTGCTTATCCTACTGAAATTCTACTCTCTAGACCTTTCAAATGTATGAATCATATTCACATATGGGTTTCTGCCTCAGCATGGACTTTCACTTCATTAATAGCTTCATTATCTTGCTAGCTCATGGACCTTTTTCAAAGCTGAAGTCAGGAGTCATAATTTTTCTGTCAAACTGTCTGATGTCTCTGCTTGAATCGAGCTATTCACCTACCTCAGGCTCCTAAGATGGCACAGGCCCAGGACAGAAGGGGTCAGGGAGCCTCCTCAGGTGGGAAGGGGTTAATTGCAGACGTGCCAGAGCATCTTTTGCACAGCTGGAGGGCACAGAGGCACCTTGTAATGAGATCCCCCTGCAGGTGCACTGCAGGTGGAGAGGGCTTTCACATTACCACGGGAGCCTGCACCTTTCCAAGCACTAAGACTAGCACATGGAGGAGCATTATGGCTGGGGCTCTTTGCTCAAAACAAATTTCTTTTCTTTCTGAAAAAGTCTTAAGAGTTCAATGGAGATTTTTCCATCTGATCAAAGTGCAGCCATTTTAAAGAACTGTGCAAAGCTTGACGTAAACTTGTAGAGTCTAGAACATGATTTTTGTTTAAGATAAGATGCAGTCCAGTGGTTAGAGGTCTCCATGGTCCCAAGTTTCTTTTCTTTCTTTAACCTTGGTGATTTGAATCTAGGTCTTCCATGTTTTAGGTTGATCACCTGAACGGTTTGGCTATTGAGGGGGTCAGAGGTTGTCAGTCCTTCTCTGTGTCTTGCAGGGGTGTAATTATTAATTGAAGAAAAGCAAAAAGCCTCGAACTTGTCCCTGTGTGGAAGAGATCTGAATGCTGGTCACTTTCTTGTGAAACTGGAACTTCATTTTCTGGATGCCTACAGGCTTCAAGCTCTTCAGTCTGGAATTTCATTAAGTTACAGTTCAGCAAAGCAATTAAGTAAATGATACCATTGAAGTTAATATTTGCTAATTCTGTGGGCTAAAATACATTTGGCCATGGTGCATTTAAAATAAATTTTAAAAATAGCTTTAATACAAAGGTAACTTTGCATCACTAAAAAAAATGTCAGGATATTCCACCACCGAACATACAAAGACACTTGTCTCCCAGGAAGGGGGTCTCCTGCTGTATACTCACATCCTCCTGCTTTGGCAGGATCTAAAGGCAAAACCACTTGGCTGCTCCACAGCCCAGTAACCAGGCTGTGACCTGCATCAGGCAGTGCTGGCATATGGCCCCCACCAGCATCAGACATGAGGACATGACATGCCTGACAAAAGATGTCAGGAGTCACAAGGGACCCCACCCCTCATAGAACTGGGAAGACAAAACCAGAACTAACTTACATAGAGGTTTATAAACTTTTGCCATCACCTGATCACAACTTTTTGCATAAAAAATTATAGATACCCCCTGCCCTTGACTTTCATGAGACTGTTGTACCAAAGGGCTGTCACTCAGAGATGCAGCAGTGGTGCCCTGTCTGCTCTAGCCGGCTCTCGTAGCCCTCAGTCTCTCAAAAGAAGTGCTGAGACACCCACCCGACAGACGGATGCTGTGTGACTACTTGGACACGGACACAGACACAGCTTCTGGCGGTGTTGCACATCGATGGGAGGACAGGGGTCTAGCAGGAGAAAGCTGCCAGCCTGCGCTTTCTCAAGTACTTGTTTAGCAACAACTGAACTTGTTTTCTCGCTTACACAGTAAGAATCAGTGTGGGTTTGGATTGGCTGGGTTTGGGTAGACTTGAAGGGGAACTTTTCACATGTTTGAAATGCTGTGTCTGGGACAAGTTGAAACCACTTAAAGTCCCCAGACGTAGGAGAGTTGGCAGGGACTTTGTTGACACATCAGATTATATAAGCACTCGGCAGCTTTTCTGTGTGTGCATGGGTGTGTTGTGTATGTGTAGGAGAAGAATAGCAGTGGTCCAGACCAGCAACCATGATGCACAGGCNGTGGAGGAGGGAGGCGCAGCTTGATTTTTACCTTCAGCAAAATCCCACTTTAGTGTGTGCGGGTGGACCTGCCATTTACTTAAATGCAACAGGGTTGAACTTGGTCCTCTCAGTTCCGGGGTGGTATCTCACCAGTTAGCTGGTCCTGGTGATAAAACCTAATGGGAGCAGGGTTTATACTGGCAGAATGAGGGAAAAAGCTTCAGAAATTGTGTCTTATGTCCACATCAGTGGTATTTTAGGTAAGCAAGGGAGGCAATTCCTGTCTGGGTCCCCAAACACAAGGATGAGCCTGCTCAGATGGCCATGTGCATGGGCTGGGTCTCCAGGTCCGCACAGAGGCTGATATATGGGATATTGGAGTGTCCAGGCTGGGGACAGCACCTGAGTTTTAACTTCTTGGGCTCAGTTTCTTTGCAAATAAATTAGGATTTTTACTCATCCATCTCCCAGAATCATTGTGATTAAATGGCTTTGAAGGTGTTCAAAGGCTTAAAGCATTAAAGCATTTTCAAGGTGGAAATTGCCATTCTGGGCCAATTCTCTGATAAAATCTTTGAGGATCAAGTGGATGAATGACTTGGGAAGATATTGTAATGCTCTGAGAAGCAAAACAAAGTGACAATCAGAAGCCTGGAAATCCAAGATGAATACAGCTCTTGGGAAGCACTCCTAGGTGAAGCCTCCCAGCTCCTCTGTGGCAACATGAGCAAAATCTGAGATGTGGCCTTGCCTCAAAAGGGATGGTTGCATGGGTTGGTGATGAAGCTCATTCTCACGTGACAGTACAACCCAGTAGGAGACCACTCTTTTGACTCCTGTCTATCAGGCAATGGATGTGCATTTAGACTTTCAGAGTTGGGAACAACCACAGTTGTAGGTGCCACAGCCTGAAAACCAGGTCCTGAACAGCTGAGCCCAAAGTACATGGGGGTGGCTGGTGGCTGCAGTGGGCCTTGGATATGAACCTCTGTGCTCTAAAGGAAGAAGAGGGGGTGAATTGAGAGCTGTCCTGTGGTGACCACAGTGCAAGGGCCTGGAGAGCTCCTCATGGGCAGTCTGGTACCACTGCTTTCCTCTGCACTGAGCCGTGGGCTGGTCTGCATTGCCTGAGTGCCTGTCCTATTATTTAGTACACAGCCCTGGTTCCTTCAGCTCTGCAGGGATCAAGCAGTCTGTCTCAGCCTTTGTCACTGTGTCATGGCTCCCTTGAAAATTGCATGTGTGTTGAAAAAAATAGGAACAACCTATGAGAGTAATTCACCCTATACTAACAAGAAATGTCTCTGGCAGATGTTCATATTGTCTGATTGTCTCTCCACTGTTGCAGAAAGCACACAGATGATCATTTTAGGCCAAAGAAGTTAAATTGTCTGAAATGCCTGGCTCTGAATCTGTCTGTTCAGAGGTATAAGAGGTAGATAAAGTCCTCAGCAAACTTAAGAACTTTTCTAGCACTCGTAGACTACCTTAATGAACATTAGTGTCCCACTGATCAATCTTTCACTTGGATTTACTTTAAACACTTTGTCAGTCTTGGGTTCAGTAGAGCACAGAAGACTGAACTTGGTTTAAAGGCCTTCTATTAGCTTGTGTAGGATTTTCGTTATGTAACTTGACTTTCCATTTGTAAAAGTGTCTGTAGCATTTATTCACGAAAGAAAATAAAAGTTGGGAGGAAAAAGGTTTTGGATTGAAGGTGTTATTTGTCCACAATTCTCACGGATTTTCTGATCTGAAAAATTTACCAAAGGTCCTTATGTTACCCAGAAAGTGTTGCATGGAGGAGGTGGAAGGCACGCACCTATCCAGACAGACCCCTCACTTTGTAACTTTTTTAGATTCATGAGAAACAGTTTTTAAATTTCCTCTCTTGTACACAAGTCAAAGAAACAGAAAAGTATATTGGCATCCCTACTGTCTGTAGAGTAGTTCAGACGCTCTTTATGAGTGTGGTTTTTTATGAAAGATTCTGGATAGAAATGTTTTTCTTAACTCTCAGTGATTCCACCTAGCAAAAAGATCCTGTCAGCTTGACAGACACTCTGCTTTGAATTGATTTGAAAAGAGGATGACCCTTACAGACTTATTCAACTTTCTCTCTCCTTCCTTGTGAAATGGACATTGTGAATAGCTCAGAGTCCAGGAAAATACATGTAATTTTTCTAAACTCATGAGGCTTGCAGCAACCCTTCTCTGGCTTACCCACTGCACATCATATATAGAAGAGATGTTGTCCCTCTGCAATTCAGTGTCATCTTAGTCTGTCTTTGTATTGATTATATTTCACATTGTGTTCTACTTTAATAATCCTCTTTCTTCAGGATCTTGTGATTGTACAATAGCAGAGTTTATCCAGGCTTTTTTTTTCTGCACAGAACAGGGATTTTCTTGTCATATTGCACTGTGCTCAAGAGAGCTGAGCAAAGGGACCTAATCTCCATAATATTAATTTGTCTGTGCATTGAGGAAACAAAAGCAGCAATAAATCTGCACATGTTAATTTTTTGTTTGGTTTTGAGTTTTTTTGTTTGGCAATCCCAATGATTTATGTAATGAGTTCCTGGGCAAGGGGGAGGGAGAGGCAGCCAGTGGTCCCAAGTTAACAGTGAGTCATAATATATTTAGAAGAGATAATGCAAATGCTGGAAAAATAGAGGAGGAGGCAAGACAGAGAAAAGTGTTTTCCTTGATAGGAAAGCTTTTAAACATTTAGCTCAAGGGAGCAGAGAGTATGTGTGCAGCTTCCGTGGCGTTTCCTGGAAAATCAAGGGAAAATCAAGGAGGATACTAAGGGTTTGGAAAAGGGGTATACCTGGCTGAGGTGTGGACAGCAAACTGAATGCAAATGTGTGCTCTAGAAAGCAAGACCTGGAACAGAGCACCCCTCCCTACCAGGCACAAAGTGCTTTGTTTTCCAGTCAAGGAAAATTGCTGCTCCTGATTCCTCATACAAACCTTTCCTAACTCACTGGAGGGAAAGGTAGGTGATAGCTGCTGCCTGGGTAGATGCCACCAATTGAATCAGGACCCGCTGGAGCTGAAAGCATCCGTACTTAGAGCTTGTGAGTTTTTAACTGAGTTTTTCTGTCTCACTCTCACTCCCCTCAGACAGACACACAGCCCAAATGGAACACTGGTTCAGTGGTGCTCAGTGCATGTCCTTCTTCCCAGAGCCAGTGTGAACCCAAGGACACACTGCAGCTCGTACTGTGGTTGAGGGTGTCAAGGGCTGCTGCTGCAGCAGTTTGTAGCCATGTTGCTCCCTACAGGATCCCTGGGCATAAGCAGTTATTCCTTGGCCTCACAGAATCCCTTGGTGCCCTCCTGCTTCCCCCTGCAGATGAGACACCTGCTCTGTTTTCTCCTGCCTGCTCCACTGTGTATCCTGTGGACAGGGCAGCCTGTCCATGGTGTGGAGAGCAGTGTTGTGTGTGATGAGAAAAGGTCTCGATCATTTTGTCTATATAAATTTTATATAAATATTTGTATGCGGGGTTTTTTTTCTTCTAAGGGAGGTATGTTTTCATATATATGATCTTCGCCATGTCTAAACCTCTCTGCTGTAAAAGCAAATGATGATGGATCCAGAGGGTAATGAAGAACAAGATCAGCCCAGGACCAGTGTTAGTGAGGGCACCTGGGAGTAATATAGGAGTAATCCAGGACTGACACCAAGCCTCCTATTTGGAGCATGAGTGGCATGAGTGTCTCTGCTCTCAGTGTCAGTGCTGTGCAAAAGAGCTCTCCTGAGCAAGCAGTGATCCTGCACCCCTCAGGCAGTCTGTTGGGTGGCCACAAAGCACAGTGATGGATCTACATGAGGAAATCCAGCAGAAAAGCTCAGACCTTGGTGTCTCAGAGGAGTGGTCACTGCTCACTCACTCTTTGGGCTATCTCCTGGATATCAAGGACTTACAGGTGCACATCCCACACTTTTCCAGGGTGGGAAATGACATGTGCCTAAAGGAAGTTCCACAGCCTATAGGGTACCTGCTGTATTTCAGAAGCAATGAGAGGGTTAAGACGCCAGGGACTCATTTCCAAGGGACAGGCATTGAGAATAAGCTACTGAAAGGAACTGGAAATGAGACTTAATGTGGTTGTGGATGCTGCAATTAATAATGCAAGAGAGAGATGGATCTGAGACATCTGAAAGAAACCTACCAAGACAAGCTTATGGCTTTGAGAACAGAGTCTAGTCATTAAGCATCGCTGCTGCAAGTCTGTGTACAAACACCACTGTTCTGCCTTTTCACCTTAGGACAGCCACAGAGGGCTCAGCAAGACCTGTCTCCGCATCCCACAGTGTGAGAAATCATGGAATGTGCTGGTAGGAAAAAGGTAGGAAAAGTCCCCATGCCTAGCTCTACTACTTGTGTAGACTTGTTTTAGAGTTCCCCAGTGTCACCTGTAAACCCAGATGTGTGTGAAGTGATGAGTGCCTTGGGCTTTTTTAACAAGAAAATAAAATCAGGTTGTTACCTCAACATTACTCTAATAATTCTCTTTCTGTCCTGCGTGTATATATCCTACATATACCTGCAGTTTGGCGTTTTCCTAGCATGACTTGTCAGACAGTATCTCACTTTTGTGCGCTCTGCTCTGCAAGAGTTCCTCAGTCCATTGCTGGTATTTTTCTCTGGTTTCTCTCCTGTACTCAGGACCAACCATGGGGCTGTGTATACAGGGGTCTCTAACGATGGCTGTACAGGGAGAATATGGCACTGGTATCTCCTGAGAGCTTAGCCCGAGCACAGGGGAGCTGCAGAGGGAGCTCTTATTGCTGCCAGTTGCCTCCACAAAGCTCTGTTACATTGCTCAACCGATCTCATCACTTCTGTTTGTCCTTCTTTTCTGCCCCGATGCTTTTTGGGTGCTCCTTCTAACCAATATTCTGTATTTGTGTTTACTTTTCTCTCTTTCACATGGTGCTAACCCATGTCTCCCCAGAGCTGCCCGTTTGAGGTCTCCCTTGGCCCCAGTACTGTCACAGCAGACAGCCAGAGCAGCCTGTCTGTCTGCAGAGCAGAGAATGTCCCACAAAATGCAGATGGTCAAAAACCATCTTGGTTGACCTTTGATGACCTTCTGTGGCTTTTATACAGGGTTCTTAATTTCCTCACTTACTGCACGTCTTTACTCAGTTTTTTCTTGTTAAATTGTCCTTTTCTTTTAAGTTCCAGAGATCTCAGCTGCTTTGAGTGACTGACAATTCCATATTCAATCAAATTATCAATGGTTTTCTTAATCTGCTACCTCTGCTCCCTTGATATATTTAAAAACTTCTTCACATCTTCTTGAAATGCTTTGCTGCTGTTTAATGCTGATACCTATCAGACTGGTGTAAGTAGACTAAAACTGCATTCCAATCAACAGTTAATCTGAAATTACATTAAAAGAAGAATTTGTCCTTCTCTTCAGCTGATGCTGATGTTAAAGAGACCATTTGGATAAAAGCTGAAGAGACTTAGCTATATCAGGCACTCTAAATATTCCTGCACAGCTGAACAGATCAGCATTGACGCGGATCAGAAGGCATAAGAGAGTGACAGCTTTGAGGAGACGTTTTAATTACTCAGGGATTACACAGCTGTGCTAAAATAATAGGGGAAACATGTCCACAGAAATAAGCCTGAATTGCTTTCAGTATTGCTTGTTCAGGAGTCAGATACCCTCTGGCTTTTTCCTTGACTTTAGAATGGAAGAAGTGCTATTTGAAGGAGATGTCACTACAGCAAAGCTGAGCTTGATTAACCAAGAAAGGGCCATCTGACATTTATTTTTGTATCTCTTGCAATGAACCCCTGATGTCTCTGAGGAGAGCTTACCTACAGAAACGCATGTTCTCTCACTTTCTCCTCATGTCTCTTCTCGCTCTTTCTCTGCCATTACATCTAGCATCAATTTTATCAGGCACCATGCTGGACTCTAACCAAGTCTCTCAACTTGTTTGAGTGGGCTCTGAACTTTGGATAGTGCCAAACAGGGTGTGGTCCCCATCTCTCCAACGGCTACCTGAACTACTTGTTCAGATCATGGCAAGGCCCAGGGACCAGCTCAGTGCTGGCTGCGGTTTGCATCACTGGTGCTTGGTGGGGGACATCCTGTGTCATTTCCCCAGTGGTGTGGCAGCACATTTCTGAGCAGGAGGAGCCGGGAGTGGATTGACAAGGTGGTTAAATACAGACGAAAGAGGTAAGGGCAAGGTGGCTCGCAGGGACAGCCTGTTGGGAGTGAAGGGCAGCACATCTGCAAGAGTCAGCAAAGTACTGCCAGTGGTATCAGACCTGGCCTGGAGGACGCACCACCGTGTGTTGTGGAGGAGCGGGACAGAGCATCCTACATCAGCTCCCCATGCCTGTGTCTAGGCAGCCTTCAGTACCACAGCAGATTTGTTCAGAGCTTGCTGATACCTCTGCACAGCACTGCAGTTTTAAGACTGCCTGTGTGGCCTGTTGTGAAGACTCTAAGGGCTGTCAACTCCTAAGGGTGTAAATGCTTCTGAAAATGAGAATAGGTGGATAGGGAGACCCATGACAAAGCTTGGAGCCATGCTACAAATAAACCTTTCCAGATCCTGCACTGAAGGGTAAGCATTTGCAAGGCTATCTGGGTGGGGAATAGCTAAACTGGTTGGGCTTTTCTTTATTGAGCAGGGTAAGTCCCAGCTGTCTTTGCAGATCTAGGCCATAGATCAAAGCATGTGAGTAGCTGGGGGGATACCAACAGATCGAAAGTTTGCTTAAAATACTTGCTAAGAATGTCCTGACTCTCCACGGAAAGGGTTAAGATGACTAAGAACTACTGTTTTATCTGGTTATTGAGCTTCAGTAAGACCAGGAATTCAATCACAAGGTTAATCTCCATGAGATTTTTTTAAGTTTGGATGATAGTTTTCCATTTGCAAACAAAACTGTTTGGTTTTTTTGTTTGTTTGTTTGTTTTGTTTTGTTTGTTTTTTTCACAGGAACTCACTAAGATTTCACATCTTCGTATTTCCAGGAACTCTTGTCATCATCACCCTTCACTATTACTTTCTGTAACAGGTAGCTCCACCTCTGCCACTTTCCAACATCTTGTGCTGATAGAGGCTCACAACAGGCAGTGGTGTGTTGCGGTGCGTTATGGCTGGTTCCATGGCCAGCAATATCATATTGGCCACTGCCATCTCCCCCTTTCCCCCCTGTGTTTGGTTCTTCCCACAGAGGGTTCTGGGTTCCCTGATTCCCCATTGGCCCACGGTATTTCTCCCCTCTCGCGTTATCCTCTGTTGGTCTGTACCCTTTACCCGCCAGGATTCAAACCCATGTCCCTGTATTATTGGTTGTTTCATGTTTTCCCCTCCCATTTGGTAAGGGCTTAACAAGCCCTGGTAACAGCTTTTTGGGACTTCTTCTCGTGACCTCCAAGTTGAATAAACCTTCTCCTGCTTTTCCACGAAGAAGTCCCTCCGCCTCATTCCTACCTCCTCAGCGCGCCCTCAACATCGGTGGGTTAGGCGAAACCGTGCTGGAACTTCGCCAGCCCTTGCGAGCTGCCTCCATCATCCCGTCCCATGCGGGCGGGTGCCGGACGCTTGGTCACCCCACTAGCTGGACAGATAGCGTCGTGGCAGCGGTGTGTGTCTGCCTCTCTGTTTACGATCACTGTTTGCAATTAGTGTTGTGTCTTTTATGTCCAAGCTGTTGCAAGAGGCCCAGCACACTAAATGGCAGTGTTGGTACATATGTGGCAGCAGATTAAACTGGAACAACAGGAGTGAATGTGTGCTTGTCTGCTTGTGCCCTGGAAGTCATGACAAGGACACCTGGATGGGTTGTTCAGCAGCTTACAAATGACTGCAACTAATGGGAAGTTGAATTAACCTCACACCCATCTCAGTTTATTTTTGTGTGCTATGTTGACCCTGCTAGGGTACTCAGGAAGGGAGTGATGAAAGAAAATGCTCCTGCCTTCCCTGTTTAATCTGCAGCCACCTGTAGGTCAACATGTGGTCAAGTTCCTTTGATATTGGTCAGGCGCATTCTGTATGTTGCTCTGCTTTCCCCTCCAAAGAGAGTCATAATCCCATTCTGTTATTTCTTTCTGTGAAGCAATTTGAGACTTGTCAAAGAGCAGGCAATACATGAAAATACTGCCTTGTGTGGGGCTGTCAGATCACCTGAGGATATCACCTTTATCACTGTGGTACATCTGAGCTGGCAGCCTGAAACAGACTTCACTGCCATCCTGAGGAGGGGACTTCCAAGAAGACAAGATCAGCCCAAACTTAAAATATGATTGTCGAAGTTATGGGAAATTTAGTTTTTTGAAAAGCATGAACATTTCCTTACTGATTTCAGTTCTGTGATCTTTTAGGACAGGGAGATTAATCTCATTTCTGAGACTGGGAAATAAAAGCTAGATGTTATTTCCAGTGGGCACGGGAGAAATATCAAGAGCTGTCAATAGGTGAACACAGTTATCTCATTGAAATGATGGAAGACCTGTGGTCAGATAAGAGCTTTTAATGATGGGCAACCCAGGCAGACAGACTGATATGAAGTCAGTTACATGCTGCTGAGATGACTACAAACCTGCTGGAGACCTGAGACGTGAGGGACATTACAGGCATGAGCTTGTGTGCATATTTTGCTTTGTTATTCCAAAACCAGAATCCCAAAATACCATATTCTACTTGAAAGCTGCCTTGTTTAAGAAGTCTGCCTGGTGTCACTGCAAGCATGTTTTGGTTATGGGTGAATACAGTCTTTAGCAAGAGAGCCAGTGTTAAGCAAGAACAAAATAATGCTGAAGACAATTTGCTTTTGTGGAACAGAATTAGGGGCTCTTCCTTTAGAAAGGGGGCCTACTATTAACAGGAGACTGTAGACAGAGCACAAGGAAGTTGGGTTGGGAGTCTACAACAATACCTTGCAGTTCATGAGTTATTTTTCACAGGGGAGACCAGTAGCTCTGATCAGTGTTAAGAGCCTGTTATCCTATGGCAGATACAGAACAAACAAAGATAGTGTGGAGCCAGCCATGAAAAGGACTGTTTATTCTGATACTGTGAGAAGTTTATACACAGGCTGTGAACCCAGAGCTAATCAAATCTCACAATTTATAAGCATGTGTAGTCACATGTGCAACCATGCTTGTGTCTTTGGTAAAATGTGATTGTTGAAGAAAAGAATTGGTGTAAGGATTTATGTTACTGGAGGATACCACTGTAAGCCAAACCTCTATCTCCTCTGGGAGCAGAGTTCCAGTAACTGTGTTTCGATAATTAATAATTAACACTTCAGATATCAGAAGAAAAGAGCCTGACTCAAGTGCAGAGTATATACCTTAGTAGAATGACATTTACAGAAATGTCACAAATACAAAGTTTTGTGATCAAACCTACTCCCACGAGTGATCACAAATTGCCAGCATCTCACTTCCACCCTTCAGGGGAGAGCAGGATGACACAACCACTTTTACAACCTTCTCCATTCATGACAACTTCATTCTTTTTATTTGCAGTCTTCTGTGGGTATGGAGCCCAAAACCCACGTGTGTCTCTGGCCCAGATCCATCAAATCCACCCACAGGCAGTGCAGATAGTGAATGCTTCCTGATGGCATCATTTCCTAGCAGTGGGAAGCCTGCCTCTGGACAGAGGGAGATGAAACACAGCAGCTCCTCAACGGCACAGGATGAGTCTCACAGCAGGCAAGGAGGACACAAACATCTGGCCCAGGACAGGACAAGATTTTTCAACCTTCTCATTCATCCTGCAAAGCCAAGCCAGTCCTCAGAGTGGAGAACCTGAATGAGAGTCCAGGGCACCTTTCAACACAGTCATGCTTTATGCTCTGCCATACCTTTCCTGGCAAGGTGCCCTGTGGCTTGGCGAAGGTTGTTGGAAAACCCGCCCTGGTTTGCTTATCCAGCCTCAGTCTGCCAAGAGGGTTATCAATCAGCAGTGAGTCTCATTTCTGTGCTGCAGAGAGCCAGAGCTGTCACTGGGGTTGATGTATTTGGGTTTCCTTGGCTGATGACAGGCAGGTGCATGCTCAGTGCTATCATCATCGCCTGCCTCAGCTCTCAGGTGTGCTGCCAGACCAGCAGAAACCTGGCTCTTTCATGGAGTGACAAGGAAAAAGGACTAATCTCCCATTCTTGGATATTCAGAGATGGGTGAAAACAGTCACTGAGACTGGGGCATCAGTAGGTCCAGCACCAGACCAAGGCTCTGAGTCTTTGGCAACTTGAGACTCTTGGTAATACTGAGGTTAGAAATCCCTAGCTCAACCGATAGAGTTGTGCTAAACAATACCCTTCAGGATCCCAACTGGCCAAATAAGTGCTCACTGTGTTCTGATGGTCTCTCACAAGCGCTAAATCTCACCGTGATGCTCTGAACTCCACTCTTGACAGTTAGATGCAGGATGGAATTTTCAGGATCTGTTATAGATTCCCACTAGGAAGTTAAACACATACTAAACTGTATTTGGGCATTGAGGTCAATTGGCACATGTACACTGTCAAAATTCAGCCTTCAAAATAGGAAGGCCGCATCTGGAGTGCCTTCTGGGGGCAAAATCTGGTCTGTGCTAACAACTTCTCTGTGCTTGGGAAGGGTTTGGTGGGTGCTGTAGCATTTGTACAGACTGCCAGGGCCCTGCTAGCAGTTTGAGAGTACAGACCACTGACTTCCAGTGTCTGCCTCTGTTTCTTAATTTCTTAATATAGAAGCTGTCTGTATGAACTTTGATCCTGAATCCAGATTAAAAACGTGAATTATGGCAGCCTTTCTTAAAACGTTGCCTTCTATGAGTGTTCTGGTCATAAGTACTGAACTCAGAAATTGGTGCTTGGACAGCAGTTGTGTAGACAGCTCTCACAGATGAGTTACAAAAGGGAAATCCATCTTTCTCCTGCCAGGCATGTGCCCGCCTGTGAAAAGTCCTTGGATGAGCAGGTGGAGTTGCCTGGTAAATCTGTTGTCTTTCAGAAGCTACAGATTCGTTTCTTGCAGATATTTATGTCTTCATCACTGTCACTAATGAAGTAAGTTTCTGTGTTCACCAAGCAAATGCTCCTTTGAAAAATGACCCCAGAGTACTGTAGATACATAATCATGAAAATGTGCTCTATCCTTAATTCAGGAATAGTTTGTGTTGAGGGTGGAGATTTAGTCTGTGCCTTCAGTGGCACCACGAGAGCTGGAAGAACATATTCAGTAAAGCAAGCTGCAGAGTCTGGATTTTTGAAGTTGTCCAGTAATAGCTAATTTGCTTCTGTGGAAAAATTTCAGCTACATTCATATTTGTAAGCCAACTACACTCTTCAAAGACTTGGTTCTATAAGAAGCCCAAACTGATTAGTTACCCATTTAAAGAGGATTTAAATTCCACATGGTCTCTTTAACTCAAATGATACGAGGCTATTACATTGTTATCATCATTATTATTACATCCCTGGATAGCAAGGCCTCCAAGGGAAGCAATGGAATAGCAGTCATATTCTTAAGAAAATTTGTTCCGACAAACTCCTGCTGATTTAAAGTCACCTGCAGTAGCCAGGGACTCAGACCGGCTGAGTGAAACTGGTAGACCTAACTGAGGGCATGCAAACTTCCAGCAGACAGCAGTGGTTATATTTTACATATAATTTTCTTCCTTGACTTCCATTTACCTTTACCTCTCTCTGTCACTGCAGGTTAGTTGCCATAGGATACATATCTGTGTTGGGCCTGAGTTCAGAGGACAGAAGTGAATCTGGAGTGTCATAGGATGTTGCAGTGTTTTTTTAACAGGCAAATCTTCCAGCACAGACATTGTGCTTTAATAGGGTGGAAAGTTTTGCTGCAGCTTGTGCCTTTCTGATGAGCTAGAGAACTAAATTGTCACTAAACGTGGTCGTAAATGATCCCATGGCATTTTTACAAATGCCCTCCCTCTGTTAATGCAGCATTCTGCTCAAGTTCCAGCCCATGAATCCTATCCTGACATTTTCAGCACTTGCAATTGTGGATGTATTCAGTCACTTGCTAGGTAGGGTTATCAGGGTTATCAGTCCTGTTAAATGACAACTTAGTGTTTCTTAGTGCATGTTTAAGCCAACTGCAGCTGCATAATCCCTGAACAGGCTTCAGCAATCATCTTTACTAATGCCCTTGGCTTTTACAAGATGATTTTTTCCTTTTCTAGGCATTGTTAAAAGTGACTTGAGCATCTGTGACCTGGGCATGTGAACACCACCTTAAAATTCATTTTCCTGTGTCACTGTTCAGACTGGAACACAACTTTCTTGAATGAATCATAGGGCAGTTCATGTTGGAAGGGATCTTAAAGATTCTGTAGTTCCAAATCCCTGTGCTGTGGGCAGGAACACCTTCTACTAGACTAGACTGCTCAAAGTGCCTTCCAGCCTGATCTCAAACAATTCTAGGGATGGGGTGTCCACAGTTTCTCTGAGCAACATGTTCCAGTACCTCACCACCCTCACAGTCAAGAATTTTTTCCTAATATCCAACCTAAACCTACTTTCTTGCAGTTTAAACTCATTCCCTCTTGTCCTATCACTGCATGCCCTTGTAAAAAGTCCCTCTCTACCTCTCTTGTAGTCACTTTTTGGCACTGGAAGGTGCTCTAAGGTCTCCTAGGAGCCTTCACTTCTCCAGGCTAAACAGCTTCATCTTTGTCAGCCTGCCCTCAAAGGAGAGGTGCTCCATCCCCCTGAGCATCTTTGTGGCCTCCTTTGGACTCACTCCAACAGTGTCCTTCCTGTGCTGGGGACCCCAGAGCTGGATGCAGCACTGCAGGTGAGGTCTCACCAGAGAAGAGCAGAGAAGAGGGGCAGAATCCCCTCCCTCTGCTGCTGCCTACGCTGCTTTGGATGCACCCCGGGGTACACTTGGCTTTCTGGGCTGCAAGGGCACGTGGCTGGGTCATGTTGAGCTTCTCATCAACCAATATTCCCAAAGACCTTCTCCTGAGGTTTGTTCTCAATCCATTCTCCACTGAGCCTGTGTTTGTGCTTGAGATTGCCCTCACCAAGGTGCAGAACTCTGCATTTTTCTCTGTTGAACTTCATGAAGTTTGCATGGGCCCACTCCTTCAGCCTGTCCAGGTCACTCTGGATGACGTCCTGTCTCTCCAGCCTGCCGACCGCACTGCACTGTAACCCTTTGTGGTATTCCTTGGATTCCTTCTGGCTGTATCACTGGTTCCCAGAAGAAATATCTGTAAGTGTTCAAGGCCAGGTTGAATGAGGCCCTAAGTAACCTGATCTAGTAAATGGCATCCCTTCCCATGCCTGAGGTGTTGGAACAAACTCTTTTTTCTATGATCAGGAGCGGATAATAGTCAGTGGAGTGTACCAGGCTTGCTAGTGGCTGAATGGCACTTAATGCATGGCTGAACCTCTAGCAAATTTTCTGTGACACCAAAGTATATTATCGAGTTGGTTCTCTTGACCTCTTTTCGAAGGTGAGTTTCAGAAAATCATGACACTGTAACAGTGTAATTTTCCTTTTGCTACATCACGCCTGTGACTGAATTGCTA
Source organism: Rhagologus leucostigma (assembly GCA_013397725.1). Lineage (NCBI taxonomy): Eukaryota > Metazoa > Chordata > Aves > Passeriformes > Rhagologus > Rhagologus leucostigma. Next base: position 411,645 of record VZTD01003254.1, on the reverse strand, counting down.
TCTGTTGTTGTTTTCCCTGAAATTTTACTCCTGGGCTCTTAGAGGAAACAGGGCTTGGAATAGAAGTTGCAGTTTGCAAAAGCTTGGAGGCAAAGCCTGAGAAAGTAGCTGAACTTTTGACTCAGTATTGCATCTTGAGGCTTACAGATTTATTGGTTATATCTGCTAAGGTCAGTCTGACCTTTGAGGCCAATACATTACTGTGCTGCCGTCACCACACTTTTACTCGTTTGTAAAGATACCCCATTGCCAGCATGACTTTTAGCTGGTTTCCCCTTATCTTTCAATCCCCAAGCCCTTATGGTTTTGTTTATCCCTTTCTGATAGGTAGAGTGGGAGAGAGATGAAGAAAAATGTATTCCAGAATAGTGTACAGTAGGTGTCCCGCGATGAATCATCCTTCCTGCCTATCTACCTCTCCTAAAGTGAGTCATTAGAAGAAGAACACGAACCTTCTTAAGGGTTAGGCTTTTCTTAGTAAGACAATCATTCACTGTATTCTCATGTATAAGAAGATCCATTCTAGTTAAGCTATTATTGTGCCAACATGAAATAATTGCTGAGATATTTTAAGTATTTGTCTAGTGCAAATATAAGGAGGTTCTATAATGCTGGTGCTCTGAGAAAAAGGAGCCTTATGGTTTAGTATAATGCTATCAATTTTTTTAATAGCCCAAGCTTCAGTTGGTTGCTTGTTTATTTGTTAAGAAGCTAAGCTGTTCTGCCTTTTCCTTACTTGCATATAGAACAGTGGGAAGTAGAAGGTGAAGAGCCCACAGGGACTTCAACACTTCTAGCCACACTGAGAGCTTCCTAGTATCATTTGTGTCCAAATACAAAAGCAGAGGTTATCCTTCCTGTCTCTGAGTGCCAGCACCACATGTACTTCTGTATTATTCCCATTGCTACTCAGAAAAACCAAGAGCCACATTCAAGTCCTCTGAGAGCCTGGCTGAACCACCACAGCTGGTAGGGCAGTGGAGTTTTGAGTTCAATGAGCCATTCAGATAATTTTAGTTGCAGAACTACCAGGCCATTACCTACTCAATGAAGAGAAGTAAACATGGTGCTTTCACTAGACACCCATAGCTTGAAGCCCTGAATGCGTCCCATGTTAAGCACTTACTCCCACCTTCTTTCTATCTTTCTTTGAGTGTCTCATATAGAAGTCAATGACCCTTCTGTTGTCCTTATATCTCCTTCATAATGTGATCATCAATAAACTGTCTCTTGAAAACTGTTTGAGCCAGGGAGTGCTTGCACTGAAAAGAGCATCAGCTGTGAGTAAAGAAACCACTGTGAAATACCTGAGACAAAAGCAAGAACTGGCCTTTGCAGAAGGTGTAGAACTGCATGGTAGCACCCTTAAAAGTCTCTGCCTTTCCTGTCTCCCTTTCTCTAACTGGTACAATAATTAGAAGATAAATCCATATTCATTAAACCACTATGATATCATGTGCAATGAATTCATTAAAGTGAAATGACACTCTCTTGAAGGAGCTCAGACATGAAATGAGAATTCTTAATGAGCTGAACCCTTTCAATTGGCCATGGTGGCTCTGAGCATTGTGCCAGGGCTGCTGGAGGTCATGACAGCACAAATGAGCTAACAAGGCTGGAGACCTGGATTAAATTAATTTTCAAGTCTTAAACTTATGAATAACAACTTGTGAATTACAACCTGCTGTTTGACTTTGTTCTCCTGCAAGGTAAAGCTGAAATGCCCAGCATTGTGGAGTTCAACCACAGCAAATGCACCATGATGGCATTCTCTAGCAAATAAATCAGGTGGCAAGCTTTTGGTGTTGTGTTTATTGAGCTTTTGGGGATAAAGTTATTTGATTCATCCTAAAATTGTTCTAGCCCTTCATGCTTCTTTAAGATAATCTAACTGAACAGTAAAGATAGCTGTGTGATATTTTTTGTCAAGTAGTTTTGTCAAGTAGCAATACTTCATGCTACTGCATCTGGCAGTGAGGGAAAGATTAATATATTTTGCCATGCTTTTCCCAAATATTTCTAAATCTCAGAGGTATTGTCAGCTGTTGGTACAGGACAGGGAGCCACCAAAATCCATGGACTTTCCACCTGCTATAGTGGAGCCCTGTTGAAGAAGGCAGAAGACTGGGCATGAAGCAGCAGGTAGATATGGGCCAAAGTTGTCATCCCTGTGATTGATCCCCAGCTGTACCCTTCCTGTCTGCAGCACAAGCCAGATCCTAAGTCTCAGGACACTTCTACTCCACATCTACCTTTGATGTCCCCTCTCTGTTCCTCTTCCTACAGAGGGAAAGGTGCATTCTCCTGCTTACCATCTCTTGCCTAGGGCAGCGGAGCTCAGTTTTTCCTGCTTTTGCAAGGAGGTCTGAGCTGGCCCTGGCCAAGAGCCCAGTTTGCATTTACACTGCTACATTTGCTAGGCTTTCGCACTGCTGTGACCTGTCTGCAAGAGCTGAGCAGTATCAGTGAGCCACGCGGTTAGTAAGTACTATCTTTTAGAACTGTATCCACATTTTTCAGAGTTTTCTCACTGGAAGAATTCTTTCAAAGCTATATGAAAAAAACCCTGTCTGATAGGATCATGCTCAGGCCCTATTCAAAGAGTCAGTTCTTTAGTATATGATTCTTCTGCATACAGGATAAAGTAAAAAATATTCCCTTGACATTTTTTCAAAGGCAATTCAATTTGAAGAAAGACTTTAATGGCAAATTTACAAATGCCTTTTGAAAATGTTCGTGCCTTTTTTTCAGTCCAAAGACCTTAATCTTTTCCTGTGCAATGAAGAATGTTTCTATTTGCAGCTTTTGAAAACCAAAATCTTGTTGATTTCTTTTTATAACCAAAATAATTGTATGTCTAAAATGTCAATAATGTAAAAAATTCAAGGCAGCTTTTTGTATTTATGTCACCATAGCACAGGTAGTCCTGGCAGGGGCTGGGAACTTTTGCAATATGTGCTGTACACTCAGAGTCCTCAAAAAGGATCTGCTTTGCAGCTTGATTCTCTTTCACTGAAACCCAGTTTTCTGCTGTATCTCTTCCACAATAAGAAAAGATGAGCTACTGAGACAGCTGTCATCAAGCAATTAGTGAAGGCCAGTCTTAAATCACCAGCAAAAGGCTTATCTTGTCTAGCTACAGTAAGATAAAACCAACAGGATCTTGTTTCTGTTAGGACTGTAGGTAGAGACAGGGTAGTATACTGAAGATAGCTAACACAACCTCTTTATCTGAGAATTTTCATTGCCAGCCTCTTCTTGTAGTATTACTAAAATCTTTTCGCTTGGGTTAATTTAGTCTGTGTTTAACTTTGCTTTACATGCTTAAGTAACAAGCATGTATGAGCAGAATGTTTGTTACCTTGGGCAACCCAGAACTGACTGACGATAATTTGGGGTTTTTTTTCATTAGCACTTTGTTCCTAAACAGAGATAAGCAAACAATTAGCAGTAGGCAATCCATCCATTTAATTTAATTTTTTTTTCTATTTTTAGCTTCCTTTTTTACAGGTTTAGACCCGATTCTCAGTTGATGTGAGCTGCTAGAGCTGCTGCTGTAGCCATACAGATTTATCTCATCTAGACTAGACATTCTGTCTTTCACTAAGATGTAAATTACCTTTAAAAGTTTGCTATCCATAAAAGCAGGAATTTGCACCTATTAGCTGGTTAGGACCTAGTCTTTGCATTAATGATTTTGAGCTTTGACTGTTCCTTATTTGTTCATGGTTCTTGTGGATGGAGACCTAAATCCCACAGCTTTGTTTCTGCTTCTGACTGAATGTCTGTGGCTGACACCTCTGGCATAACTCATGGTTTATGCATGTTTTTTGCATGTACGAGTGTGCATATTTGAGTCTGAGTGTTGATAACCACTGGATAACTTTCATGCCAACACCATCTCACTTGCAATAATCTTTATGGAAAAAAATACACAAGTATTGCAGAAAAATCAGTCAGGATGCCTGCATTCAGATCCAGTCACTGCATTCAGTAGACCCAGCACATTTGTTCGCATGTAGAAACTAGGAAAGCACCAGAGCATGGACCATGGCAGCTCATACCCAGCTCACTCCAATCACCTGATGTCCTCAAGATCTCAGACTCCACTGCTGGTTTAATCTTGTAACCTACAAAGGTCACTTTTTGTAAAGGGGGAAGAGCTCTGGCTCTGGCCCTCCTTCTCCTACAGAGCTGCTGTGGCATCAGGCCAGTTTTATGTTCAGCTTCTCTCAATGAGATGACAAGCCCAATTCTCCATCATTTCACAGGAGTTTGCTGCTCAACTCATGTCTGAAGAACATTTTCAGAGCTTTTACGTGATGATGTTGAGCAGTGAAACTTGTAGCTGCTGTTGTGAGACAAATCTGTTCTTGCCAGTGAGACAAATTTATTCCTAGAGACCTGGAGCTGCTATCTTTTCTGAAATAATCCAGTATTTCTCTTATTGTTTAGCAGTTATCCCTTTCTTTCTTTCTTTGACTTTTGACCAGATGAGCTTGGACTCTGGACCAGTCTCAGTTTTAATTTACGTTTTATTTGATGTTTCCTCTTTTCTTGTGTACACCAGCTACTGGGATATACTTGCTTAACAAAACACAAAGAAGTGAAGCAGGGTAGAAAATTTAAGCTGAAGTTCAAATGTTCAACTAGCCCCTATTTAATTAAGAAAAAAAAAGCCTATTACCTAAAATGTCCACATCTCTTTCAGAGCTGTCAGTTATTCACTATTTACATGGGACTTAATAACACTATTTACTAATCAATAGTGATATCCATGGCAACCTTGGCATTACAGAGCCTGATATCTTGTGGGAACATGACTGAAGAAACACTAACTCTTAATCTTTAATACACAGTTCTTTTGTGCCAAGTTTCAGAGAAAGGTAATTTTTCCATTTTGTGTCTTAATCCTTTCCTTGAAGAATAAATCTGCTTTTGGTCATCATGCCTTTCATTTCCTTTCTCTTTTAACACATGCAGTGTGTGGTACAAGTAAAATGCTACCAAGGGACCAGGAGAGGAATGATGCAAGGTGCAGTGGCATCAGGTTGCATTTGTATCCCTATATCTGCATCTGTATCTCTAGAACTTTATATTGACCTAAATATTGAAATCTGTAGGATGTAAAAGGACTGCTCAGATACCATTTATTTGGCCAGGAGTATATCACTGCCTGCAATACATTTTTACCTACTTTGACAGGTTTTCTTTTTGTTGCATAGAAGTATTCAAGCTCTTATTCCTCGTATTGCTGCACTTTGATCACAACAACCTCATGCATTGCTATGGGCTTCTGAAAGAGTGGCTGGAAAACTGCCTGGTGGGAAAGGACTTGGGAGTGCTGGTCAACAGCCAGCTGAACACGAGCCAGTGTGTGCCCAGGTGGCCAAAAAGGCCAATGGCATCCTGGCCAGCAGGACCAGGGCAGTGGTCACCCCCTGTATTTGGCACTGGTGAGGCTGCAACTCAAGTCCTGTGTCCAGTTCTGGGCCCCTCACTGCAAGAAAGACATTGAGGGGCTGCAGTGGGTCCAGAGAAGGGCAAGTCCCGAGTGGGTCCAGAAGAGCTGGGGAAGGATGTAGAGAGTGAATCATAGTGGCTGAGGGAGGTGGGGGTGTTTATCCTGGAGAAAAAAGAGTCTGAGGGAGGCCTTATCACTCCCTGCAACTATCTGAAAAGGAGGCTGTATCCAGGTGGGAGCTGGCCTCTTCTCCTGGGCAGCCAGGAACAGGACAAGAGGAAATGGCCTCAAGATGCACCAGGGCAGGTTCAGGTTGGATACCAGGAAGAATTTTTTCACATTTGTTAAGCACTGAAACAGGCAGTCCAGGGAGGTGGTGGAGTCACCGTCCCTGGAAGAAACAACTGAACATGGCACTTAGTGCTACGGTTTAGTTAGCATGATGGTGTTCAGTCAGAGGTTGGAGTCGATGATCTTTTCCAACCTTAATGATTCTATGATTCTATTTAAATTTCTATTACTGTTATTTTAATTGCAAAATAATGAAGATTTTTCTCGAATTGTTTCTGGACCTCCAATCAAATGTCATCACTTAGTTCTGTTTCAGCCCTGATTTTATTTATATGCTGATGGAATTTTGGATAGAATGCTAAGCCTTGATTTTCTTTGCAATAGCCCTTCTGCTTAGTTCTTATGGCGTTTGTACTTGAACAATTTATTGTTCTATTTTTAGTTAGAATTTCAGCCAGTTTCCTGGTATTAAAATGATAGTCTGGCACAAACTCTCAGGGAGATCCTTACAGACCTGCTGATAGGTATGATTAAGGCTGGCTGAAAATTTTCCATTGAAACTCTCAGTTAATGAAAACTGGTTCATGACTCAGAGACAAGTGTTGAGGTTTATTTTTGCCACAGAAGTTTTCATTGAATGAAACCCAAATCCCTGTAGAGCCATTTTAGAGAAGTTGTGGTACCCCACCCCTGGAAGCATTCAAGGCCAGAATGGATGAGGCTTCGAGCAACCTGATCTAGTGAGTGACATCTGTGACCATGGCAGGGAGGTTGGAACTAGTTGATTTGTAAGATCCCTTTCAACCCAAGCCTTTCTATGATTCTATGATTTCCATTGGTGAGTAGCAGCCCCCATGGAATCTGTCTTTCCCCTTTTTTTTTTTGTCTAGTAAGATGCAACAAGCTGATACAGGTCAAATTGCTATAGATGAAAGCATCAAATAATACATATCTGAAATCTTAAAGTAGAAGAAATTGTAAAATAGGCTTTAAAATGTTCTTTCTCACAAATGAAGTGTACTGTGTAACCTGTTACATCTGCAGCTGGGCTTAAACGGAGTCAAAACACGTCTGTGAATAATAAAACATAGCTGTAATCTCAAGTATGTCTTTACAACTCCACAGGTCTGGGGTGGGAGGCTTTATGATGTAAAATAAGCTTTCGGAAATGGAGATCAGGGAGAAAATTTAATTCTGAATTAATTGCTGCAGCATCTCCTTTCGGGATCTGGATGCTAACAATAACTCCCGGGAAGTAGCTGGAGTGAGCTGGAGGTTTGATCCCTCATAGAAATCATCTATGTTTGTGGACTAATATTTGCGTAGAAGTGGATACCCACCTTCCACCAGCCTGCTGCCACGAGATATTTTTTTCTCTTTTCCTATCAGCTTAGTGCAAATGGTAAAAAATGCTAATAGCAGAAGGATAAGCCTTAGGTGTCTAATGAACATTCCATGGTCACAAGTCAAAATGTATATCCCACCCCTGGAGGTAAATAAACATCTTGCAGGCCAGTTATTGCAAGGGAAGCTGTGCCTAACTTCCTGTAACTCGAGGAATGTACAGGCCCTAGCTTCTCCCTGGGTGTAAGGAGAGTGAAATTCCTGAAAGTGTGATATACAGCACTGCAATGGGAACTACAAAATCTCTGTATAGTTAGTTCTTACACTGGTGATCTGCAAGTATAAATTTTACAGAATTAGATGTAATTATTTCCTCTCTATTTAATATTTGCTGTTTCCAATGTTCTGCTGTCTATAGGAGAACTAATAGGACTAATGGACTAATAGAAGATAAGCCATTATGGAACATGGAGCAAAAATCTGTCTGGACATTTGCTCAAATTGTATTTGAAAAGAATAAAACAGCAAATGATGTATACTGATCAGAGAATTGATTGAAAAGATCTGTCATTAATTTTTCAAAAGATAGCGGCTTCCAGAAACACAAGGTTTGCCTGCAAGGTTCTTGTTGTGACGTGATGGAGGAAGAATCCTGGAGATCTTCTTGGTAGGAACTTCAGCAACAACTGGAGATCATAATCCCATAGGAGAAGAGTTTCCAAGAACAGAACTCTGATTTTCTATCTGAGCGTTTGGAAAACCAGCTGCTTTCAGGTGTCTGCTGTGTCTTTTAAGAAGTGTCCTGTTCCCATTCCAGCATTGACTTCAGAAGTATTTAGACTCCTAGAGCCTTTGAAAACCTGCTAGGTACCTTTGGACACCTGTGTATATTCAAATTCATTCATGACAACTGTTGATAAAACTCAGTGCTTGCTGAAGCTGAAGGCACATTTCCTATTCCCTTTCATAAAATTAGGCCACTGCTTTAAGCATTCTGGAAAGATCAGAGTTTTGCTTTGGTTCCAATATTCTTCTAAGCTTGGATTAGTGCCCAAAAATGCATTGATATATAACAACACCTGAATTCAGCTCTGTTACTTGAGAATGCAAATACATTCACCAAGACAGAGCTATGTGGTTTTACTGACTTTTCCAAGAAAGCACAGATTTGAGAGGGGGAAAAATCATCTATCTGTTTCATTTCTTTAATTTTTAGAACATCTAGGAAGTTTAACTTTTCAACTTGCAGCCCCCTCACAGATGAACAGAGATGAAATGGCTCTTGCTATACAAATTTAAAAATGTGGGTTAAACAAATGTTTAGCAGAAACAGTGAAATGTCAAAGAAAAAGAAAAAGCAGCTTAAAGCTCAACAGATACAAAAAGCTAGAGGCACAATAATTCTCTTTTTCAAAGGCACAAAAGGTGAAGTGGTTTCATGCTATATGAAGAAGAAATAGCAAATTCTCTTGAGGTACTAGTAATCATGGATCAAACTCCTAGATTATGTTATTTAACCTTCAAATGTTGTTCAGAGCTTCATCTAAGTACTACATGTTCGAGAAACTGGTATCTGTTGGCTCTTTTTGTCTGTGAGGGATAATCTCCAAGGTGATATTTAATTAGAACAGCAGCTATCACCATGATGTCCCAACGCTGGCTGATCCTTTCTTAAGTGTTACCTGTAGATAAAGCATGGTATAGTAGAACTTGCATTAATTTTCTCCTTTGCTCTAAAGCTTTTCCTTGCTGTACGTGTAAACATTGGTAGTTTCCAGGTTCTCTGCACAAGAAATGTTGTGGTGAATGCACAGGCAGTGGCAAAATGCTTACTGATTTTGATGGGGCTAGGATTTCCCCTGAGAAATCCCAGCCCCAGTGCATTTCAGATGGATGGTTTGTTTCCAGCAAACCAATGCAAACTGGAAGTCATCTGTCCTCTTCAAATGAATCTTATTGCCTCCTGGTTCCAAATTAGTTTTTGGTCTTAGGAAAACAACCTCCCTTCATGCAGTCCTTCAAACAATGAGCTTTCCCAACATCTGGAAGCTTAGAGGGATATATATGTGAGACACAGAAACTATGGTAAAAAAAAAAAAAGAAAAAAGGCAAGGAAAGGACAGGCGTGCTGTTTGCAGATGTGTGTGTTTGGGGCTGGCTGCCTTAGCCAATGTGCCATGTGTGATTTTGGTAGTGCATCACATTGCTGGCTCAGCAGAAGGTGAATTACTGCTGTCACATAGGAGGTCTAATAGAAATACACAGGTGGCCCCAGCTTGCCTGGGGACTTCTGTGCGAGAAGGCCCAGCTGGACTGGTCTGTTTGCCAGCAGATGTGAAATGGAGAAATGCCCTCAGGCTTCGGATATATTAATGGTAGGAGAGGCCCTCAGCAGGGACCTGTGTCATGTGATCTGACGTGGAAAGAGCCCACAGTGCCAGACTCCAGATTCCTGTCCCAGTAGCACTGCTATCCAAATCCTAACCATGAGAGAAAGGTGGCCAAGGAGAATCTCTCCAAGTGGAGGAATCACTTCGGAGGTAAAGTGATACTGTGCATGCTGGCTCTTCCAGCTGTGTGCCTATGCTGTGAGCAAAGCACTTGAAGATATAAAGCCCTATTAAATACAAACAGGGGTGTGTTTTATTCCCAAGAGTGTTTTTTTCTTTTAATTTTTAGCATTTTCCTGGAGCCTTAGAATATTTGTCTTTACGCTCTCGTATCATTTTTCCCACTTGTCTGATACTGTACAGCAAGAAGAATCCAACTAAAATATCAAAGTTAGGGTACTTTATCTTCTGCTGTGGAAGACACCCCCAGGTGATGGTTTCTTAGGAAACAACAATATATGTCCTCTTAGACAGGAGGAAATATATTCTGCCAGTCACTGGAGTCAGTGTTGAAGCTTATGCTGGCAGGTGCTGGCTCTTGGAAGGGAGCAGATGGCAAAGAGACATCCAGCAGATCTAATTAAACAATGAGGCATCACATTAACTATGAAGGAAAGGTACTTAAGTCCAGTCCTGTCACACTTGGAAGAGGTTCTGTCGGGGTCGCTTGGAGCTTTGAGGAAAAATTGTATGCTATTATTACTTATTTTATTAGGTGTGTTGGCAGGTGGGTTAGCCTCTCCAATATACACTGATCTGTGCCATCTCCCCCTCAGGATGGGAAGTCCTGTCAGCAGCAGCTGATAGGACTTCAGGAGGAACAAATGTGAAGAGTAAGGAACCAGGAAAAGCAAGATGCTGAACTATGGCATACAGAATAGGAGGATGCCTCCTGCGATAACCCATGGTTTAGACTTCATCCTCTGATGATTTTTTTCTTTCTTGCCTGGTCTTTTCTTTGCAAACATAGGTGGTCAAGAGGTTACTGTCTCTGTTTTCCTTCCCCTGCAATATGAATACTAGAGATTCAGATTGTTTAAAAGTCTCATTTTCCAATTATCGCATAGTAAAAAGGGTTTGTATAAATTACAGGATTTTTTCTCTCAGAATATATCTAGTTTTTGTTGAAACAATTTTTCTTTGAAGCTGCAAACCATTAGGCATTGTATACAGACGGTATACAGATACTATGCTTATAACCAAAATATAATCATTAAAACACCACTTTCTAAACAAAGCAGAAAGTTTTTGTGTAAAAACCATTAGGATCACTTATATGCACAGATACCAATTCACTAAGTGGTAGAATAATGAACAATCTAAGGCATACACTAAAGTGCAGATAATGAGACTCCTACTTATTCACATTTCATTAGCAGTATAAAGGATCTAAATCAGCTCTGTTGCTACTCATTCCATAAAGCATTGTCATCACTTTCATTTAAAAATACTGATCTTAGTTCTCTATAATTACTGTATAAAAGCCCGAGATATTGTTTCCAAGAGATCAGGTTTACTTTCCTGAACAAAAATGGGTATGGGCATCATAATGAGCTTCGTATCAGCTAGTCAGGTTTATTCACCCCTACAATGGCTCATCTTACTCTGGAAATAAAGGGATCGCTGGCTGACCTGGTGTTTCAGAGTTCATGGGCCGGGCGCCTCTTTTAAAACATATTTGACCTCTGCTTAGAAGCTACAGCAGCTGTTCCCTTCAGACAAAATACACCCACTGAGATAAAATTCTCTGTGTGCAAAGGTCTCAGCAGCTCCTGGGGACTGGGAGCCCCATGAAGAGATGATGGTGTGAGGAAGAGGAGGTCTTTACCTCCCTGGACCCTGCTGCAGAACCAGGAGGCTGACCCTCTGTTGCAACACCTGTAGCACTCATTGCTGCAGCTGCAGGGAGCAAATGTTACCCAATACTTGTACCCTGTTACTGGACAATTATAGTGACCCTGTCCTGAGTGGTTTCTACCATGGGGATTGTCGGTTTGCCCCAGTAGCATGGTATTGCTAGCTCAATTGCCTGTCTCTACTTTAAGACACTGTAAGACTTACATAAATGTTACGTTATTGGTTTTTTCCTTCATCAAACTCATAGTTCTCAAATATTTTGAGTATAAAAAACTAGAGCAGATTATTCTGAATGCTGCCAACCTAACATTTAATAACTTTTATACTGTTTTCTACCTAAATGTATTCTATTTAAAAACAAGATAGCTCTTGCTTATGTTCAGAGAGTATGATTGATAGTCAATTAATGTTTGGTTCACTGGTACAATTCATCCTGAACCTGCAGCTCATCCTAGACAGGAGTTACTAAACTTCACTGTATTTACGTGAGAAATATTCTTAAAGCGTAGTAACTTTACTTCACATGAAGGTCGATCCAAGTAGTAAGTGAAGGATTGGACTGCCCATAGTCTCCCAGCAGAACTGTGGACAAGACAGACAGAAGACACTGTCCTGGGTGTTCTGTGAAGCTCTGTGTGGCCTGTTGCTCTGAAAATATAGCACATCACTTTTATTCAAAATCACTGAACTGATCAATAGAACAATGCTGCAGAAAGATTAATTTTGGATTACAGTTGTTCTTGGAAAATAATCATCATGACTGAATAATTGCTTCACAGTACAAAATAAAAGGGACATTCTTGGTTATTTAAGCATATTCTTATTATGTAACAATCACTTTATTTAGCAATAGAGTATTATTTTTAAAACCACATTAGTAAGACATAGAGCATTTTTGGGTTTGGTAGCAAAATTTGAAAGCAGAAAAAGATTTTTTTCTTTACAGTACCACCAACCCATTTATTGATTAGGTTGATATATTTTTCTTCTTGTTTTTAGGATTTTGTTTATTTATTTATTCAGTTTGCATAGGATTAAGGAGGTTACGCATTTGTGACATGATTTCATTCAAAATTCATTGATGTGTCACTGCATTGAGTAGAGCATGAAAATACTTGGGTTATGGTGCCCAGATGCTACAGACAGAAGTCCTTCATAGGCTTCACTGGCACCACCATGACTGAAACCAGTTTGATAATCTGGTGGCTTCAGTCAAAGAAGCTTTGGCAGAAATTCTGTTGATTCATAAAAATACAGCTGTTATGAATGAAACTGATAATCAGAGTCCTGCTTATTAAAGAAAACAGACAAAAAACTCTCAATATTTTTAGAGCTATGAGCCTGTATGAGCATTTTAAAATCTTCTATAAGCCCGTGTTTTGGTTCTTGAAAAGATGAATTTAAATACTTCTAAGTGCCTTATCAAGGAAGAAAAGACAGGAACTCTTCCTTCTGTGCTTTGCAATTTAACTCTTTAAACCTGTGAGAAAAGAGATCCAAAATGCTTTTGAATCTACATGGGAGGGTTTTTCCTCTCCTGCTTTGCACCAGTGAAAATGACTTCCCGAAATGCTGTAGTTAATAGACTAATTCTGATATTCCTATCTTCTCTGCCAAATTTCAAGCAAGAAACTAAGTTTGCATCCAATTAAATGAGGAAAAAAGGGGTTTGATTTTTGCAATGATGCTTCCATTGAGCTCAATACATTAATGGTTCTCTGAGCAGTCTCCAAAGGTGGCAAAGTGTTTTCTGTTCCAAGCTGAAGGCTAATCAGGCTGGTAGGGATGCAATAGGAGCTCTTGGGAGGAAAGACAAGGCTGATTACTGCTGTTCCCCCTCTCTGCAGGCCATGGTGGCTTTCAGCCCTCCTATACAAGCCCAGATATTCACCGATTCACTGACACTCCAGGACTCTGTACTAACAATCAGCACAAAGGTTGGGATCCCACTGACTTGTTCAGTCTTAGTGTGCCCGGACCTTGTGCAGATTATATCTGTCCTGAGAAGAGATGTGAGCTGATGGGAGTGGTTTGTACTGCAAGTGATGGTGAAGACCCTGGGTCCACACTAAACGCATTTCAATGCTTATGAGGCACCTCTGTCCTGGTCCTGTGCACTGAATGCCTTGTAGACTACAGTAAGTGGAGACAACCGCAAGACAACTCCTTCCAAAAGTGCACTCATGATCCAAACCAAAACATTACAGCTCAATGCACTGATACAGGCAGAAATATCAAGAGGGAAAATAATGGTAAAACATCCTGGTGAGTGGCCCCAGAATTTCACTGAGGATTGTCTTGAGAAGAAAACAAGCCCAGGACATAACAGAGAGTGAATGACAGGACAGTGACATTTCTGAGTGGTAAATGGATAATAATAGCAAAATCCCAGAGAGAAGTTCTCAGGGAATTATTTTTCTTTTGTTATAAAATAAGCGTTTAGGAGAAATTCAAATCCACAGAATAGAAAGCAGATTATTTGGAAAGTTAAATTTCCCCATATTCTTGTTCTCAGCAAAAGCCCATCAAAAGGATGAGAGATGAATCCCTCAGGTTTTGTTTCTAAAAGCAAACTGCATTTGGACACTGGATTTTATTAGTACCATCTTCATATAAGCTAATGAAATGATTAATATTTTGCACTACTTGCATGCTTCTTAGTCCCTTAAGATCCTCAGTGAGATACATTGCCAGTCGTTGTCTTCTCCTTTTCCCTCTTTCTTAAGTAAAAATGACTTCCTCCCTCCCCTGGTTTCCAAGTGTCTTTCCAAGAAAAAAAACATAGCAACTCATTGTCATCTGGTTGGGTGGAGTAAGGATGTACGATGGAAGCTACCCAGAGATGTGTTTCCAGGGAAAAAACATATACCATGAAATTCTGAATGAATCAAACTACAGACTACAAGGACTACAACAGAGCAGAGGGGGAAAATGGAACAGGCATTTAAACAAATGTGCATTAAAGCACCTGAGACTTTACGGTCTGTTTAGAAACTTCTTGCCAAATACAACATTTAATTTCCTTAGCAGTGTCAGCCTTAAATATTATCTCTTCTACTTGATGCCAAGAGTTATTATTAATTGCTGTCTGAGTGCTCATCTTTATGCATGTGGAGACTGACTAATGTAGCATTCAGGGACTTTCAATCAATTCACATAAATGCAAGCCAAGGACAATTGCAGGGAACTTCCACAGCAGGCATGGGAGTGGATTTAAAGTTTATTTGCTGGAAAGACATTAGGCAATCATCCCTTCTTTTACTGTGCAAGATTGTGTTTGGGTTAGAATCTGACCTAAAATTACATGATTGTTGTTATTCTGACTGTTTCCATAGTTCAGTAGAGAATGAATTAAAAAAATGTAATTTCCAGTTTTACAAATTTAAAGATAGTATTGATACTTCTCTCCTATTTAAATTGTTCTAGTTACTGCCTATTAATCTCTGCTTTTCATAGTAAATTATAATTGCTCTTTGCAAACCCTTTTCTTCTTAACTTCTGATTTTTAAGGGTGAGTTATACTAGTAGATAGATTCCAGAAAATTCTTTACTCTGAGCTGTTTTCAGTTCTACTTATGTTTTTATGTTAGATTGATATCTTTACATGCATCACGAAATCTTAAAGCTTGCTGTTCCTTTATGAAAGAAAAAAAATTCTTCAAGCAATAAAAATAATTCCTTCCTAACCTGTGTACCTGATGTCACTCAATCTTTCTTTCTTAAGATAAATAGAGCTTTTTCTAACCAAGGAGTAGGAAAACTAGGATATTATTTTTCACCAGGTCTGAATGTATTCTTTTCTACTTACCTGATGAGTCCACTTATTTAGAAATCTTTAAATACATCTTAATCTGAAAAGGTACACTGATTAGAGTGCTCCTTCCCTTGTTTGCAATCACAGCCTGTGTTTTGTTCCCTGAACTTCAAAGAGCTGATTGTAATGTATCCTGGCTTCTTCTGGGTCTGGATTTTGATCTTATTGATAATAGCATAAATGGGAAAAACTTGCTTGAAATCACTGTCTCCTGTCAACAAAAATAAGATCTGACTTGGATTTTATTAAGAGAGAACAGTATTTGCTCTGTTACTCACACTGCAATTCTCCATCGGTTTTCTGTCTGCCTCCAAATCCTCACTGCAGGGTGTCTATACAGTGTAGGGGCACCTCAAGAGCTCAAAACCTTACTTGCATTTTTCCCACTTCTAACTCCTGCTTCTGATGCTCCTGCCTTCTGCTTGCTCTATCACAATGCCTCTACAGGTTTTTCACCATCCCTTCTCACAAATCCCTTCATCAGAGCTCTCTGTCCCAAGCTACTTAGCTACTTCAGCTGTGTGATCACTAGAAATGATTCCAGATGCCATCCATCTCTCTCCTGTTTGCTGTTGAATCCTCTTGCTGTGACTAAGCAGGACATTATCTGCTGTATGAAATAATTGCAATATTTGCTTCCTTGTGGGTCACAACAGTGGACAAACAATCATAGAATCATAGTATCACAGAATGGGTTGGGTTGGAAGTGACCTTAAACACCATCTAGTTCCAACCATCTGCCATGGGCGGGGGCACCTTGGAAAACCACTAGACCAGGCTGCCTGGCCTTGAACACTTTCAGGGATGGGACAACCCAGAAGCATCATTAGACTTTTTCGTGTTTGCTCCAGTTGCATTTTTGACACCCTGTGAGGGGAGTTGACATGAGGGTTTTGTGAAGACAGGATGATCCTTGACATGGTTCACAGGAAACACCGAGCGATATAATACAGATTTCAAAGCCTTTATCTTAATACGACTTTGTGTTTGTGAATTCTGTATCTATAAGCACCATACTACCACATTGTATCATTGGACTCGTGTGTTTAAGCTAATTTGTTCTCCTGACCTGCTCCATGGGCGGTTCCAACCTGCAGTGTAAACAGATCTCTGATGTGTTTGATGTAGCCTTGGCTTTGGTCATTTACTGAGATGAGATTTTTTTAGCCCTCTGGAGAAAAATGTTTCTTCTGTGAATCTTCACTGGTCACAAAAGTAACAGAATGATCAGTTCCTAGACAGAGCTGCATGACACTTTTCTACCTCTCTTTTCCAAGAGCACAGGTCTCAAAATTGTCCTCATTAAGTGGGCTGTAGCTACCATCACCTCGTAACACAGCCCATGTGGTCCCCACCTTCTAACACAGGTAACCTTCTTCTGATCAATCACTGCAACTGCTGATGTGGAAAGGCTGCACCAAGAACTATTCATATTTTTTTTTGCCTCTTAATGACATTTTGCAAGTGAAAGTGACAAGGAGCAGCCAAAATTATGTCATTAACAAGCAGAAAGAGAGAAGTGTGGAGCCATCAGAGAGCTTCAGCACAGAGCAGTGTGGGACAAGGGATGTCCATTTATTCCCTAGAGGTGCTTTTCTAAAGGAAATGCAGTATGAGAAAAAGTCCATTATCTATTGAGATAGAAATAATTCACAGAAAATGGAGTAATACATTTACCTCTATTTTTTTCCAAAAAAAGAGTGAGTAGTGTAGATATTTTCTTAGCTCTATGAGACATTCAAATGCATTCATGTATGTTGCTGGGTTAATGGCAAACCAGCTAATGTTACTGGTTTCATGGGTCCCTGAATGTAACTTGACCTCATCCCATGCCTGGCATTGCAATGCAAACTTTCTGTCATCAAATACAAGGAAAAAGTTTGCTTGAATAATAAGCAATAGCATCAGGTCAGCTCTGTGGAATTCTTTAGGACATTATCTTGCAAGACCATTTGTTTATTAATGGCATTCAGGTTAGGTGTTCAGAAGTCAACCTTGTGAGACAGAAAACATGTTTGGATCTGCGTTCACCTGGAGCTGCTGGAGAGGAGAGGTAGCTCTGGAAGGACCTGTGAGGGAACGTGATAGCTCTGAGTTTTGAAGGTGTGTAAGTCATCTGAATATTACCATGTATGAATTGAATGTTCAAAGCAGAGCAAAAAATGCCACCATTATTGATCAATGAGACTGTATTTACAAGGTTTGTGTTCCCCCATTTTTATGGAAGAATGGCAGTAAGAAGTACTGGAAAAACTCTAGGGGAAGTTCTAGACTTGATGAAGGAAATGGGTATACTCCCAAAGGCTTCATCTTGATGCTGAGATGGCATCTTCCCTAATATCAGTGGTCCAAAAGATTGCTGCCCAGAATCTGCCTTTAAATCATTATTCCAGACATAAAAAAGGGCAATATCTCCTCTCAAGAAATTAATCCCCAGTTCCATTGATATTAAGAGCTTTTCTATGTGATCATTTGCCTTGCTGTAAACCTCTCTGAGTTGATGGTGTTGATTGTGCTTTGGCTGGAAAGAATAAAATTAAGCATAGGAAAGCACTGAATAGAAGTGATGTCTGAATTCACTGGGGTAGGACCAGGGAGAATTCTCCATTTGTTCTTACCTATGTCAGGTAAGGTTCTAAGTTCTTACCTGTATCAGCTTGATCCTGAAGATACTTCCCTCAAAAACCAAACCAAATCAAACCAAAACAAGACCATCCAAATCCCCAAAACTCCAGAAACTGACATTTAGAAGCTGTATTATAAATGGTGGCCACCTGCCTTGCTTCTGAGTGTCTTCTAAATAACTACAAACAATTCTTTTGAAGGTGTTATATACTGACAAAAATCGCCCAAAATGTGTGTTTTCTCTTGCTGATCGTAGTCTCACCACAGACACCTGGGACATAGAGATCCACATTTGGTCATATCCAGATGACAGCCTCCTGAAAATCTTGGACCTTTCAGAAAATAATGACTTAATCACCCTAAGAAAAGTTGGGAGGTTTCATTTAGGAAAGGGGGAAGATTTTCCTATAACTGTTTCTAACTATATCTATCATATAAATTAAACAATGTCCTTCAAATAATGACCTTCCCCCATTCCCTTCTATTTTTTTTTCATGAGTGGTAGACTATTTTTTTTCTACATAGACACACTAGCATCAAAAATTGGAGCAAACAAGAGTGGTGGGGTTTTTTTGAAATGTCATGTGGGGTTTTGTAGCTGAGAAATACTGAAACAGATACTGAGTTAATGACACATATATCGGTCCAAAACTATCTCTTTTTTCCTGTTTGTTTAATCTGGAAAAGACGAGCATCTTGTCTTGTGTCTCCTCGGTTTACTGGAGTTTTCATTGGTGCATATGGAGCCTGGGCATGGATCATAACTGTCCTGTTTCCCGGTGGGCTGGGAGGGGAAGCAGCCCACAGAGCAGGCTTAGGCTGCCTCAGTCATGGCAGCAGAATTCAGAGATGGATGGAGTGGTGAGAATGAAATTTGTGGTAGCAGTTAACTTAGTCTCTAGAATAAATATTAAGACTATTGATGTAATTCGGGAGAGATGGGCTGAAAGATGTGTCAGAGGATTTTGTGGACACTCTCTTTGATTTAAGGGACCTATTGGTTTTAGGGGTTTTGATCCTGCTCCTCACCTTCCTTCTGTTCTAGAACAGGGTCCACGACTTCCTGGTCTGTCACACAGCCCCGGAAGAAGGATCCTCATTAACATCTTGGACAACAAGGACAGACCATCCCCATCTGCTCAGGCATGTGCAAAACAGATAGTCTGAGGGCTGAACAAAAATTTTCAAGGAAGGTTTGTCTCCCAGTACTTTTCTGTGAATATAACTTGAAAGGTCTGTAACAAACAACGGGAAAGGAGGTCAGCTAGCTGCAAATGTGCAATAGTGACCTGTTAGTGACCTGTTTAATGGAATATTTCTCCTCAGATTACATGTGCACATTTCCAGGTGATCAGCTGCCATCAGCCAAAGCAGGTCTGTTCATTATAATGGAGTTTTTCTTGGACCCACTGATGATCTCACCCAAGTTCCCTAAAAGCACTTGGGATGCAGGTGATGAGAATGCAGCATTAGCTCAGTGCTGGCTAGTGCATGGGAAGATCCCAACCAGAGCCTTCAGGATAATTTTTATAAGCAGAAAGCCTCTCACCAAGGCTTTGCCCCATGAGACAGATTGGTCAGGACAGTCTCCAGCTGCAGCCCTGGTATCGATCCTGGCCCAGTGGACCGGGCTGTGGAAGTACGGCAGAGCTGCCAGAGCAGGCTTGCTTAGATTGACAGGTGATTATCACTGCTGCTCTAAACTGTCCCTGAGTGTACAGCCCAAATGTTATTTGTGTTGCAATAATGCCTTCAGGTTCCCAAAGACATTAAGCGCCTCATTCTGTTATGTTGTCTTCATAGGAGACCGTCACCGGCCCATGAGCTGCCAGAATAAAGACAAATGCATTATTCTGTGAACTGTGCAGTTAATGAAGCTTAGATCCATACAGATTTGAAGCCTATATGTCTATCCCTTTACAAAACGTCCCTTCCCCCTCCCAAATCCTAACTGTCCCTCCTACTGTTGCTACAGAAACACTGATTTCTTTCTACAGTGACATTTTTCCCTTCCTTAGCCCGAGCCTCAGGCCAGGCCAGGGGCAGAGCCCACCCTCGCTGTGGTGGGGATGGAGGCAGCATGTACACTTGCTGTTTCAGAGCTGCATGTGTGGTTTGGGCAAGAAGCATGCACTCACTGAGTGCCTGGCAAAAGACTGCACTGAGGAGGGAGCTTCAGAGCTGCCTCTGGTGGGGCCACTGGGTTGGCTTTAATTCCTTAAATTCACAGAAACATAACACAAGCAGCTCTTCAGCCAGGGAGGTGTTTGATGGCATTAAAAAATGATCAGGTTCAGTATAGCTTGATGCCTATTAAAACCATGTAAGATCTCCACCCAGGTTTTATGGGAAACAATTCCTCTTCTGCTTTTCAAGTACTCCAGGACTGTAATAGGAACTCTTTACTGTTCTTTTAAGAAACTTTTTATTGGGAAAAGGAGCGCTCCTAAGTTGTGGAAAACACAATATCGAAGTATGTGCAATCAGTATGTGTAACAATATCCCTTCCAAGTACATTTCTCACCGTGTATCTAATCACCTTCTCTCTACAGCTGCAGATGCATTGTAGTCTCTTAAAAATGTAAATTAAATAATCCACTGATGAATCTGTTGCCCAGATTTAGCATATTGATGAAGATGATTTCAGGTGCATCACAGATTTTTTTACAGCCTTTATGTGGTTATTACCAAGTCTTGGTGAGGAAAGACTCTGTGGTGGATCTCTTTGGTCATCATGAACACAAGCTCCGTCTCAGTGGCTTTGCCTGCTTTCAGCTGGGTTGTAGTCTAAGGATCCAACATCATGCCTAGCCCCAAGAGACACCTGAGATCCACACACGTGTATTAGAACCAGCCCTCTGTGGCCTCTGAATGTCTGAGGCAGTGTAGCCTAATGCAAAAAGGTGAGTTTAAGGGACATTTGATCTTTGGTTCCTATTGGATCTTCTCTGACTCCCATATCTTTGCGTTTGGATATTTTTCTGCCTATTGGTAGGTGCTGTCTAGTAAGGAATAGATTTCCTAATCTTCCTACATAGTCAGTGGAATAAGAAAAGACTTGACTCCTTCTGAAATTGCTTTTATCTCCATTGTCTCAGTTGTGAGCCTATGAGAGCTGCAATCCTGGTTTAGGTACTTGAGCATTACATTAGGTGCATTTAGACTTGACTTCCATTCTCTCTTTGGTTACAACATTTCACCTCTAAGGAATGAAAGATTTCTGTTACAGTACTAATACCATAGCACATCCTTTAGGAGAAACTGAAAGGCAGGAAACAACAGTGATCACAAAAGAAAAAGGAAAGCACGGTTGCCAACAGCAGAAAAATAACTTCGGCCCATCCTCCCATCCTGGGTTGTCAGCATTCCACTAGATCTCCCCACCCACTCACTTCTGCCTCCCCTGCTGGGCTGGGCAGCAGTTTTCCCTTCTTTTCTTTATTTTTTCAGTAGAGTTATAGAAATAAATACAAGTAAGAAAAGGAAGAGAGCGAAGGAAATGATGAAGAGACATGGGTGACAGTTAGGGGGTGGAAGTGAAAGTGTGGGTGTGAATGCTAGAATGAGAAAAAGAGAGAGATTGCCTTTTAAAAACAGGAAAGAGCTGATAAATAACCCTGAGTAAAGCCATGAGTACAGGAAAGAGTAGAGTAGACATGGAGAGCACAGATCAAATGAAGAAGAAAATAATGCAAATGAAGAAGGAAGAGTAAGACAACAAAACTGAGTTTGAATAAGCTAATTTTATCTATACTTTCAAATAAAAGTTTTTCTGAAGACATCCTACATCAGAGTTAAAAACAAAAACCAAAACAACAAACAAACTGAACAAGTGATGTCAGGCAGATAAGGATGACAACTCGCACTGCCTGCCTTCTTCAATCTTCACAATAACCATAGGCAAATGGCTCTAAGCATGGAAATCCTACTGCAGAAATACACTTCTGCCAAAAGTCCTGCAATGGAGAGATTGCAACATGGATAAGCAAGTTTTTGGAAGCCAGGCACGTATCCCACTTCATCTTGAACCACTCGCCTCCTTTTTCAGGGACATCTATAAAAATGATTGAGAGGAAGATGGGGGCAGATACACACAATAGATCAATACTTTAATAGAAAGCAGTGGCTTATGGTTAGGTGTGTTTATCTCAGCTCCCTGGACTTTCAGAGGCCTCCCTCTTCCCCAGGCTCCAACCTGCTCTTGCTGCCCCTTTTTCCTTGGAGGAGTGTTAGGTTACTGCTGCAGATTTTTTAAAACACTGATGTGAAATCCTGCTTCTGTCACCATTGCCTAGTTGATGCTTTTCCTAAGACACCTTGAATTAGTTGGAGCAGGGCCAGGTGGAACTTATGGGCAATTACTCCGAGGGAAGGATTGAGTGCTTCCCCATCTTCCGTCACTACAAATCAGGCTGGCCAGAGGGAAGAGAGGCTATTTTTTCATCAGGTAACAGTGTTTGGTGGACGTTAAACAGAAACAATCAAAACTAAACTATTGTTTTTCTATTTCTTGAAAGGAAAGTAGCCTTGTCTACCAGCTTTTGCTAACTGTAGGACATCTGCTCCACAGAATTACCTCCTTAAGGATCTGCTCCAGACACACTGTAAGCATCTGCAGATCATGCAAAAACAGGAAGTAATGGCAAGGAAGACGGAAGCAAATGGCACACTCTTTTCTCTGGAAAAAATGAAGAAAATGGGCAAAATTTTGCAACTCTTGGTAAAAAATGGTGTGGGAAAGATGAAGATTAAATACCACCCATAAAAACAAGCAAGACAAGCATAGAAGCACAAATTAATAACTAAATTATTCTGATCTTGCCAAGGGCCCTTCATTTATGGTGTTTAGCTTTAGAAAAGCTGCAGGGAGTCTATAATAGGAGGATAAGCCAATTCAGAAAGCATACAGCAATTCTCCTGATATCAGTAGAAGATCTGCTCTGAGGCACGTTCCAGGTTTTCCTACGGTGACCAGCTGATGGTCATGGCAATCCAGCTAGATGTTCCTTTGGTCTCGTGGTGGTGTGTTGAAAACCCCTGTCTGTGGCAGGAGAACTCTGCTGTTCCCCTGTCAGCAGGCTGCTGGTCTTCTCCTAGGTAAGGAACATGCACTTCAGTGTGTGTTCAACCTTACTGTGTATTAAACAGTACATCTCCCAGGAAGTAAAAAGCAGGCTGCAAACAGGCTTATATTTAGCTAATTGAATTTTACTAGTCCAGTTTAAAAGATTGTCCCTACATCTTCTGAATTAGCTGGTATGGGGGGCAGTGAGACTTGCAAATAGAACTGCTTTAGTTGGGTGACTAACCAAAAAGACAGGAAACTCAGATTAGTTGTGTGTGATAGGAATGGGACCATATTGACAAGTTCCTCATACATGGCCTCAGTCCTGTTTCTTCCAGCAAAGACACGTGAGAGTCAAGTTGCTGCTAAGGCTATCCCCATAGAGTTGGAGTTCTGGGGTCCTGGATTTGGGCAGATGTGCTCAGCATATACAAGCCATTTGGAAAGGATGATCTGTAGGTCATTGTGAAATAAAGTGTGAAATCCAGCAAGTGCCAGCATGAAGGCTGGTGGGAGTCTGCTATTCTGGAATTCCAAGAAACTAATTTTGTGGGCCAGTGTCCTCTGAAAATATCCTCACAGATCCTTGTTGATGCCATATTGATACATCTTGAATTCCAGCTCAGTTTATGAGATGGTGTCACATGCCATGCAGTCCAGAGAGACAAGCCATGGTTTTAATCTATTCCCTCTTTCTCCTACCCTGCCCACCCTCCCATTAAAAAGTATTCTTTGTCTGACTCCACTGCGGTTGCCCCTTTAGTTTTTCATGATACCTTATTTTGTTGTGCCTTTCAAGTAAGAAACCATGAGGATAAGCAGTTAATTTGGCTTTTATTTTCATGAGCTGTGAGACATTCTTGTCCTCATCCATTCCTTTGAACTGTACCACTGAAATTTTATACTTTTGCCATTTCCCCCCCCTTCTGGTTCTTCTAGTGTCTATTTTTGTCCCTTCTAGAGAGTATAAGCAGTGAGCCCTTCTGTCGATGTGTCTCGAGTTTTGTGCTGCACCAAACTTCTTCGTGAGGGTCCCTCCTTCCACATCATTTTTGCATGCACATTATTTAGCTGAATTTTCTCAAAGTTGCAATTTGGGCTGCATTCACTCACATTAATTTCTGAGTCGTGTATGTACAGGGAAGGAGCTTTTTTTTCAATACATATTTGTAGTTGTTTTTCTGACTGCAGATAGCTGACTGGGAGATTTCCTTGGAGATTGCTTGCTTTACCTTTGCATGTGGTCAGTGGTGACACTGCATGAGATGCAGAAAACATACTGAGCTCAACAGAGTTGCTACAGTTCCCACAAGTGCAGTTACTGAGTAGTCTCATTGTTAGTTGCTGTAAACAGGGTAAGCTTGGTGTGGATGAGCCTAAGGCAAGTCCAAGTGCTAACCAGCACACTAAAGCACGCCCAGATTCGTATCACAGACACTGTAATTACCAGTCAGCAGGAATCAGAACTGTTGACAGTAAACTGAGTCAACTAAATACTGGTAACTGTGGACATGGATATGGCTGTGTGTTGGCCTCAGAGCTGATATTTTAAGTTGAGCTGCAAGTCAACTTCTGAAAATACTGAGCTTTTGGAAATAGTTCTGTGACATGAGACTGGAAAAGGAGGGAATTCAGAGCTCCTGAAGATAGATGAAAATTGGCAACTGATACCTGGTTTCAATCTCCTAAATTACAACTTACAGAATTGCTGTAGCAGCTAAGCAAGGCCTGACTTTGCTGGTACATAGAAATAATCTGTGTCTGCCTGCTGTGATGGCAGTCATGGCTGTCTCCTGTTGGTTGTCCCAGCAAGCCTCCACCCATGCTGGGAACTTTAGCCACTCCTGATGTCTCTAAAATACGTACAAACTCAGCTTCTCATGATGTGCTGGCTGAGTTCAGGTGATTAAAATACAGCGGGAATTTCTGCTGCCCTGGGATCAGTGAATACGGATCAGCCTGCTGCAAAGCAAGTTATCAAAAATCAGGGATGTGGTTTACTAATGTAGAAATAAAAAGCCTCGAAGTGAATTTCTCTGGGGCAGAAGGAGTGACTAGTGCAAATTAATTGTGTGATGTCACCAAAGCTGACAGGCTTGAAAAACAAGGGAAAGGAGGAGAAATATTTGGTTGCCACTGGAGTAATAACTACAGTACTGCTATTGTCAAGAGAAGAAACTAAACCTGCAGTATGCACAGTGTGATGTTTCAATCAAAGGGGAGTTTCATGCTCGCAGCACAGGGGTGGGATATGCTCTTTGCCTGACGGATACTGAGAGGGATAATTCTCTAGCAGCCTCCAAGTAAACAGAGGTGAAATTGAAGTTTGCACTGGGAGATCAAACTGTATTAAACAATAAAATTTGCTCTGACTTACACTGCGAGCACCTGCGCCGGCTCCCAGGTGGGTGAGTACGACACAGGCAGCGCTGGGGCTGCGTGGGTGCCACTACTGCACATCATTTGTTTCTGTCACTATTCTTCTTGTTTCCCAAGCACTAAAGCTAACAGTAAATTAACCAAGAGCAACAAAAATCGATTTGGCATGTCTCCAAATCCCTCCCACCAGCTGTAACTCATTGTGACTTAATTTTGGGCCAGTATTTCCTTCTTGTTGAAAAATTGCCCTACCATTCCCTTTAGCTCTTTGACCCACGACTCAAAAAGCGGCAGCCTTGGTGCACTGCTTGTTTGCGTGAGCCCTGGCACTTGATGAAGAGCTCTCCAAAAGAAACTCTGTGCCTAAGTAGACAAAAGATACATGTCTAATTAAAACCTCTCCTGCTGTCCTCTTTTTTTTTTTTTTTTGGTGAAGTTTATTTAAAATGTAGGATTATTGATTTCTCTTCATATTAATTAGATTAAAATGTAGTGGGTAGTTTCCTCTTTTTTCCCCCAGAGGTATTATCTAAACGTAATCTAGATTCTTGTCTGCTCAGTTCTGCTTCACATATTGGCTAGAATTTTTCACCTCCTCTGCACCATAGATTGCTGCACTCCTCAGTGCCTCTTGCATTTCACCCTGAGAGGTTGCAACAAGTGTCGGAAAGCATAAGTAAAGAAATATTTTTGCTTCAGATAACTTGATTGCTGTTCAAACATCAACCAACCATGCTGTTTGTTTTAAGACACTATTGTTAACATGACCCCATTAATTCCAAATTTGCTTGTTATGTTCTCAGAAATCTGAAAAATCAATAGGTAAGGACCATGAACTCTGGAAAAGTGCACCCCAGTCATGTGGCATAGGAAGGGAAAGCTGAAAGTGGAATTGTCCAGGTGTTGTCGGAAATTAAGAAGTTCAAAAATTTTTTTTCTGAAAATCTTCCTCGTGAAATGCTAAAACTTCTTTTTCTTCTTTCCAGGAAATTGGAAAGAGGAAAAAAATAGCTTTTGAAATTAAACATGACCTAATCAATATATAGAGACGAGGGGGGAAATGGAGGAAAACAAGAAAGAGATTTGATGAAGACACCAGAAAAATGCAATGTCTTAAAAGGTGTAAGCATGGGGTCAGAGGTTTCCAAGCTTGTGAAAATTTGGCTGCAAATGGCTAAAGGTAGGGAGAAGCAAGCTGGTTTTGTTTTGATTTGGTTTGTCTTTTTTGTACTGAAAGCAGTCATAGTGAGAGTTACTGAACCTCACTGAAAAATGTAGCAAAACATTGCATGAAAATTTGTTTTATTACAGTTTAGTTTTCTTAAAATTCTGTTGATGTGGCCTGTATGATAGGTGAGTGTTGAAAAAACAGAAAATCTCCTGGTTTGTTTCTTTTTCCCCCCAAATGCTATCAAGACCCCCAAATTTTCAAAAGGACGAGTGGTGGTAGTGCCAGTGTGGTAACACACACCACCCAGATGGTTCTTTCTAAAAACATTTATGCTGCATATATTACTAGCCATAGCACACATTCTCATTCTGCTCTAGACACTTTCATATGCTGTAGCTTCTTATAATAACCGTGTGCTACTTGGGATTCTGTTCAGTGATGTGACTTATACGTATCACACTTCAGTGGTTCTTCTGTTCTTTTCTAAGGCAAGATACTTAGGGAGTAGGAGTTTTGCATATATGTGTTGCATACATAGCATGAGGCTGTTGGAAAGCCTTTCACAGGCAGTGAAGGCTGTGGAGTTGGTGCTTTGATAAAGGCTTCATTTTGTCCTAAACTAGCCCCAGAAATTTCCCTTTCTTTAACAGATGGGGCTGTCACCAGTGAAAGTGCCTTGGCTGGAAGCTCTCTGGGTTGGAGGAAGAAGGTGAATAGTGGTCTGCAGCCCAGAGCCTTACAGGAGGATGCTCAGATGCACTGAAGTATCCGCACCATGAGTGATAAGGGTTTGGTGTGTGGGGAATTATTGTGGTTTGTTTGTTTGCTTATTTGTTTTGTTTTCCATCCAGTGAATATTGCAGAATGAAATGCTGTATCAGTTGTGAGTACACCAGAAATTAACTGTGCTGTAGACATTGTTGAAAGCCATCCTTAGCCTGACTACTATAAACCAGCTGAATAAATCTACCCAGTTTGCCTACTGAAGTATGGAGCAGCATCAGAAAGAGATTTGTTGTGATCCTTCAGCATCATTCCTCTTTATTTGGGTTGTCTCAACTCTTTATGATCTTGCAGCTTCCCTGTGCTGTTACATACACCAGTATAAACTGTTACACTGTGGAATGTCTGGGATGATGGTGTCATGAATAAATTGACAACATTTTCTTGAAAATATACAAGGAAAGGTGTTTATGGAGAACTTGCCTTGCACCAACCGAAAATATTCTGGAGCACTGTGCTGGGAAGAGATAGCAAGATATTAGTAGTATAATCTGAGCAAGCCTAGTCTAATCTGAATTTTTCTTGGATAGAGAAGGAAAGTCCTGTAGATGGTAACAAGTCCTTTGTCTTGCAACAAGCGTGGACGTAATATGAGTCCATGATGGAACTATAACTGCTCTCAGTAAAGGCATTTCTTACCACTGAATCTTTGTTGAACATTGCAAATTTAGAGTTGATTCCCAACTGCTGAATTTGTGCTTCCTTTCTATGCAGACACAAATTCCAACCGCACAAAACAAATGTAATGTAAAATAAGGTAAACTTCAAACTGGAAACATGATCTGTATTTCTTAGAACCTACTGCCTCACCAGTCTGAATGAGATAGTATTTTTCTTTTTGGTCAAAAATTTAAACTATTTATCCCACATTTGACCTCAGTAAAGCACTTGTATCTTATGATATTGATTTTATCTGCATTACTGTGAATCTACTACACTGAATACATCATACAGAAATTTCTAGTTTTCTTTCTTGAAGACTTCTGTCCTGAACACTATCTCTGGCTCACAGATGATCAACACGTATTATTAGTATGGGATTAGTTGGAAATTGTTCAGCAGATAATATATCATCATCTTAGATCACCTCAGTGGTTAAAGCTACGTTTCAGTTCTGCAGCATTTAAAGGATTTTCACAGTTCACTTCTAGGTATGCCCAGTCCCTTTTCTTATCTTTATACAGCCATGGTTATAAATTGTACAAGTCAGATCAATAAAAAAGGGTTTTGAAGAAGGGTGAAAATAAATGTCATGCTTCATAATTTCTTTTAAGACATCACTATCTTTATTATTGTCACACCTACACTTTGCTAAAAATAAGCACAGGTTAGAAGCCAGAGTTAAATTCATTTTCAGATATGTCCTTTTCAGATGTTCTCAAAGAAATATTTGAAACAGATATTATGCACCATCACTTTTCCAAGTTATATGCCTTCAAAAACTCAGAAGCAAATCTTCTCCAGGCTTCCAGCCCAAAGGATTTGTGACATTGTCACTCACCATGAAATCCCCTGTGAGCTTTTCATGCCCTAAAGCACTCTCAGAAGAGAAAACAGTTGCCTGATGCTGAATTTGGGGGTAAAATTGCTGGTGCTTCTTTTGGACTTTGATGTGTATAAACACCTGCTGGGAAGGAAGACAAAGGGGAGTAAGGAAGAGAAAGCCAGACACTGACAGGGCAAGAGGCACTGGGCACAAGTTAAACCACATGAAATTCCATCTGAAAACACTTTTTTCTCTTGTGAGGGTGGTCAAATCTGGCTGCCCAGAGAGGCTGTGGAATTGCCATTGGTGGAGATACTCAAAACCTGACTGGATATAGTCCTGAGCAACATGCTCTGAAAAGGTGAGGTTGGACAAGGTGTCCTCCAGGGGAAATCCAGGTACAAGGGGCTAAGGACCCTTCCAGCCTCATCCATTTCATGAGTCTGAAATTTCCCACTGGCCCCAGGAGCTGCATGTATCTTGCAGATGCCTCAACACATTGAAAGGGATGGTGCATTTCAGCATCCCTTAAGAGAAATCTATCTGTGAGTCTCCTTTCACGTGTGTGGAGACCTATTTTCTTTGGAATACGCAGTATATAGACTGAACACTTGCAGAGCTCATGTCTGAATGCACAAATATAAAAGCAGAGAGGGAAGGGGGAAATATTGCTGGGCTGAAAGCTTTATTGTGAGTTATCGTCTCCTGCAGGGATCAGTGAAAGCAGGTGGAAATCATTTCCTGTTGGGAATTACCAGGTCAACCCCTTCATCTGTGAAGACTAAAGCTGTTGAGAGAACCTGCAGAGGTTATATTAGAGTTATGGATTGACATCCCTTGTGTGACAGCTTGATACCTTTAGGTTTACAGAGACATCTAATTTATTACATCAGGGTTACATTCCTCTGAGTGTTCTTTGTGATCCAAAAGCTGAGATGTAGTGCAAATGCAAATGCAAAAAAAAAAAAAAAAGAAAGATCTCAGCTCATTTAAGTGCTCTTTTGGCAGTTTTTCTTTTTAGGGAAGGTAGGTTGCTGTATGTATGTGGATACTTTTGTTTTTGAAGTGCCCTTCCTATACCTTTGTTACAGGTTTTATTGTGGTTTTACGGGTGATGGGATAAAATAAAGTTTAATGAGTCTGAAAGAAAATTGAAAACTAGAGAAACAGCACTTACTGGTGCCTCCTCAGTGGGTTCATGCCTGCTGCTGTGGTCTGGGGCACTGCTGCGTCCAGCAGCCTCACTGGACTGTTCCCAGCCCAGATGCTGCTTGTACAACATGGGGGTTGGAGGCATGTGGAAAGCAGACCCCATGATGAGGGGGGTGGTTTGGAAATGTTTAGGAAGCTCTGCCTTCTTTAGTTTTAGCACTCATCTTTCTTTGTCCCAGCTATTCATTAGTCTCTGGTGCATTTGCTTTAGCAGGGGAAGTTCTCTTCCCTGGAGTGCAGCACAAGGAGAGGTATCCAATCTCTGGTGGGGCTTGACTGTTAGGATTTATTGGCTGAGGTAGCAGGAGCACTTATCCTCACACCCCATTGCAATGGTAATTTCTGCATTTTCACACATGCTGCCCTCATTTGAGGTCATCTTGATCCATCTGACAGGCCATCAAAACAAGCCTTCAAATGACATCAGACAACTTGTGCAAATAATTATTTTGAGAAAATCTTACTCACAAGGACTACTAACTAGGAGAAATTAAGACAGAGATGGGAAAGGAGGCGTCAGAGATCGAGAGACTGGGAGTGAAAGATGAATCCAAAGCAAACGTATGCCACCCATGCTGCCAAATTGTTTGTTTTAAGGGGGAGTTGGGGCTGAACATGCATGAAAGCGCAGTACCCCTGTCCACCTCAATAAACAACTCTGTTGTCTCCAGTAGACGAAGTTGGAGGGAATTCAGCACACAGCAAGCCCACAAAATTGTCTGAAAATTAAGCCTGGGTGGAAAAGCCAAGATATCCAGGATTGATCACAACAGCCTGAGCTTAAATAAGATTGTCTGAGCGGAAATGTGATGGCTACAGGTACACAACGGGAAACAGTGAAGAGGTCAGGGATGGAGTATCACCATTAATGAACGAGGACAGAACAAGGAATAATGGGCTCAGCGTGCTGCTGGACTCAAAAGGTGACTACAAAAATGGCACCATATCCAGGCAGTCTCTTTGTTGTTTGTGATGTTTGAATGACTTTCCCAGGCAAATAACTGCAGTGCAGGCTTTAACAGTGAGCTGATGCAGCCTCGCTTTCCGCTCTGAGAGGAGGTATTTGCAGTAGAGGCTCCCTTGGCAGGGGTACTTCTCTGCTTTTGCTGGTAGACTGGAGCTGCAAGAAGGCACAGTGTAGTGAGGGAACACAAACCTGGCATGGGGCAAGGAAGAGGGAGTGCCCTGTCCCCCAAATCAGCACATGACAGGGTGTAGACAGAGGTAAACTGCAGCGGCTGTGGAAAGAAGAAGAGTGAGGGAAAGGGGCAGCACTATCAGAGGGAAAGAAGAGAGGACGTATTCTTTAGGAAGGACAGCCAAAGGAAGTGAATAGAGGGAGATGGACAGCCCAGGAATAGGATGATTCTTGTGTGTGTCTACACATCGCAGTGGTCAGGGGCCTGGACTTGCTTTACTGAGTAAGTGAAAACACCAGGGCTGCTGGTGCTTACAGCAGAGCTGGGCACGGGTGGGCAGCACCGGACACAGAATGTAATGCTGCTCTTTCCTGACTCCCCAGGATCCTGTGCTCCAATGGAGGGACTTGAAGAGCTCAGAGACAGGGAGTCAGAATGCTCCTTGGGAGGTGGGCAAGCTCCCATTTTAGAAGTTTGGGATTACACTTTCTGAAAGCTTGTTTCCAACTTCAGTAGCACTGAGTTTGGTTTCCTCCTATAGCAGAAAATAGTGTCTCGTTATTAAATACATTGATTGCTTTAAATGGAGATGGATACTCCTTAGCTCTGCTACCCTGTCTCCAGGACTGGTAATTATTTACTTTTGTGCCACATTTAGACTATAAAATACTTTCCTTCTGTTTATGCCTTGTCTTGTGATGTATTTATTTAGAAAGTGCAATCATATTGCTTCTCAGCCCAGGGAGAGAAAAATGAGCCATCCTTTTTCACTCTTTGTGACAAGTCATAATCTCCTGCTCATACCAGTTAACCTCCCTTTACAGCTACCCTGCTTTTAGCCCCTCTCTCTTGTGTGCAGAACAGAGCACATAGTTGTAGATTAAACCTGATTTTCTGTTAATACAGATTCCTCATCCTTGCTGGAAATGTCTGGTGGCTTCCTAAGCGTTCATTACATAATTTGTTGAGGCTGGTGAGTGCAAGTGGAATAGGTTTCATTAGTCTGACTAAAATAGCCTAAAAGGCTTGAAGACAACTTCTGAAGAAAAGGAGAATGGATAGAATAAGGTATAAAGTAAGGGTGGATCATGCTAGAATAATCAAAGTTATACCTGGTAAACAAGGCAAAGTGCCACTGCACTGTGCATACATGAAGTGGTATTGCAGGGAGGAATGATAGACAAGCAGAGCTGCTGCTGCTGCAGTGACTGCACTGTCTGCGAGGAACTGGCTTACAGAGAGGGAGATGCTGTGAGGATGAAAGCTTTGGCAGCAGGAATTTGCTGGAGGAGTTTCCCTGCGCCCGTCCCTGCAGGAAAACTCCCTGCAATGTTTGCAATAATGGTTTCACACAAAGGGCAGTGTGCTAATGAACTGGGTTTTGGCATCACCAATAAACAAGAATGGAAGACAGTTGAAGGATAGATCTTCAGAATAAATAAGGTGAAATTACCAAACAATGGTCGTGATCACAACGTATGAGCTATGGAAATATTAATGGGAAATAGCAGAGCGTAGAGCTATTGGGGGTGGGGTGTCTAACTCCACAGAGAATTCAAGGTAACTGGAAACTTTAAAGGGGAGTCTCAGACAGACTCAGTGGCAGCTCCCAAGCTGTGTGTGCTGCCCAGTATGTTGCAGAATAGTTTTTCCATGCTCCCATTAGTAGCTCTTTTGCTGTGAGGAAACTGAACTGAATTGTCCTTGCCATGTGATCTGTATCTGGCTGGGCTCCACAGGTTCCTGTGAGGCTCTGAGCAGGCAGGAAAGCCCATTTCCACATGGACCCCCTGGCCTGGACCAAGAACTCTGTCACCCCAGCATTACCAGCAAGTGGCTGCATGGTACCTA
The DNA here is from genome assembly GCA_013397725.1 of Rhagologus leucostigma. Taxonomy (NCBI): domain Eukaryota; kingdom Metazoa; phylum Chordata; class Aves; order Passeriformes; genus Rhagologus; species Rhagologus leucostigma. The sequence goes on along the minus strand of VZTD01003254.1, from coordinate 378,774 downwards.
CAGCAGCCAGGAAGCAACTGCTTATTCTCAAGCAGATGGAAGACTCCAGGATATAAAGCAATGCTTTTGCCAGGTTTGCCCATTGGTGCATTTCAGCATTACTTTCACAAATGCATTACTTAGGTCTCCAGTTGTAACAATTCACTTTTCCTGTCAAAATAATTGTTTCTTTTTGGGAGGGTATTCTTGCTTGCTACCATTTCCCAGTGAGGTTGTACCTGGTCCATACTTTAAGTCATTCTCAGGAGTGCAGGATCAATCAAAATACCTTCTGCAAAGTATGGCTATGCTATGCAACTTGATGCAATTTGATTCCCACTCTAATGTCATCCTGAGCAAATAAAGGACAGGAGAGCTTGAAAAAGACAAAACCCAAATTCTCATTTTGAACTTACCTCAGATTATCCTGCACTGCATATCCACAAAAAACCCAGCGTATAGTTTTATGTGGGAAATATGACTGGGGGGAACTGTTTTCTGACATGTGCATGTGGTTTGTTTACCTGCATCAAGAGGAAGAACATGACTAAAGAGGTCCATTTGTGGCTGTGCAAACAGAAAAATCATGCTATCAGTTGATGCTTGTGTTCCCATTGGACAGATTTAGTAGTTATGTATTGGACAGGTCTTTGAGTAATGGCAGGCAATTTCTCCTTCCGGTGAGGGTACTAACAGAGTTACAGTAAACTTTCCCAGCTGAGCAGCCCATGGACATGGACATGGCTGAGCACTGGTGCCTCCGTCACAGCCAAGGGGATTGGAGCAGGATGGTGGCACAGCCTTGAAATGGAGATCCCCATGAAGCTGGGATGAGGCCTGGAGGAGAAAGGGAGGTAAAAGTCTCTGGAAAACCAAGACACACTAGGGAAGAGGTTCTGGCAAATGTCCACCAAGGCTGCTGTTAGAAAGATGAGGAATGTGATCAGACTGAGGTAAAGCTCTGAGATGACTGATATACCCCTGGGAGAGGAAATACTAATTTCTGAATGACTCAGTCTGTAATATTGTTGTCCATGGCTGCTTTGTTTCATTTTGCATTTATGCAGTACATTTAAAACCAGCTTTATGCAGAAATTATTTTAACGGCCACCAAAAGGCAAAGAGATACACCTAAAATATTTTTACCGGGTGAGTCATCTGCCTGTAAGGATGACCATGACACCATGGCCATTTGATAGCTGAAGGTATTATTGATTCATACTCCTGTACCACATCCTGGATGCTGGCTGTACAGGTGACCATCTCCAGGATCTCCTGGCCTGGAATGACCAAGGTGCTGAACCGAGAGAACAGTCACAATCTAGGTTTGAATAGCAGTGTTATTTATACATTCCTAGTCACTGAAATTACAGCTCCACCTAAATGATGACCATGACACTGGTAGTTGTCTCAGCACCTGAAGATACACCTCCTGAAATGAGAGGAGATTTACACTTTTCTGTGAGTTGAGAAATCTCATACAGACCTGTAAAAACAGGAATAACATAATTTATGCAAATTTTACCTACTAATTTGCTCCTTATGGACTGTCAATTGTAAGAGTATGACAAAGTGACAGATGATGATTCTATTGTCATCTAAGACATAAACTCTTGAATCTTTTCATTAGGCAGTGTGAATGTACAAAAAATAATGACTTGCAGAAACAGTGGAAGGTTGCCTCAGATTTTTCTGCTTTTTTATATTAGTATCACTTGATTGTGGCAGTAAATTTAAAATTGGTCTTCCTATATTCACAACAGCTTGAGTCAAACATCTTAGCAGGACAAACCCCTTGAAATTACAGAAAGAAATTCATTTTGTCAGTACTTGAACTTCTAGAAATGTTGAGGCATGTCCAGCTAAAAGGCTGTTAAATGTCTGTTATCAGACAGGGTTTTAGGTGAAGTGTACTTACCACAATACTAAGTTCTTCAACGATTTTCTTCCTTCCCTAAGCACATACAAAACAATAGGGATGATGGACAGATACTTTATTACTGAGTACTGTTAGCTTTTTCGCAATAACCTGAGTACTTTCTTGTTATCATGTTAGATTTAGAAAAAAACCTGAATGTATGCGCTGAAATTTGACACGAAAATTAAGTTGAATGAAGAAATATTAGAAAAATATTCATTTAATGAGACATGTATTAGCTCTCCAATTCTGAGTTCACATTTTCTTTTCAACAGTGTTCATATGTTTCAGGAAACTTTGGGTTAGAAGTGATTTGGTATTTTTATCTTCAGCTCCTGGCTGTTTCCACTTCTCAGAACTAATGGAAGTTGCTGCTCTCATGTCTGCTTGAAATTTGACAATGGAGAGACCTTTTTGCTTGTGTGTTAACAGAGTTCGACAGATTATATAAATCTGCAAAATATTGATTTTGCAAATGAAGGGTGTAAGATTAATTTGAATTATCCCTTTAAAGAGCTTAGACACTGATTAAATATACTAAATGACATTTTAAATAATAAACTGTTGCTTTGTACAATTGCATATATTAATATAGCTGCATATTTTATGGTGGTAAAAAAGCATGCATGGCTATATAAATGCGTACTCTCTTAAGTGCAGTGGTTCAGCTTTAATTTTAAGAGGTGTTCCTCATTTCCACTCCGGAGATTTAAAGATGTTACAGATGAATGATTCATGTAACATTTTGGGCTGGAGAGGGTTACAAAGCCCAAGTCCACACTCAGCTCTCAGCAGCAGGGGTGTAGCTCTTCCTGCCTCTGCCCTGGCCCCTATTCCTGCAGGTCCCCACTGCTGGAGAGGTTTGCCCAGCTGGACTCATATCTGCCACAATTTCAATTTTGATGCAAAATTCTACATTTTGATGAATAGCTGCATAAAAATACCCTGAGTAGCTGAGCTGTTGTATACCCAGTCGTCCTTGGATGTGACCACTGGGGCTAGCTGCTCCCATACCCCAGAATCTCTGGGATCCACCTTCTGGCAGAGCTGAGCTGGAGAGCACAGCTGGCACCTTTGGGATGAGATCAGGCTTTGCTCTCCAGCGCAAGGCTGCGTGTGCCACACTTGGAAGTGCACTGTTGGCGCGTGCTCGCACTTGTCTCCATTAGCAGGCTAAAGGGGCTAGAATTGCCCAGGGGTCCACATTTTCCCTGTTGGCACAGATAGTGTAGCACGAGTGTGATGGGGTCTGCATCAGCTGGCAGGTCTCAGCAGTGCTGGCTCTGGGTACCCCTACCCTAGCTGTGCATGACAGATCCTAATGCTCCTTTTGTGCTCTGTGCAAGACATCTGATGCTTTTTAGAGACTGATATTGCAGGACGAAAACATAGGCATGGTCAAAGACAGGAGGAGTCTGAATTATCTTTTTGGTTGGTCTGTAATAAAGCACAGGGTGAGGCAGAAGCATGGATGCTCTGTGAAGGACAAGCTGGTGGAGCGATGTCCTCTTATGTCATTGTCTCTCTGACGTGCGTTTGTACTATGGTTCCTCTTTGATACTGAGGACTTTGTGCTCTTTAAAATTCTTCAGTGGGTCTTTTATAAGTGGAAACAAATGTTAAATGCTCCCCTGACTTGGCCTGTCAGCTGCTCTAGTGAGTTAGGAGAAGAAGGTCTGCAGTATGTTTCTGCCAGTGGAGTTTAGCCACTGGCTTTTCTGATTTTGCAGAGCTGCTCCGGTATCAGCCCACTGGCTGCTCTGGCAAACTGATCTGGCAGTGATGTTCTGGTTTGAACAAAAGTGCTGGTATGGAATGTCACGTCAATGTGAAGAGAGGAAATGGGTTTAGATTATACAAAATCCTCACAAATATATACCTCCTTTTGTGTTAAATATTTTGTAGCTTTCACTTCTTTTTTATTAAAATAGATTCTTGCATTTCTAGCCCTCAACTCCACCTAATGCCTGTTTTTCTATCTATCTATCCACTATAACATTGCTCCTTAAGTAAATATAAAGATTTAATGAAGTGCTGTTCAGAGCAATTCGTTTCCCTTTGATACCCCACTGGAATTTTCTTATGGAAACCATATTATCAGGACAAATAATATTCTTCTGACTCCTTCACATATAATTACGTTGTAACAATACCAAGTTTCTGGCATGTGAGACGTCCCTTTGAGTCAATACAGAAGTGAAGTAAAGAGGAAAAAATAAATTATTCAGTGTGGTTCAGATTTGCTCATGCAAGTGAGTAAGCTCAGAGCTCTGAAGTGTAGTAGCAGTCAGAAATTCTGCTGCCAGCCTTCCTCTCATAAAATCACCTGGTTGTTCCTCCCTGTATTCAATGTTGCATATAGTGTGCACGGACTGGCAAGAAAACACTGCATGCAAGGCTGGAAGTAGAGCACTGTGTGCACTAAAGTGCTTACTGAGCACTTTTAGGAATATTTATGTTCTTGACTCTTGGAGAAGGTCTGTTGCAACTGTGTGTTCAATTCCCATGTGCCCTCTCCAGAGAGATATATCTGCTCATTCTTCCTAAAGCTGCCTTCATTCCTTTTCCAAATTTTGGGAGCTTTGACTCTGCTTTGGCAGCAAGAAAAATTAGGTCTGCTGCTCTCACTATAGATGGGGACACCTGTGGTGAGTGGACACTACCTTCCTGAAGCTCAGGTTTGAAGGAAATTCAAGAGAGGGAAGTAGGTATCCTATAGTATAGCCAGGTGTCCAGGGGAGACAATGTCAGGAATGGTGCGCAGGCGACTGGCAAGGAAGGAATCATTTACCAGTCCCTAACTAGAGCTTGTACTAGGGAAAAGACTAGGCTTCTCCCATATGGATTCCGAGGAAACTGGTCTAGAAATTCTGCAGGATGTAAGGGATGAAGTAGAATTTCGAAGTTAAAGCACAGACACAGTAGGAAGTGCTGTGTTTTTACTGTATTATAGTCACTTACCTTTGCTTACTCTTGCTAAGGAGTGAAGAGACATCATTCGACTCAATCAGAGGAGCCAGCCATTTTCAGATCCATCTCCTATGATGGATCCCTCCAAGATCATGGGCCAGAATATCTAGAGCTCAGTGACTGGGCAGGGAGACAGCAGCTCACATGAAGAGGAGAATGAGATACGGTGTAATGTACTCAAAAAAAGTAAAGCAATTTTGCTCTCAGACTTACAGCCTTCACATCGGCTGTAACTACTGCTCAGTGGTACTTCACAAAGTCACAGAGTATCCTGCGAATGTTCTAAGTTGGAAGGGTCTCACAAGCATCATCAAGTCCAACTCCTGGCCCTGCACAGGACAGCTCAAGAAACCACATCCTTTACCTGAGAGCATTGTGCAAGAGTTTCTTGAACTCTGCCAGGCTTGATGCTGTGGCCGCTTCTCTGGGGAGCCTCTTTCAGTGCCCAACCACCCTCTGGGTGAAGAACCATTTTCTAATATCCAACCTCAACCTCCCCTGACAATTTGAGGCCGTTCCCTCAGGTCCAGTCCCTGGTCACCCCAGAGAAGAGATTAGTGTCTGTCCCTCTTCTTCTCCTCACGAGGAAGTTGTAACTGCAGTGAGGTCTCCCCTCAGCCTCCTCCAGGCTGAGCAGACAGAGTGACCTCAGCTGCTCCTCAAAAAGCTGAGTAGTTATAACTCTTCCAAAGATGAAGGCCAAAGCTTTTATTACCTTTCTATCATCTCTTGCAGATGGCATTCTGTCTTAATTCTGGTCTTATTCCAATTTATGAGGCAGAGAATCACAGCTGTAACTGCTGACATTTACTCTTCTCCACAGAGAAGCCATGTACAAGGACCTAATTCAGCATAGCGGTTTAGTGCAAACTTTGTCTTCCAATGAAGTCTGATGAGCTTCAAGACAAATATGAGTGTGTGAGAAAGGATCCATTTAAACGTGTGTTCAATCACGAACCAGTGTAGGGTGAACACCTGACTTCCCACCCCAGGTTAGACGATCCAAGTCATGCTGGTTTACCGAGGCTGAGAGGGCAGCTTGAGCCACTCTGCAGTAAAGAAAGTATTTTCAGTCTCCAAGGGTGGTGTCTCAGTACTTTTTGTAACGTTTAAATCATTTTAAAAGGTCTTTAAGAATTTACAGTAAGCCCTCGAGTTCTTCCACAAGCCACAAATTAATTAGCTTGTTCCTTAAATTCCAGCAAGTTAAGTGGAAATGCTTCAGAGGCTCCTTCCCTGGAAAATGTAAAACATCCTTTGATTAACTCCCCACTTCATGATAATGAAGGCCTGGGTTTTTTTTTCAAAGAGCTTGATGTGATTTTTATATTTAAGTATCGAAGTAGATTTTTAGTCAGTGTTAGAGATTAAACTAGTACTTTATTCCAAGTTGGAGGGAAAGAATTTAGTTGGCCACCAACTAGGAGAGACCCTTCTGCCGTGAGAGAAGGACCATCCAGCTCTGCCTGCTGGCCGAGGCAGCAAAAAAAGCCCAAAGCAATGTACTACTACAAGTTAGAGATGGAGACAAACCAGACGCTGGGGCTGCAAACCCTGTGGGTGCATGATATCATAGAACCATAGAATGGTTTATGTTGTGATGGACCTTAAAGATCATCCAGTTCCAAGCCCCCTGCCATGGGCAGGGACAGCTTCCACTAGACCAGGTTGTTCAGATGCCCATCCAACCTGTCCTTAAACACTTCCAGGGGTGGGGCGTCTGCTGTATTGAATCCACGTGTTAGCTCAGTTCTCACACCTGTCTGTGTCTGTCATGAGTCTGGAGAATGAACCGTGGCTCAGCAGACTTGTCAGGGTGTTTGAGAGAGACCTGTGGACACTGCCCCTGGACCAGGCCATCCACATGTCCTATCACACCATTGCATTGCCCTGCTGACCAGTCAGCCCTCTTTCTTGACACAGTCTGGGGTTTTCGGGATCCTGATGCCTCCTCCTTGGGTTGCCTTTCCTTTAGTGCACACACAATTGTCCATCTTTTTCAACTGCTCTTAATGATGGCATTGGCTTCCCTTCCCTTGGTGCTTGTTTCTATGTCCTGCTTCCTGGGTCTCCTGGCTGGCAGATTTGAAGTCAGATCTCCTTATAGATGACAGTAAAGGGAAAATAAGCTTGTTGCTTAGGAAGCTGCTAAATGAAAAGGTCAGATAAAATCTCAGGGGATTTGAGAGACTACAGAGAGAGAATGGGCTCCTCACAGGTGCTGAAAACCATGAGCTGGCCTGTTGTGGTGGCTAAGTCCACTTCACACCCACCCTGTTACTACGAAGTGGTCTCTCCCCACACCACTGTGCTAGAAAGTTCTCCCTTTACCGAGACCCCACTGGCCCCTGGTCCTCTCCCCCCTCTCCTCCCTTCTCCCATTGGCCCCTGTTATGTCACTCAACCTTGTCCCTACCCCCTGGCCCTCAGACTATTGGCTTCTGATGCTCTGCCTGCCCCTGGGGCCCTCTGGTATAAAAACACGCGCGGGCCTTTGTTCTTTGTTCTTTGTCTCTGTTCCTTTCCAGTGCGTTGGTTCCAGTAAACGCCTCGGAATTGCACGCAGAGAACCCCTCTCACCTTTTCGTCTCCGGTTCGCGCATAGCCTGTGTGTGTGTGAGTGGCTGCTCGCGGCTGCCTGCGGGGGTGAGATTGTGTGCCCGCGTGGGCGCTGGCAGAGCGCCGCCTAAGCCTCTCCACGAGGGACCCTGTGGAAAAAACACAGCATCGATCCACTGACGCCCCCATCGCTAAACTGGCCAGTTCCTGAACAAAGAAATCATACTGTCATTTACCTGGAGATAAAATAGTGAGGGGGAGGTGTGCTTTCTTGCAGAAGGTCTGATTCCAATCATCCAGCTGAGGTAGGTTAACTGCCAGTTCCTCAGAGTAGGTCCTGTGGGGTTTGGAACATGCACCCACAGAAACAGAGGTTGGACATTACACCACTCCTGATACTGAAGCCTCCTGAGACATGGCCTTGGAAGAGCTCTGTGGGGGTACAGTGCAGTAGGGAATTGTCAGCAGGTGCAGATATGGCATATCTATGCCAAAATACACAGCTTCACTGTGAAACAGGCAGCTGAGAGCCATATCTCGTCCTTGAGCCAGGGAATGGCTTCAGGCAAGGTCTGGAAGAGTTGGCACAGTTTAAAAATCAAGTTTTCCCCACTATAGCCCTCTTCTCAGCTCCTCTCTGCAGTGAGACTGAGGGCTAGGGAGACATCTCCATGGCCTTCTGCATCCATGTTTACTTACAAACTGCTGTTCCAAGTCCTGGGGTCCCTGGTTCACTTTCACTAAATTCTGGACAAGAAAACTTTCCCACTGACTTAACTGACATTTTTGCTTTGTAAATCCTGAAATCCTTCATGATCAAGGATTATTACGCCTCCAAAGTGTTGGTATTTATTTTGTGCCAATGCCTGTGAGCCCTGATTTTAAAAGAGAACTCCACAGACCTAGGTGCTAGCCTAATGAAGAGGCATTCTTAGAGGGCAGACAGAACAAATACTTGTGGAGTAGGTCATGAAAGTCTGGGGAAGATGATTAGCCCAGCAAAACACTGCTACAAGGTGGTTGTTGCTGAATTACAGCTATTTAGGCACTTTCATCCATCTTCGAAGTAAGAATAATGTAAACCTCTTTCATACTGTTGGGTCAAAATGTACTGCTTTATTTTTCCTTCAATGGAGACATTATGGGAGGTTTTGAAGTAGAAAACATTGCCATGTAGCTGCAGGAGAATTGAGTTCCTCTCCCTTTAATAACAGTTTTGCACTGTAATACACCTATGTTTTTATACCAGCCTACTGCTTTTTTTATTTAGGTTGTGACATAAGGCAGGATACAGATTGTGTATTTCAATGACTGTAGTACTATTTAAGGAGATAGCAAAAGCCAAAGTAGTTGAGAGTAAAATACCCAACCTTATTATAAAGGGAAAACTTGCAAAGCAAGTGTGCTACAAGGAAAGGCAGTTGTATAGTCTCAGAAAGTAGGTTAGGGTACCCCAGAGACGATATAAATGAGCTAGTAAGGAAAAACAGATCTGGGACTATTGTGAGATATTCCTCCGATAATATTGTAGAAATGAGTAAATCCGAGGGAAAAAAACCGCCACACATTTCATATATACTGTTTCATGTTTTGCTGATTTCTTAAGACCTCAGTGAATCGTTCGTATGTGAACTGTGGGAGGAGAGGATGCCAGGAGGAGACCAACATCTGTGACCCAGCATAACAATGTTACGGCAAAATTTACAAGGAAAGACTGGGTTTTGTTTCACGTGATTAAATGCAGGAGAACCTTTTGGGGTCTTTGTTTTTGCTGTGCACAGTGTGTATCCCTGCTAAACTGTTATTGTTGCTATCAAGGTGCAAAAATAAAAGCCTGCCCTGACTGGGATGCCACCTTTTAGCAAGATACACAACAGGACCTAACACAGTTTCTTGGGAGGGCGCAGGACAGGAGTGAATCATGGCACAGCTGAGATGAGGAACATGAATTGTGGCATGTGGGCTGGGAAAGGCTCTTGCTAAGGCTGCTCTGAGCACTGTACCTGCAGCTTTGGCAGCAGTGTCTTGATATAGAAACTCACATGGTGCAAATAGCAGTCAAAAAGTGAAGCACTGCAAAATGCAAGCCATCAGTTTAGGCTCTTGCTGGCCAAAGGCAAGTCTTTATGCCTGAGGCTGCTAATGGAGGGGGCTGTAGCCAGTCCCTGCTGCAGTTGCTGTGGCTCTGGGAACCTCTGGGGCTCTGGCACCCTGGACGATCTCATTTGGCCAGCACAAGAGGAGTTCACAGTACAGTCAAACCTCAAATCTTTTAGCTTGGCAAGCTGATAATATTTTCTCTTAATGCAGAAAGCATCCTTCATTTTAAACACACTAAATTACTGGCAGGCAGAATATCCAGTGGTCCTAGAGCAGCTTTTATGACTTTGTTCAGTTACGCTCTAGTTGTTCCGTCAGCTGAGAACCTGCCATAGGGGAAAACACCACTTATGCCCTGTCCTTATTCCTTCGTAGCATCCCCAGGTGAACAACACACTTTTTAAAAGCCCTCCGTATGACCTTTTATCTTCTTTGTGACATGTCTCAGTCACCTGAAAATAAGATTTTATTTGTTGGTAAAATTAGAAACCTTTGTGTGAAGTCAAACTTATTTCTACAGCAGTTTGTAACTAGACTTATTTCATTTGGGATTAAATTCTGCAATTTCCAAAGCAGTAACTGTGAATACTGCTGAACCTTCTACAGCAGAACTGCAATTCTGAGCCCATTACAGACTATTATAAAATTTCCAAATCAGCTGGAGTTACGTTTACAATATAGGAACAGGGACAACATACAGATTTTCATCCAGATGTTACCAGTTTTAACCATCTGGTCATATAGCTATAGCAAAAGAAAGGGTGTGTGCATGCAAGTTTGCGTGCAAACATTGATACTGATATAGAAAACAGAATTCAAAAATTCAAATAAAAATCTTGAGGAAAAGCAGGGGTTAAAAACAGAGAAGAAACTCTGTCCAGTAGTATATGACAATCAGACTGATCTTTCATCCCTCAGGATTTCCAGAAACAAGTACTATTTATATTTCTACCTACTGGATGATAAGAAGGAACAAGCAATTTTGGCTGCACAGGCACTGATGAAACCTAGTTTTCAGTGTATTTGTCTGCTGGTTGACTACTGGCCCAGTGGATGACTTATCCTTAGGGAACAGAGGGACCTCATAAAAAGGCTCACGTAGCTGGCATTGAGGCATGGGCTTGGACTACAGCTTTTCCATTTGTCAAGGCACTTGCATTATGTTTTCTCTCTCCACTACTTGCTCAGCCCTTGTGCTTATGATACTTGAGGAACTAGAATATCTCTGCATTTTTTCTCTTCTTCTGTCAACTTCTGGCTGGGATGAACCAAAGGGTTCAGAAGTTATTAGGAGACAAGAAGAAAGTGTGGAAGCATTAAGCCTTGTTCCCATAGAAACCTGTCTAAAAAGCATTTTCATCGGATGGCAGGAAGAGAGAGCCGGCTCGCTGTTCCCAGAGCTTGGCCACGGGCAGGGGAATATGCAGGTGCTGTCTGATGTGCATTGTCATGTGCTCAATTCTGTGTGCTGTCAGCAGGGCAAAACTAGGCACCAGGAATACTCCCCCTGGTTGCCCTCTTCTGGCTGCTGATCCTGGGTGAGGTGGGGACCCTATTTTGAAAAAGGACTGCATGCCTGCACCCAGGGAAGGAAGGCGTGTTTCCAGCACAGCCTCACAGAGCCAGGCAGTGGCCAAAGAAACCAGGAAGCTACTGAGATAAGCATGCTTCCAACTGGATTCAGAGAAGAAAGACTTTTCCTTAGGGCTCAGAGGGACTGCTTAGGACTCGTTGCAAACTAAGACCTTTGCCAAGGAGACCAAAGTTTAGCCCAGAGGGTGGGATAGAATCACAGAAATTGATAATGGCCTGGATTGGAAGATTATCCATTTACAATCCCCCTGCCATGGCCAGGGACACCTTTCACTGGACTAGGCTGCTCTAAGCCCCATCCAACCTGGCCTTGAGCATGTCCAGAGATGGGGCATCCACAACTTCTCTGGGCAACCTGTTGCTGTGTCTCACCATGCTCACAGTAAAGAATTTCTTCTCAACATCCAACCTAAACCTACTGTCTTTCAGTCTGAAGCCATTCCCTCTTGTCCTATCACTGCATGTCCTTGTAAAAAGTCCCTCTCCAACTCTCTTGTAGGACCCCTTTGGGTTCTACAGTAAGGTCACTCCAGGACCTTCTCTTCTTCAGGCTGAACAATCACAACTCTTTCAGCCTTTCTTTATAGGAGAGGTGCTCCATTCCTCTAATTGTCTGCCCTGAAAGGTCATGGACGGCAAGGAAAATACTGGCTGATGTCTTCTCTGAAAGCTGATTTTTGTTACATACAATCTTATTTTGCATGTAAAACAAAGTCTCAGAGTTGGCACTCTCTTACTAGTTTTGAGAGCCACCTTTCAGTTTGTACTGTTTTGTGGTGAACCAGTGCTTTGCCATTGCAGGGTTTCACTCCACATGCCACTTAGCTATAGCATAAAGATGCACAGCAGCAGAGCATGGCTGCTTTGAACTGGGAGAGGGAGTGGTTTCACTGTGCCTCAGTGACAAGGACTCTGTTCCTAGTGTACACATTCTGCATGAGTGCCCTGTGGTCATTATGCTCTGTCACTGGGAATCTGAGGACTTTTCTCACAGCTTATTGAGGTACACCAAGTGGAAGTTGGCCAGAATGAACAGGGTTTCTAAAAATTCGGGCCAAACTTGCATATTTCTTCATTGTGTCTTTTAGAAAATTATATTCCAGTGTCCAAGTTTTCGTGTTGTACCAGGCAGCATGCGGTGGCATTATGGAGAAACTTTTTCCCTCTAGGTCCTTCCACATTATTTCTGCATGCCAAGCACAATATGCCCTAAAGCATCTCAACTTGTTCTGCGCAGTAAGGGTGTCCTTTGGGCTCCTGACCACTGCATGAGCAGAGCAGAGCAGAGCGAAAAGAATTATTTGTTGAAGATGCAGGTTGTCAGCTCAGTGGACAAGGTTCTACTTAGGTCTGCTTGAAGAGTATTTTCTGAAAAACCTGTGTAGGGTCTTCCCTGAACCGTTTAATAATGAGGAAAGAAAGGGAAACAAAACCCAGACAAAATCTCCCAGAGGAACACTACATTTCAGGCTTTCTCTGTTGCTTTTGCTGAATATCCATTTCCATGTATTACTAAAACCTTCTGGGACCACATCCTGCTCAGTAAAGCTCCTCGTTTTGCCATCTTCAGCAGGATTTCAGCTCTTAAATGTACTGCACTTAATATAAGTTGGCATTCCTGTACAAATCTGAGCTGACATTCCTGTATGTGAGTGGTTACTGTGGTCATCTGGACTCCTTTTGAAAACATTGTTATTAAAGAACAGAGCAGCTGAAGTCTTGGAAATATGGAAAAGAGATGTAGAAGAATAATTAAAATGATAATTGGAAATCATATTGACCTAGTTCACGGCTTGAGGTGACTCCTGTTTCGATTTTGACAGCGTGATTCTGTTATAAATGTTCGTTTTTCCTTCCCCACAGGGATGATGTTACAGTCTGGTGCTGATCCGAGCTGGCAGGGTTGGAATGCCAGCCATTTCTATCCTCCTTACTTGCAGTAGTGCATCAAAGAAGATGAAAAGTCTTCTGTATATGTATATGTAGCTGTGGCTGAAGGGTGAGCAGTTAGGATTCTGCTAAGGGCCTGATAATGCTGAGCCAATTAAAGATAATTCAGGATATCTAGGTTTTGATTCAGTAACTGCAGGCCGACAACAGTTTTTGCAGAAAAGGAATAAGTTTCCTTCCTCAACTATTTGAAGTTGTTGAGGAATTTGAAATTATTTTTAGAACAACTTCTTTAAGCATTGATAATTTTTTCCATCTGTGTCAGTTGAATCTGATAGCTGCAGATTTATGTCAGACAAGTTCATGCTTCTTTGCATTGAACTTCTTGTAATGTGTTCTGTTGGTCGCTTTGAAATCCTGAGGTTTTTTGTAACCAGCCTAAACTTGCGAAACTGATGAAGACAACCAATTTAAATTTCCTTAGAGAAGAACTGGGTCAAAAGTTTTGGCCTAAAATGTGCTGCTCCTTTTTAAACTAATTTTCCCTTTATTAAATTCTCTAAAACATTGAAATGGAAATCTTCAGATATCCAAAATGACATTTTAAATGCACAATGCTTTCTTAATGTCAGCAGTTGTTTGTGGGTGTAGCTTGCCGTTTTTGGAGAACTAGTTCACTCTCTTCCACAAGAAAATGTCTTCAGTTTCCTCATGTAATGAAATGTGAGGCAAATATTGGAGAGGAAAGTCTTGCACAAGGAGATGAAGTGAGTCACTTGTGGTTGTGCTATCAGTCAGCTGCAGAGCTGTCATGGGTGCTCGGCTCTGGAGGGTCTCACCAATGCAGCTCATTCAGTTCCCAGCTTGAACTGATGGACTTTAACTATAACTTCCACCTGGAACAAAGTGGTTCTCTGTATCCTGTTGTGCTTCTGGGAATGGAGGCGGCTTGGCAGGGCTGAGGACAGTGTTGTTCTAGTGCAAAGTTTGGGGGTGTCATCCTTTCGTGGTTTACAATTGTTTTCCTTTTAAGGGGTGTGCTGTGTGATCCATGACCCATCTTATCAGCATTTCTACCCACCAACATCTTTAATCTTTACTCAGAAATGGGAACTGTTTTACAAACAGGCTATGGATACAAATTCAATGATGATGTTGTAATTACTGTACCAGACAAGGTGGCTTATTTCAGGAAGGGGAAAGTAGTTACATATGCAGCACTTCATAAAAGGGACTTTAATTAAGGTGAGAGGCAAAATATAATAACAGTCTTCTTAACGTAGACATGCTGTATCAAAGATACCCTCACTCACAGGAAGATTAAACAGGTTTCTACATCAGCAGAACTCTTGAATTCAGCACTTGCCAAAATAAAGCCTGGATCATAAAATAGGCAGATTCTTATATAGCAAACTATGGATGACTTTCAGAATTTTATTTTTATTTTTAGTTTGGATGGAACAAGTTTTATTCACAGTGAATGGTTTACTACTGTGTGCATTGGTATAATGAGAGATAGAAGATCCCTAAATTAATGAAAATTACCCCGGTTCTGCTTCATTTCTGCCCAAGAGAGCTAAATCCTGGGCATATTTATTTGTATATACAGTGCTGTTCATATGCGCACTGCTCCCACTAAAGCTCTGCCAGTCATGGTAGCAACTTCAATGGCTTTTCCCACGTCCAGTGGGAGTCCTTTAGTGGTGGTCCTGTGATGTTCCACACTAAAAATCTCACTGACCTTCCTAAAGTTCTCCAGCTTTTGTGCCTCCCTGGAGGTGGCTTCACATCCTACCCCAAACTGTACATGTTGAATTCTTTCCTCTATCCCTCTGTTTCTATTTATTCTCCATCCTTGCAAAGCAACAGAGCTTCTCTTTGGGACTTGGGATACAAAAATAATCTCAGTGGAAGCAAATAAAATTTTTTCCATATTCTTATTCTCCAAATAAGCAACAGCTTCCTTGTGTTACATAGAAAGCCAGGCTGTGTTGGCTTGATCCCTAGGACTGCCTTTGGAATGAATGGTCAGTCTGGGCCAGCTCCTGGGCATCCCCTCTGCTTCTATGACATGGTTAAATCCCCTGGGCTTGGCTACTCCAGCGGGAGATGGGAACGTCAGGGACTGACACTGGAACTTCTACCCCAGGAAGGAAAGGGTGAACTTTTCTGGTCAAATAAGCACCAAGTGCCTCTTGTGCTGTGGGCTTGTGCTGCCAAGTCCTTCAAACCTTGGACTGAAATCAGAGACATCAGTTCCTATCTTTGCCATAGACTTTTTTTTTCTAAGTCAGGTAGGTCTATGTCACTAAAGATAACTTCATAAGCCTGACTCCACTTGGAATGTTAATTTCTGGTTAACTTCAGCATGACTTAAGCATTTGGGTCTAAATTTTCTCTGTTTATGAGATGTGAATCCTTTGCTTCCTATTTGCCAAAGCTGGCAAGTGTGTTCTTCTGTGCATGTGCAATAATTTGTATAATAGGACACTGCTACAGTAATACTATTAATTATTAGTGAAATTCTTGCACTAGAAGTAGTAAATGAGGGCTGTGAATCACTATTTCCTTTAAGAACTTCACTGGGGCTTTAAAGTGGGGAGCAAAACAAGACTACAGTGCTATAGGCTAGACTGTCATTTCATGATAATTTAAATTATGATGGCCCTTTTGGATGAAAGGTATTTTGTGAATCAAAATATTATTTGTAATCATTCAATATTTCAGAGCTAGCCTACTGTTGCTCACTGTCATTACTGGGAAGAAGCAGGCCTTTTAGAATTCAAATGACATGCAGAGAGCATCATTCACTGGGATGAGTCCACTTTTGTTGGCAATCTATCAAATATGCTGTCTGTGGGAGTCCGATTCTTCAAGATGAAGAACAGTCAAATCCATTGGCTCTGTTGCACCCCACACTGGTTTTCAGCCAGGTTGAAGATGGGTTCCCAAACATCCATTTTCAGCCACGGCTGGTGGCACAGTTGATCATGGCTGCTTGAAATTCTTTCAAAGGTGGGAATATTTCACTGGCAACAGGAAAGATGCTGAAGGCTCCTGGACCACAGTCTTGTTGCTACAGCACCAGCATTTTCAAAAATATCCCCAGAAAAGCATTGCCTCTACCTATAATATTTTAGTTGGTTGAGGTTTTTTTGCTCATCAGGTTTGTTGACAGTTTTTAATAATGATGTAAACAGCATCTGTTTTCACTATAGCACGTGCACAGTACTCTTGGGAGATAAGTGACCTTTGTCTGGTTAAGGGTTTGGTTTGATGGATTCTTCCATCCACATTTAACTAAGAAATTATAGGGGCATTGTCTTAGTCTGGAGCCAGGAAGCAGTTTCCCTGGGCTGGGGTTATCTGTCTGCATGTTTGGATCAGCTCTCATGGCATGGTCCCACAGGTAGGGACTCTTTAGGGCCATCTACTTTCACGCAAAGGCTTCTCTGAACGACTCCTTCCTGGGCTACTTGGGAAACCCCTCCTCAATTTGGCTGCTCTGCAGGTTTCAGAGGTATCCTTCAGCTGTTTGACTTCTGTTCTGGACCTGGGTATGACATGAACATCCTTTCTCTCCTCTCCTTGGGGGCCCACATACCCCAGCTCACTCACATCCCAACTGTCCCAGGGCCCCCTTTCCCAAACTGCCAGGAAAGTAAGGTCATGGTGAAGAAGGGGGAGGAAAGGTTTTCTTTTTCTTCCTGTCTGTCAACCCCCACATCATTAATGTCTGAACTGTGTCCAATGGTGGACAGTCGAGTTCATCTGAATTGGTTTCAGGCAAGTGCTTCTTGTTTTTCAGACCAAAGTGCAGAGATCAGTGCTCAGTTGTCTCTTTCCCTGACAGCAAAACACTAATTTTGTGGGAAGCGGAATGCTTGGGAAGATTTAAATCGGGAACCTTTTGGCTCTTGAAACCTGCTGGATAAACACTGGTTTTGTTCTTGGAAGATGTTCTTAGCACAAATCTTTAAGAAAGTCAGAAATCTTTAAGAAAGATGTGAAGTTGGGCTGTCACCGAAGGCATGGGAGGTGCAGGGCGGTGCAATGCACTGGCAGAAAATGGGCTGGAGGAGAGGTGGCTCTGCCTCTCTACACAAAGTGCTTGAGGCTAAATATGAGCCTGGTGATATCGTTAATGTTGTGAACGAGATGTTGAACCAGAAAAATGGAGAGACCAAGGCACTCTTTCTTGTGCCTTACCCTCTCTCTTTGCCATCTTTAGCTGGCCTCTGCTCATCATGCCCTCTTCTCACATCCAGCAAACAGCCCAGGCTTTGGCAGGTTTCCCAGCCCTCCTCCACAGTCCAGCCACTGCAGCTGGAGACAGCAACCTCGGCTGCTGGCCACACTATCCCAGGAGGCTGGATGAAGACACTTTCGTCAGTCAAGACTAGGTTATAACATTCTTCAAAAATAATGGGACCTTCTCATGTCTCCAGCTGCACTTACATGTCTACAAATCCGTAAGCAGCAAAGTGTCCCAGTGCTTGCTGTGGTAAGGTGTAGAAATAGCTCATTAATTTAAAGATGCAAGCACATGATAATATTGCTGGGTTATGTTCCTATGGCTAAAAGCTCTTCTTATGCACTGTTGCCCATTTGGTTAATATTAATGCCTGGGTAGGTGAAAGGTAGAGTTGGGTTTCTGTTAAGTTCCTTCTACGTTGCTGTCAGTTTGGAAATTTAAATAACATATGTAGGTGGAGTTCCAGTCAAGCTGTAGAGGTTCCATTTGGATGCTGAATATCAGGGTTATTTTCTGTTCAATGGAGATACTAAAATGTGTTTTGTGCGAGGGAGGCAGGCACTGGTCAAGGATACTTGAATCTTTTATGACTTATTTGATAACTGAATCTTCCTATTGCAGCAATCAGACTAATATGAGTTTTCTGATTACTTTCTGAAATCATTCAGCAATTGCAAATGCTTAAGCACCTTGACAGATTTTGTTATTTGCAGTACCAGAATTAAACATATTAAATAGAAATGAAAAGTAAACATTGCTTACTTCTCTATTAGAAGTATTTCCTATTTAATTTCTGAGATGTTACCAGTATCTGCATGATGCCTGTATCATACTTAGAGAATGGATTTGCCTGGTAAAACACGACAAATATCAGCACAATATAGGTTCCAGTTTTAGGCACAAGGAATTGCTCAAGTGCATAATCCTGCCTAGGTGATGATCCAGCCCTTCCCAGAAACATGGTTATTTTCAAAGTTGTAGAAGAATGAAGCAAGAGAGTGAGCGTGTGGCAACATGTTCACACCTTCTTTCCATCTGCATCTCCCATCTGCTGAGAGGCACAGGTGGTATTTCTCCAGGTTGATGCTCTTCAGTGGGCTCCTGTCCTCCTCCAGATTTGTGTTGCTCCGTTTTTTGCACCTAAAAGGTTTTTGTAACCTGTGGCAAGGAGCTCTAGAGTAGTGAGGTATTTTCTGCACTCTCAAAATTTTGTCCAGCTGGAGAGCATTAAATAAAGCTGATAGGAGACAGGCTGAGAAATTATCATCCTGCTTGCCTTCTCTGTCCCACCTGGACTTTGGAGCTCTCCGTGGTGCCTCTGATCTATTGTCTCACTGACCTGAAGACGACTGGTGTCTTGAACCTTCATTGCCCTTCCCTGTGTCTCTCCCAGCTCGTCAATGCTGCTGGAGGTGGAGGGTGCCTGACCCACACACCATGACCTGGAGATGTTCTCTGCATGGCCCCAGCCTCACCAGGACAATTTCTTTACTCTTCTTTGCTTCTCTCCTTATTTTTATGATCACTACTTCTAACTATGACTCTGTTGAATTTTTCAAAAGCTATCCCATCTATTAACCATACAGAAAAAATAATTTAAAATTCATTTTAGACAGGATTAGAATTTTTTCCATGTATGGCACTTTGTATTTTTCCATAAATTACCTACCAGCTTGCTGCCCAAGTGCTGCCCAGTGAGGTCCTTCCGAAATTCTTCAGGGTTTTTTTGTTCTAAGTAACTCTGTATCATCAGCAACACTTTTTGATATCATTATTCAAGCTCTTTACAGCTCATTACATCTATTATAACTTCAGCATCCTTTTCCTGAGTGGTAATGGATTGTTCAGAAACCACTATCATGGAAGTAAAGCAAGAGCTGTTCTTCTCTTGTCTATTTACCCACAGTGAATTTAATTTGCCATTATAGAAAATTGTGTTGCTTTAAAAAACAGAAGATACTTATTCAAACCAGATTTTTGTAAGAAGCAAATAATGAAACAGAAGATCTGTTTTGAGATACGAAATTATGACAAGTATATCAGGGCAGAACTTGCTATAACAGCTGAGAATTTACATTGATATAAATGAAATAGACTATTTAAGAATGACATTGCTTATTTTCAAAGCTAGAAGAAGAAAGATCATAAAGCTCATAAAAGTCACCATACAAGCATCTAAAACAAGGGTTTTTTTGTCAAAATAGGACAGTTTTACAGCTATTTCATCTCAGCAGGAATTCAGTAGGGTTTTTGTTTCAGCATGTTATTCTAGCTGAGCTCAAAGACAAGTTAACTGAAAGCTGAGAAACTGTTTCAAAATAGGAAAAACCGAGTGTGATTCTTCTACATTCTCATAGAAGCGGGATGTGAGGAGAGAAGTTTTAATGGTTTCAATGTTTTGAAGGATGCTGTTGTTACTGATGGCCAGTTCAATTCATTTACCATAGAAAATGCCTATGTTAATAAACAAGAAACTTTTTCAACAGCAATCATGTTTCATTAAGAATTTAAGGACTATACAACCAAAATAATTGTTGTTTGGGTTTGGGTTTTTTTTAAGTTGTTATTGTGCTTATTATCTGTATTTTAGACAAAAAAACTTGACCCAAATTACCTAAGAAAAAAGTCACATGCAAAGAACAAATCTTCAACTTGTATTTTAAAATAGGAAATTCTGAGCTACAATAAAAATTTACAAGCCAAGTGTACAGATACAGTTTATCCACCAGTCCTCAGAGATTACCTCATGTATCTCAATTTTTTATTAAGTTTTAAAATGTTGTATCCTGGTGAATGCTAGAAAATAAGAATGATTATTTTTTTAAGTTTAAGTAACTTTTGCAAGATATGAATAAAATTAATTAGTTTCTATCTGCAGTTGACAGAACTTATTGAAACTGATAGAAATTGCAAGTGGTCAGAGTCTACCTTCTAGGAGAGAGCTGCCTCTGTAGGTGTCCTTCAGCATCCTTGGGTCATCCAGCAGTTTAGCGAACAATGGAACCAAAATGATCTCATATCTTGCTTCCAAGTCTGTGAGTGAGATACCACTAGAGCCAGAGAGTCACACACAATATTGGTTTATGGCAATAGGTTAAAATAAAGGCAAATGGCTGGGTACTTAGGTATATTCTGGCTGAGTCTTGATGCAATTTAGCAGCTATTCCTGCTAAAACTTGGCACTGATAACAAAGGTCTCCTGATTTTGAACAAACCAGGTATTCCCTTCTTGGTAATGCCTCTGACATCCTGAACTTGGGCAAGTTTTGATTTTCAGGGACCTTGGTAGTGACAGCTTCCTCCAGGTGAGGTCTGGCACTAAGAGGTTCCTTAATTTCCATAGGCTCCTCCTGGACTATTTCAGCACTGATCTGATTCTCAGCCAGCACAAATCCACATAACCCCACTGACTGCAAAGGAGGCCCATTGTCAACAGCCATGGACTGAGCCTTGTTTATGCATATGTGTGTGTTTTACCTCTAATATAGAAGAAACGTGGTAATTGTTCATTTTAGGAACTGTTAATTTTGGTAATGACTGCCCTTCATCTACCCCCTCTGAGGTATGAATTAGCTTTCTTGCTTTTTCTCTGATGAGCTAAACAGGGTGGCCTTCTTGGAGGAGGATTCAATTAACATGCAAATATCAGATTGTATGGAGAATAGCTGACACCTCTGTCTCAACCTTTGTGAACTTAATTCATAAAGCATTGTAAGCAAAATAATTGCTTCTTTTCTCAGTCTGTAATTGCCAAGTACACTATATTTGGTGTTCAGGAAGAAATTATCACTGTGCTATCAGATAAAAATCTGGAACTAATAGGAAACACAAAATTTCATGTCAGGGAAATACAAAACAAGGTCATGTAATTTCTGCACATAATTGTGATAATGTAAGGCCTAGTTCTGCAAGACCATGAAATTAATCCACTGAACAGAAGTCCTGATCAGGCGGGTAATTCTAGGAGTGGGTTTCTATTAAAATAACAGTTGTGAATAACATTCCTAGCCAGATTTAAGTTGGGATAACAAGGCACTGCGGTAAGCATTCGGATGAGATGCATTAGATTTGATCATAAGATGCATATACAGATACGGACATTTAAAAGTTTCAGAGAGTCAGCTGACTTGTTTTTATCACATATAGCTTTTTTAAGCAAATTATAACAGACTGCCTGATTAGGGAGATGGTATCTCAGGTGCTGATTTGAGGCAGAACTTGAGAGCAGATGTTCTCACCCCAAATCAGTGATGTAGTACAATCAGGCAGATTTCCTTTGACTGGGGTATTTTCATGGATGGACCAGATCAAGGAGATGGAGCTTCTCTTAAAAAGCAGATTAAAAACATAAAAATAAAAAAACCCCACCTTTTTAGCAAAGAAAATATGAATAGAGCTACAATGTGAAGGAAGGGTGTTAAATGCTGAAATCTGATGTACTAAACTTGCCAAAGCAAAATACCTGTAATGGTGTTACCAGCTTCAAAACAAGCCTTGTGTTGGTAGTGTTGCCCCCTGAGTTAATCCAGTGCTCTTGCAATAGCTCAGGCAGCCAGAGCACTGACAAAGCTGATTCTTTAAAATATGAAATGAGGAGGAGAAAAAAACACCTCTTAATGCAAAACAGGAACAAGTAATGGAATAGGGTAAACTAAGAGGAAAGGACTAGACTTCTGCCCAGGTTCTGCCAGTCTGGGTGGCTTGGAGCAGTTCAGAAAGGACCATGCCTGTCCCTGGGGAGCCACCCCCACCAGGCAGTAGGAAGGGATAATTACAAGTGCACGAGGCCGTGTAAATGAATGTGGGGACAGGTGGACTCACAGCTGTGGTGGGAGC
This sequence comes from Rhagologus leucostigma, assembly GCA_013397725.1. NCBI lineage: Eukaryota > Metazoa > Chordata > Aves > Passeriformes > Rhagologus > Rhagologus leucostigma. The sequence goes on along the minus strand of VZTD01003254.1, from coordinate 356,674 downwards.
ACTGCTGGAAACACCTCCTGTGCCCAGATCTCCCAGCCCTGGCAGCTGGTGGCAGGGAGGGGACAGCTGCCAGCACAGGGACCAGGCTGGCAACACTGCATATGGCTTGGACCTTGGGGATGACAAGGTGAAGCGCTTTGCAAGGGTGGCTAAAGGCCTCAGGTGTCTGTGGCCACACCAAAGGAGACAATCTGCCACAGCTGCTGGGAGCCAGTAACTAAGGCAACTTGGTGCCCAGTACTGAGCTCACCTGTCTTAGTGCAGAAGCATGCTCTGTCTTTCCACTTATGATGCCCTGATGTGCCACAGTTGCATTTCTTTTGGCAGGAAGCAGGAGCACCTCTTTTACTCTGCTGTTATTGCCACTTGATACAGTTCATGGAAATGTGCATGATCTTGCCTTGGACTAGGTGAGGGAGTAAGCAAGCTCTGACACAACTGCTGCCGACTGAGAGGCAAGATTATCCCTTGGAGGAGATTTTCATTGCTATTAGATAAATCTAGTTAGGTTTCCTTATGCTTGCATTTATGGGTATGTTTGAATGAAGAAAAGACACGCCCCTTTTGCAGGATTCTCTTGCTGCCTAGGCACTGTGTGTCTCTCTCTGCCCTTCACCCATGTGTTGGTACCCAGTGGAAGCAGCCACAGCCTTTGCCAGCTGAGACTCCAGCTTCTCACACAATGGGACCCTAAGTCAGGGCATCTGGATGCTACCATAGGGTCAACAGCAGCATAGGGGTGGAGGTGCAACATAAAATTTGGGAAAAAGGGATGTTAATATGAGACACCTACTGTTGCACTCCTGAATTTCAGAAACCGATACCTTCTGCATATGCACTCCACTCTGTAACTGGGCTTATTGACAGGATTGACTGTGCTCTCATAGTACTGGAGTGACATTGCAGCAATCTTCATCTCTTTCATTACCAGCTCCAGAAATAAAGAATATGTTATGTTGGCATCTGCATTATTTGTAAGATGTTCTCACTATTCATCAAAATAATTTTGTTTCTTCTCTCCTTTCTTTTCTTTCCTTCCGTGCATAAATGCAACATATTAGCTGGGTTCCGTGATTTTCTTTCTCTTAGTGTTTCTCAGAATTGTATTTCTCTTCCATGTAAGGCTGACCATGCAGTCTGATATTGCTTCCTTTCTGTGAGTATTAGATTTCTCAACAGATGAAATATGGACACTATTAGAGGGCATTGACTTTTTTAAAGCTGCAAGTAGTCACTGATAAAATCAGTAACACAGATCATTTTAAGTGACCTTTCATCCTAATAATTCTTTGCCTTTGTCTGATACGGAAATTAATTTTACATAATGTGAGAAGATATATGTATGGAATCTTGAAAGAGCATATTTTCTCCTGAGTTACTGAGACTTGCAGCTGTATTTTCTCTTTGAAGTTTGTGTCATTCTTTGTGGTAAATGACTGATAATGCTCTCTGGCTCTCCGTGTTAAAATTTTGTGCAGTGGAAGATGTGACTAATATGCTGTATAGGTATTGCAGTCACGCTGTGTGAGTTTTATAACTCCATGAGGGTCTGCAAGAGGCCACCTGTAGCTGACCCTGCTTGGCTGTTTGAAGGTGGGAATTTGCAAGGGTTTATTGTCAGAGACAGTAACACCCCGACTCACCACAGTGAGGTCAGTAAAGATGAAGTCATGAAGGTGGAGTGGCAAAGGGGCCTCTGCAGTGCTGGAGTTCTCTCTAAGGCTGTGACAGCAGCTGGAGAAAGCACATGCGGCTGAGGATGAGGGTGGTGGGATGAAGCTGCTTGTCCAGGGCCTGTGTTCTGCAAAGAGGTTCAGAGCAAGCTCGGGCACATGCAGTTGGGGATGGTTCAGCAACTCGTGATCTGCAAGGAGAAAGGTTTGCATAAAGAGCTGAAACAAGGTCTGGCAGATCCCTAACCCAGAGGTATTGGGTTTTCCTCATTTACCATGGACGGATAGGTAGAGTAGATCCCCAAATCCAGAAAAGCTAGTTCCCCAGGGTCCTGTGAAAAGGAACTGCAGGTACTCACTAAGTGGAAGACAGAGCTCCCACTCTCGTTCAGAGGCCATTGTCTCTGCCTGCACATGTGAAAGAGGACTGGGTTGGGAAAAGCATCCTGTGGCATTGGGGTTGGGATGGGAATGGAGCCAGAGAGTGCAGCTATTGCCTGCTGAGAGAGACTAATGGCACCTGCTTATGTGAACTGTGGAGATGGAGAAAGCGAGCTGGGGAAAAGCTGTGCTGGTGACAGAGCAGTAATATTGTTGGCTCATATTGTTGTAACATTCAGAGGGCAAATTTTGGGTGTCTGCTCTGTTGAATGCTGGGTAAACATGTAGTTGCCATCAAGAAATGAGAACGAATGTCAGCTTCGCTTTGAGGTGAGAATCTCCTTCTAAATGAGGGTAAACTAAAGCCATGAGAGGCCCAAATTACTTGAAAATATCATGTTCTGCAGCATGGTGCAGGGTAATATAGAGAACCACCTTCTGTGGGTAACTGAGCATGGGATCCTGGAGCTGTAACACATGACCGTGGAAGGTCTTCCATCGGCTTCTAACTCAATCTTGCATTTTTTGTCTTTCAGAAACTGTAATTGGGCATTTAGGAGGAGCTGAAGATGACTACTGACAAAAAAAATTTGGCTTTTTTCTGGCACTTAATGAAATAAACCTTGTTTAGTGTCTAATCTTTTATGTTACTAAATATGAAGATTATTACTAGTAACTTGTATTTCATTACCTTTTCTCTGTGCTTCCAGACTCTTGGAGGAGAAGAACATTTAAAGTTTCACAGCTGTGTAGAGTTAGAATTACGGAACAATTTCCATTCTCAAGCCCTGTTTTGAGTTGATTCTGCCTTGTCAAGTAAGATTGAATCCAAATGAATTACATATTATACTACCTATCCCAGGGGTTGGTGGCTTTGTAAGCTTCAGCAAATCTGATCCATCAAATTTGGACAAAGTCTGATACAAACCAGTTTAATTTTCTTAAGTCAGAATTCTTGGAGCTCTTTAGCCTGAACTGCAGTGCCTCATTTTGGAGCAGGAAATGAAGCTCAGTAGGAGGGTTTGATTTGCAACTGGATCAGTTTTCATTTTTCCCTCTCCTCAAATTTGGCCAAGACATAAACCTTGGAAAAAAAATCACTATTTCAGTTACACTTTAGATATATGGTGCTGCGGGTAAGTTCTTGGATGATTTAATCTCCGGACGGAAGGCCCCAGCCCTGCAGAGTTTCAGGAGGTCTTCCTCTGTAACTGGGTGTTGGAGCCAAGGATGAAGAAATGCCACACTTGCAGTTCAAGCATATGCATGCATAAGGCAAAGCTGCGAAAAGCAGGTGGAGACAGACTAGTGAGTGGAGAACAGATGTAGAGATAGACAGGGTAATCTGGATGGTAGGAATAGGAGCAGGGCAAAAAAGCACAGTAAAGAGCTGGGATATGAAGCAAGAGAAGATGGTGGGGAGGCAGGTGGGTCGGTAATCAATGGAACATATGACCTTCTAAGATCAAATTCAGGATGGGTGAGTTTCTTCAGCATCTTCCCCAACAAATGGACAGAAATAGCATCAAGTAAAATGTGAATGTCCTCCTACACAGAAAACAAGGGTTTGCTCTCAACTCCATGAACTGAATTTGAAGGGATTCACAGATTGAAGCCGCCCAGGGTGGGTAAGGAGTGCTTTGGGGTGGAGCATAGAGGCAATTGAGGTGCCTCATACACACAAGAGACAACAGGCTAGTGCATGAGGGGGCAGCAGAAAAGCGCTGAGACATTTCAGTGTGAGGTCTCCTCAGTCACTGTGTGGGACAAGCCACCACTGAGGAACACTGCTGCCACATTAAGCAGACTAGTCTCTAGTGATAGCGTTTGAACAATACCATCAAAATGCTGGCAGACATGTTCCAGAACACTCTAATATCTTATATAACATCAGCTAAGGAGTGAATTGCTTTTCCAAGCTTCATCAAGAGAACTGGGACAGATTGGCAGAGGACATCATACTGCAGGATGCGTGTCACTTCGAGGGAGAGAAGTACAGGAGACACTGAATTTAATACCTTTTGTATTAACCCTGGCAGAAGAAAATAGAGCTCTGTGTGGTTCTATGCTAAATCTGAAGTGATCCATGCACCATATATGGTGAACCCTAGCACTTATTGCCATCTGGGTTAAGGGTCTGCTTTTCTCCTCAAGGAAAGGACTGTGAAGGTTGACAGCATCTGAGCAGGGTTGATGCAGAGACATAATTAAAGGACAAGGCAGGTATTAAAATTAGTGGGTAGCCACAGGGCATTGATCACAGGAAAGTGACAGCCCTGCAGCTGGAACACAGACTGAGTGTGATGCCTTGGCTGGGAGAAGAAGTGAAAAGCTGGCAAAGAAGTGAGGGATGCAGCTGAGTCATGAAGGAAGGGGGATGGGGGTGGGTGTGTGGGGTGCCTTGTGCTTCCATTCAGTGCCAGGGAGATGTGAGCAGCAGTATTTCAGTTGTGAATGACTGATGCAGGCTTGGCTTGAAGAAGCAGCCTTGAATCTCTGCAAAGTATTTGTTGGAGGTAACGTTTGCAAGAGCAATACATTTCTAATACAAGATCAGTGCTCTTGAATCCAGCTGAGGAGGCTTTTGTGAAAGATGATTAGTCTTGCAGGGAGATCAGGTGCACCTTTGTTGGGGAATGAGGGCCAGGAGACCACTGAGCAGTGTCAGCAGGCCCCCTGAGGAGCAGTTGAGAGGCTGTTGGCTCTCAGATCTCTCCTGAGTGCAGTCACGATATTCATACAAGGGGGGAACCTCCCCTGTGCTCCCAGTTACATCCTGAGTTTGACCACCTTGATGAGATGCAATATGAACCATCCCATGGCTGCTGAATGGCTGTTTGTAGACCGTTAGAAAAAAATAATGAATTTGGAAGGGCAAACTTTGTTAATTGAACTTACTCATTTGGAAATTTTTCCTGAAGCTGTGTTTGAGATCTGCATGCATTCAGCATATGCATGTCTTGTAAGTGCCAGGAAGCTGAATATGCAGGTCATGAAATAGACCTTCGGATGGCCCCTCAGGGAAATGCAGGGATATTTCAAACAAGACTGAAAAGTTTCCCTCCAGGGCAATGCTTTTCTGGCAGAGATGGCCTAAACTGCCTTTTCTGATCACCATATCAATACAAAGAAGTGTGTTGGAGGTCTTGCTTTTAAAACTGGGCAGGTTTCAAAACTCTCAAATACTGGATTTAGCAGAAAATGATAATTTAACAATTTTATGTTAAAAATATATTAACGTAAATTTCATACTGAGTGCTGCCTCACCTGCACTTGCACTGAGACTAAAAGGAACAGTTCCTTCGCCCTGTCCCCTTCAGTCTCAGTCCCCAGGCTGGAGCCAAGCTCAGTTTGGGCTTCCTGCAGAGTGAAGAGAGAAGTTGGCATGGACCGGAGTCCTAACATGGACCTGGGCAATGGCTTGGTCCCTCTACATCCAGCAGAGCCTAACAGATATCATGTGTAGAACAACAGGCTTTTTCTTGCCTTGCACAGGTCTGCATTAGAGAAACCAGCCTTGAGACACATTTTCAGCGAAGGAATAATGTGCTTAACATACCCAGAGAACTTAGGATTCATACCTAAGTAGCACTTTCCTGAAGACAGTTTCCACAGGACAGACTTTTCTGTGAGTACTAATGATCTACCTGGGAAATATGATTCTACAGATTTACTCATGTTCTTCATATAAGTAAAAGAACATACATTATGAGTTTCAGAGTGAGTCGGGGCAGATAGGTAACACTGGAGAGGGTTTGCAAACTGGTTCTGCTGGTGGCTGCATCATATTTCTATAAATGCTGGTTTCAGTGCTGATACCATCAACATAGGCCTAATGAAGCAGCACTGTGTCTCCAGAAGGAAAAAAAAAGAGAGAAGGAAAAAAAGCTTCACTTTGGATATGAAATTTACTTTTCTTTCTTCTTCTAGGCTCATGGTTTTTGTATTACTCATTTAATTCTGTGGTCACTTTTCAAGAGCTCCTGCAGGGTATTTTGCCTCCTCCTCTTCCCTGGGAAGAAGGTTATGCAGGAATTTTCCATCTGTGTTCAAGTACTGAGCAAATATGAAAATTAAAAATGAAAAATTTGTCTTTTTAAAAGGTGAGAGCCGACATCTTTGCACAAAGTTGCAGGAAATGATGGATGAAGTTTGGAAGGTTGTTATGAACATGAGTGGTGCTGCTGCCTGATCTATTTGTTATGTACTTAATTGTGCCTTAGGTTTAAATGAAGCTAAATGCCAGAGCTGTCAATCTAGCTCAGAAATGGTACAAAACTGGGAATCTGGTTGCAAAACTCGTGTTGCTCAAGGCAACCTGCATTAATACTCTAAGGTAGCCCATCCTGCTTTTCCTGCAACGCAGTCAGCCATTTGGGTGATGAATATGCTGCTGTCTACTGTAAGTGGTGGTGATACTTTCCACGTAGAAAATGCCATCAGTGTAACAGATATTCACTGCCAACACATCAAAATGGAAAGCCTGCTGCAATTCAAATAGAATATCCTGGGAAATTCTTAGCTATGTTGAATTAAGGAAGGAAGAATAGATCAAATGTTTTTTTCTAAGCTCAGTTAACTCCATGAGAACAGGACACAGCTGTGAGTCCCTTCAAGGCAGTACACATTGTCTGCCAATTTAGAAGGCAATTATTCTTCATAAATCTGTCTTTTTAAATTCAAGCAGATCGATTGTCTCGTCCATCCTTTGTCTGTGCAAGCACCCGGAAAGGCTCTTTTAGCACCACCTACGACTGAGCACCCCTCTTTTCAGGAGAGCCACACCATGGAGGGAATGGAAGCACTGTCAGCCCTGCATATTCCTTTACAATGGTGGATGTAAAGGTACGTTCATTTTGGTCACATTTTTAGTACTTTAACCAAGAAATCTCTGTGCTGGTTTGAAACATCATCTTGGCTTTAGATATCTGACGTCTACGCAAAGAAATAGAATACTCCTAAAAATTTATTGTCCAGCTAATAGGCAGAAAAGTGTTGCAAGAAGACAGGGTAGTTTCCTTACATATACTGTCGTGGATGCATCACTGTAGAGCTTCCGGAGCTGCACTAAAATTGGCTTGGTTACAAGACAGTCATCTCCTAATAGCCCTGTTTTGCCAAATCACCCAGGCTCTGAAAGTCAAAATGGCTTCTGCCCTTCCTGGTGACCTGTAATCACAGATAGACATCCAGCAGATACAGTGAAGGCAAAAACTGTTTGGTGCAGTTGTGAGCAAAGCCTATGTAAAAATATGTGCTCATTTTGATCTGAGTAACCTGCTGGTGATTTTCACTTTTTTCTTTTTTCAGATAGGGAGAATGCTTTTCAGTATTTGCAGAGTGCATTTCGAGATTGTTCTGACTACCACCATTACTGTTATGGTGTGTCTTCTCTGGCTGACATTTGGTGGATTTACTGAGGCCCTAAAACTTCAACAAATGCTATAAAAAAGTGAGAGGAGATGGCGTAAATTGTTCTCTCCCATCTGCAGTGGCACAGCAGTAAAAGAAAGGGTGTTCATTTTTCTTTTCTTTAAATTTTATTTTAAAGACCATATTGATACACGTACCTATTCTGTTATCATGAAACAAAGCAAGCAAATGAGATGTTTGTCCTTATTAACAAGCCTCCAGAGAGAATCCAGCAGGAGAAGTGAGCCAAGAAGAGATGAGGGATGGTATGTGGTGTGGAACAGACTCAGCAGCAAGCCCTGGGTCAGCTGCCTGGTGGCACTGAGTATGGCTGGGGCAGCCTGGAGACACACCCTAACCACTGGCAACTTATATACAGGGGAAAAGTATGTTCTGGGTATGAAAAAGTATGGCAAATTCTGCTGGCACTTAGGAAATTCCTGGTTTACTTCTGTTGGCATCATAGAACAGTCCTCTGGGGTCTTAGTCCCACTCTGATCACAGTATGACCAACTTCAAAGTTAGGTGAGATTGTCCGCGCCCTCATTCCACTGAGTTTTGAAATTCCAGGATGGAGAAAACATTGCTTCCCTGGGTAACATATCTCACGCTTGACTATTCACTCTCATGATGAAACTGTCTTGCTTGATTTCCTTGCTGTGTCTCTGACCTTGTCCTTTTGAGGTTCGTATCTGTGAAGAGGTGAAGCACCTTTTGAGGTGCTTTGTCCTTCCCCACTGTAACCCACCACACTGTTAAGCAGCTTCCTTCAAAAATAGCAAATGAAGGAATTGGAACTGAGCCAATATATTCATAATAGCTTCTGGGAGACTGAAAGGCCATGTGAATCTCAATTTATGAATCATTTCTGCTGCAAAAGCAGAACGAATTCACAAAAGTGAACAGCTTGGCATTGGCACTTTCAGGACAGGAATTTGAGGGGGTTTTCTTTAACCATTACTTTGAGGAGACTTAGAGATTGACGAGGAATGATGGAAGAGAGAAGGGTTAAACAACCTGGAAGCTGAATTGAAACACTGCTCTTATTTTGACCCATCTGTAATTTGTTGTTGATATTTCGGTGCCACAAAAACCGAGAGAAAAGCCATGAGCATTCCTTTCTTAGCTCTAAAGGAGACCAGAGCAAAGCCTACTGGTGACTCCATGGGGACTTTGCTCCAAAAGTGGTGAGGTGTCACTGAGCTTAGACAAGAGGGCTTCCACTTTCTCCTGGCATCTCCACTGTGGTGTTGGCCAGTGGAACTACATTTTTAAACTGTGAAAATGTGGAAAACTGCAGCTGGGAATCCTCTGATAAATCACAGAAAAATAGGGCTAGAAAGATTCACAAGGGCTCATTTAATTTTTTCTCCAGCCTCAAGGCAGCTTGTACCTCTTTATCATTTCTAACCACCCCCATCTGACCTGTCTGTAGGATGACGGAAATTTCAGTCCCCCTAACTGCTGTCCTTACCTGCAGGATTTTTTTTTCCCATGCATGCTCTGAATTTTACTTGCTTTAATTCAAGCTCATTGCTCCTGTTTATGGTAGACATCCATTTATGACAACATTTTACATAGGTGGAGGATTATGTTTCCCTACAGGCTTCACCTGTTTAGGCTAAACCTCTATTCAGTCAGCCCCTGCTCCCAGGGTGTTTTGTACCCCTGCTTGGCAGCTGGGCTCTCTGCAAGCTCCACTCCTTGAGCCACAGCACATCACTCTGTCTGGTGTGGAAGGGTAATTTCCTGTTGTATGGGCTCTTCTCCTACTATATCCACACTAGAATATCTAGGTTCTGCACAACAACATGACATTGTTGATTCATGTTCACTCTGCAATCCACAACCACCCTCTCATCTCTATTTTGGCAGCTGAACCCAGGCTGTGTTTGCACAGCTGATTATTCCTGCCTACCTCACACGCGTCTCTACTGAACCACATCCTTTTCCCAGGCCTTTTCCCCATCTTGTCATCATTGCTTTGAATTGTCATTCTGCCCTTATCCTGCCCACAGCTCCCACCTGCTTCGCTTTATCCATAAGCTGATAGGCATACTCTCCATTTCTCCGTCATCTGAACCCTTAGCAGATGCTCTTCTCTTTAATTGACCCTAATGTTTTTGGACACAAGGGAAATACGTGATGCTTTACTGGCCACCCACTTTAGAGCTCTAAAGAGCTGAGTTTCAGAGAAATGGATTTTGTTCTCCTTGGAGCAGGAACCCCACAGCAGAGCTGGATGCATTGTTGACTGATACAGTAATGCTTGCTTCCTCTCTCCAGTTGCTTCATGTCGTGCCAAACAGCTCCTGCACTTGCAAATGAAGGAGAGGACATCTGCTTATAATACATACCCCTCTTATGCACACTGAATGGCAATGGCATATAGGAGAGCCCTTTGCTTTGGAAGATGCCAATGCTCTTAATAAATGAAGCCTCTAGAAAACCACAGTTCACCACTATGAAAAAAGCCCTTGTTTGATAGTGTACTATGGCTGTGCCCATTAAATTCATACTGGTAATGAATAATGCCATAACAGGGAGCTAGGGGAAACAGGAGCTGACACAGGACAGACCCCTGTGCCAATTCACATATGTCTTCAGTCAGGAGGTATGACTGGAAGTGCCTGGTCCTGTGCCAAGCAGGACACTGGACATTAAAACAGCTCCTCTGAAGTAGCGATAATCTCCTTGTTGTCAGTAGCCTGCCACTTCTGTCTTGTATAAAACGGAATTCTCAGGTGATCTGCTGCTATTACTAAGGAAAAGCAATGAACTCCTGCCTCTCTGTGGGTATGCTCTTTTACCAGAAAACAACAAAGGCAGAGTTGGTCTGGGGGATCCTGTGCAGAGTCTTGTGGAGCCCTCTCAGGTGCTGGGGGCACTGGGATTGTATGATGTCGGCCATGAACCAGTCACCCAACACTGGCTCCTCCAGCACTCAATTAAAACATGCTCAGTACATGGCCTGACTACATGTCTTAGCACATAAACTATAAAAATCCCACATCTCCCTACCTGAGAGGGGAGAGCTAAATGGGCAGCCCCAAGGATTCAACATCTAACTGGGCACAGTAATGACTAGCTTTAAAGTTAGGAAAATGAAAGAAAACTTCTGTGTTTGCTTGCTGGTGACTCAGGGCTCAGGGTCAGTGTTTCCAAACTTGCCATGAAAAATACGGACTAGAAATACGACTGGTTAGGAAGTTGAAGGTCTGTGTCTGCAAGCAACACATGAATTCCAGCATCTGGGGCTTTGAAAAAAGCCTAAATGTGATATGGTCTGCAAACAAACTGGGATTTTGTGAACCAGTGGTAACATAGTAGACATGGCAGTGAAAGCAGGGTAGAAGGGAAACAGGTTAAACTAGAATATAACAAAATATTTCAGAAAATGTCACTCCTTATTTACACCTGGGGCGTGAATGCTAACTTGAAACAATTGTACTCCTTTCTTTTATGCCTTCCCTGCTAAGAGTGTTATTTTAGATTTCTACTCACTTCATCAAGTTATCTGTAGGGGCTGCTTTCTCTCCCTGGGCTGAATCCACCCTGGGAGGAGCTGTCTACAAGACAATGTAGTTCTGCCGAGTCTGAATTTGATCCACTGTGCTCAGTTGTCCTACTAATGCATCTGTCTTGGGTCCAAGTGCTCTTCTGGTTTGAACTATAATTATCCTAAAACTAGATTTTTCTAAATTTCATTCCCTTGTAGCTTTTTATAGTTCTGTGAATTAATTATTCAGAGCTGTAGAAGTTCTCAGCAGTGCTTTTCCACAGCTTTTATGGACACGGATGCATTTCACTCATGTAGAGCAGAGCATGCACTAGAACTTCAGATGGGGACAAGAGAAAGACTTTGTCCAAATGTTAAACACGCTGAGTTCAGCGTGTCCTCCTCTGACACCATCTTCTTGAATCTTTTGAGGCATAGATCATCTCTGAGCCTAAAAGTGTCTGTATCCCCTGCCTGGTTTTTGTAGGCTTTAAAGTCTCCGTTTTCCTACAAACCTACAGGTGGTTGATGCCACCTGTAGCACTGTGGCGCCAGTGGGGCTGCTGTGAGCATGAGGACCAGTGTGGCTGCAGAGCTGAGCACTGCCAAAAATACCTCCAAGAATACATTTTGGCTGGAATGGGGGTGAGGTGCAGTGGAGACTGGAGGACACAAACTTCTAGCCTGGAACCTGAAGCTGAGAAGTCAGCAATCCCATTTTCTGCTGAAAGCGAGCGGATGTGCATTTGGGAATGGCTGGGTTCTTGGGGCATGTGAGAGTGGTGTCTCTGTGATGCAGGCTGAGGAAGATGTGTCCAAATAAAGCATAAAGCTTTGTTTGAATTTCACTTGAGCTGGAAGTTAGTAGGAATATTTGGAGGGCATGGAGGTGCCAAATCACAGATCTATGGGGCTGCTACGGGCACAGCTCTTCTGGGTTGCTCAGCTGGGCCTGAGCAATCTCCAAAGTAGGTGTAGGGGGAGATGTGCCCACCTTGAGGTGTTGCTCCTGCCCTCACCAGGCTCACCCCATCTTCCCAGGGAGTTACAGCCCCTTCTTTCACTGAACCCTTTCCCCTGGAAAGGCCACTCCTGCATTGGGGATTTCCATCACACAGAGCAGTGAAGGGAAAGGTCTGTGCTGCAGCTGCCAGGCTCTGAGCAGGACCCTGGTTCCCCTGCATTTGGCTCTGCAGAGGCAATACAGCAGCAGCAGCAAATGAGATTGAGCCTCTTCTGCCTCCCACATCCTCCTTTGGGTAAGTGCAGAGTGTGTACTTTAATTAGTGATGATACATGAGGGAGACAGGAGATGAAGCAACATTCAAATTAAGTATCTGCAGAGCTGGTAAGAAGGTAAATACAAGCTCCGATTCTTTTGCAGCAGCAGTTTGAGTTTTAATTCAAAAAGCAAACAAATGTTGTTGCAACATTTTTTCCCGCCAAAAGCCACCTTTGAGGTCCACTTTCACAGATCTCTCAGCTTTATGGAACTGCAAAGCCCAGGGTGGGTTCGTGGGGCTCCCACTCTAGCTGGGGGCCAGGCCATTCCCAGATTCCCAGGCACAGTGTTCCATCAGGCAAAGGGTTGTTGCTTCCATGCTGCAAACCCACAGTGAGGGTGGTGGACTGACACCAGCATATACCACAAACCCTCCTGCAGCAGATCACCCTTTGACAGAAGCAAACCACAGCAAGTTTGGAGTTTTTCCTCTGGAGTGGAGGCTTCAGTGACTTGTTAACTAGCCTGACTCCTCTCTCATCCCTTTGCACTGTTAGGGGGGCTGTGAGGACACCTCTGCCCCCACCCCTGCATATATTTCTGCTCCCATGATCAGGAATCACTGCTCACAGTTGTGTACTTTGTACTGCTGCTCATCCTGGGACATCTGAACAGCTCATACTTCACACTGAGCATCCTCTCTCCTGCTGTCATGGATGGGGCTTCAGACTGAAAGCAGGTGGGATGCTGAACACAAATATTACACGTGTGCCAGAAGGATAAATGAAGGTTTATTGAAGAATAAATTAACCTTAAATTTAATTTTTTTCCCTAAGTGCTAAACTTCCTCTGTGCCCTATATGACAGATTTTTGTTTGCTTTTGTAAATAAGACAGTATTTAATTATTGAACAAATCATGCTTCATAGCAAAATATGTTTTTTAAAGCATTTTGAACTGATAAACACCAAGTATTCACACCCCCTTTGCTATGATTTCACTTTAATAATGATTTTGGTGTTTCAGTATGAGTCAGGCAACAACAGAGGAATTGCTGAAGAAATTTTGCTAAAAACCTCTCTGGAAAAACAGTTATGAGTCAGAAGAAACACAACTGAATTTTACTGGTTCAGGACTGGCTTGGTTGGATCTGTAATTTCAGAAACCAAATTCCACATCTGGAATTGTCTACAGTTTTGCTATTAATAGGATGTCTGTATTTTTATTTCAATGCCACCACTGCGAGATAGGACCTGCCCTGAGGAAGGGGTGGCTGCCAGTGGCCACCAATGCCTGGCAGAGAGAACCCCACTAGAACAGGAGATTTCCTGCAGTGATGACTCAAAAGAAGCAGCCTTTTTTCCAATGGAAAAATGCACTGTCAGTGTGAAAGAAAAACATTAATTAGCAGAGGCCAGGAAAGGAAGACACAGGAAGACCCCAAAAGCTGCAGAGTCCCTACTTTTGCTTTCTGCGCCTGCCAGCATAATTTGTTTACATATCTTTTTCTTACCAAAAATTAAATTTTATGTGCCATTAAAGGCTGGTTGTTCCTGACAGGATCGCAAAGAAAAGCAGCAGTTGTGTCATTCTTGGGAGTCCAGGTGTGGAAGGGCAGAAACATGCTCTTTGCAGGGTTAAAGCCAAACTGTACTTTAATTAATCAGTGCTGAAACTCTTACATGAAAGGTCACCCAGTCCAGCATTTTTAGGAATACATCTGGTTTAGGAAATCATTGAGTGCTCTTTATTATTTCTCAGTCTCTGTCAGCATAAAGGCATGTCTCTAAAACCTCTGTCAGAATAAATTTTGCTCAGATACCACCAGCATGGAGTGAATAACTGAATTTCTCTAACTTGCCTGGATATAATTTGATATAAAACAGGACACCTGGTATCATGATAATGTAAAAAATCTGCTGGTATTTGCATGGCAATCTGAGCTCAGAGGAGCTGCTGTGGCTCCAATAAGCTGTGCCTTTGAATGCTGACAGGAGGATCAGCTGAGTGTGGCCATACCTTGCCAGAACACCAATGGGATGCTGATAATAACACAGTGTCACACATTGTCCAGGATCCTGGTAGTGGGCTCTTTTATTGGATTATTGTCTGTTTGGAGAGGGAAACATATCCTCTGCTTGAAGCAAATTGCCTCATGGTTTGTGTTGTGATAAAAGGTGATCAAACATCCATGGAAACTGTGAGCCTTTTCAGTTGCAAAGTTGCTGCCTCTCTCTCTGTTGGTTTTATAAAAAAAGTGCGTGTTTTGGTGGTGCTGTGGCAAAGGTGGTGCAGGATGCTTGGTAAAGCTGGAAAGCAGCCCGCCCTGGGGAAAAGTCCTGCCATTCCAGCAGGAGTCCTCTACACTTGGCTGTGATATCCCACTGGGTGAGCAGCCCCAGTTGGGGGATCTGCTCCCCTGTGTGCCTCCCACAAACTGGCCTCTGTGTCTTTGTGGGATTGCATGTTGGGCGCTCCAGTTTATGGGAAACACACACGGATTTTTCAGGCCAGTGAGTGAACGTGGTTGTCTGCATGCTTGGAATTAAGTGTGTTTTTCACTACTTGAAGTCAAAGCTTGAGGTAAGAGAATTGGGACATGCCTGCAAGAGCATGGAGGATCTGGTGATTATCTAAATGTGTAATCAATACCCGCATTTCCTTACTAGCGTGCATTTGTCAAATGCCCAACAGTGTGATTACCCTATATAAGTATTTTCTTCGGGCATAAAGCAACCTTTCCAAAACTACTAACTTTATTCTCATTGAAAGTGTTGTTAATTAATACTTTCAGTGTTCTCCCCTGTGATTTGCTTTCTCTTAATTACCAACAGGAGCAATACAAGAGTGCTCCACTGCCAGTGCCAAAATTAAACTGACTTCCTCCAAATTGCACTGAGTGAGACATATGGCTGTGCCTTCAGGTACTGAGCAGAAGGCCTCAATCCCATGGGAAATGCTGCTTTATAAGGCACTCTGTTTTCAAAGAACCACAGATTGATTTGGGTTGGAAGGGACATTTAAAAGTCATCTAGTCAAACCCCCTGCAATAAGCAGGGGCATCTTCAACTAGATCAGGTTGCTCAGAGCCCCATTCAACCTGCCCTTGAAAGTTTACTGGGATGGGGCATCCACCACCTCTCTGGTGGATATTCCAGTGTTTCACCAGCCTTATTGTAAAACACTTTTTCCTTGTATCTAGTCTGAACACGCCCTCTTTTAGTTTAAAACCATTACCCCAAGTCCAACTGCAACAGGCCCTGCTAAAAAGTCTGTCCCCATCTTTCTATAAGTCTGCTTTAAGTATGGAAGTAATTTCAATAAAAAGTATTTCAGGGTGCTTTCATGCAGATGGGAGCAGCATGAGGACATGGGTGTCCCAGCAGTAAGGTTTGAGCCCTGGATGAGAAGTGCAAACACTCTGCAAAGTCCCTTAACTCCAGGGTGCTGGGGAAGCAGCATCCTGATGCCAGTGTGTGGAATACCCTGGCTTCTGCAGGGCTCTGGAAGGCATCCCAGAGCATGCAGGCTGGAAGAGCACTACAGTATCATCTTGTTGGCTCCAACATCCCAGGAAGCACTGTCAGATTTCTTTATCTTTCTCTTTTGTTCAGCCACATGAAAAAAAGTGGTCTCAGCAAAACTGAAAGTTGCTGTGGGGAAATACCAAGCTTAGAATACTATTTTTCATTGCCCTTATTGAACAAAAATACTTGGCATTACAAAAGCTTTGCAAGGCAAAAACTGATTTTCATTTGGACGCACCAGTATTTTTTTATACTGATTTTCTGACTTTTTCATTCTCCTTCCATGTTTCAGAATACAAACAAGTAACAGCTTTGATACTTTCTGCTGCACTGAAACACTTGAGTCTTCTTACTCTATTCTACTTTTCTCAGCATAAATTTGCCATGTTGAACCACAAAACCAGAGTTCATTCTGTTACATCTCACAGAAATGAGTTTTTCAATGGCTACTTCTCTCTGTGGGAACTCATCCATTTCAAGGGCTCTCTGTTATTTTCTGCTCAGACAAATTAGACATATCATTTTGTGCTTTGAAATTGCTGCTGCCAGCATGAGGAAATAGCCTGGGTAGGAATGCCAAGCCCGGGTGGGAATGCCATGGGATCACAGGCAGACACCCAAGGCCCTGCTGCTCTGCCCTGATGGTGGATATCCTCATGCAGAGACTCTGTGGGACAATAGGGTTGTTGGTAGACGCAACTGGAAATAATCATGAGCAGGCTATGGAGTGTAGGAAATTCCTTTTTTTTTGCTAATAGATAGAGCTAAAATGCCCCTGGCCCCAAATTTTGTTTGATGATGAATCCCAGCAAATACTGTAGCAAACCCCAGAGTGAAAAACTATAGCAAAGCACCATAGAGAGAAATGAGGCTTTTAAATTTTCCTTATTTAGCAAAGTCTTTCTCTTTTTGCGTAAGAAACTTTAATATAACAATCTTGTCTAAAACACCTAACTTTAGTGTCTGACTTAGCAACTGCAGCCTGGGAAGCAAAATCAGGTCCTTTTTAGGTTTCCATGTAATAAATGGGTAGACAACAGTAAATTAAATGAAAGCGTGTCAGTTTAATTCATAAATTCTTCACCTCTGTCAAGCCTAATTTTTTTTAATATCTCCACCTTCAGTCTTTCTATTATGGGAGTGAAAAACCACGCAGCCAATTTTCCTTTATGTTGATTTAATTGTTGCTCTTTTTGACTTTGAAAAGGATACCAAGTGTTCTCATATATGTAAATGTGCGTGATGGCTTTGGCTGTTCAAATACTAAGGCCCCCGTAGGCACTGGGGTATCCCTGGGGCAACCTTAATACAAATGTAGGTAGAAAGTGCATTTTTCTATTTGTCCAGCTGTGCAGGCTCACATCTGCTGTTCTCAGGCTTGCTGCCAATCATTGCAGCTCTTACCATTTATTTTTCCTCGCAGGGGAAGAAAGCACCCAAGACAATCTCCTGCTAAGAGAAAGAAGAGCAATCATGCAAAGGTGGACTATTGACACTATTTTTGTTCTTTCT
The DNA here is from genome assembly GCA_013397725.1 of Rhagologus leucostigma. NCBI lineage: Eukaryota > Metazoa > Chordata > Aves > Passeriformes > Rhagologus > Rhagologus leucostigma. Next base: position 339,449 of record VZTD01003254.1, on the reverse strand, counting down.
TTTTTCAGCTGTCTGATGTTACTGGCACAGTGGCAGGCATAGCAAGTAGGCTGGAGATGAAAAACATGCAAAAATTACATTAAATATTTTGTTGTATCTACATTCTCTGAACACTCATTTTCCCTTGCTCTATGTTATATTATTCAAGAGAGCCTTCGGAGGTAGTTAGCAGATTCCCTCCTCCTGCCTCTCCCCATCCTACAAGGTCACCTAAAACAGGCCGGGGAAGTACACTAGAAAATACTGCAGGGAACAATCTTGCTTTGGCAGGAAAATGCATTGTAAAAGTCTACCTGCTCTTTTTCCCTTCCAGTTTCTGTGATCCAGATGACTGACGAAACCCCTTGGCATATTTGTTTTGGTAGTACATTAAATACTAGGTTTGCCTGTTCAGGTGATGCTGCTTGCCCATAAGAACCATGGATGCAGCTGGCATTTCCCAAGTTATGTTTGCCTAGTTAGTCTGACTTGGAAATGCAAAGGAGCACAAAGAGGGGTTAAACTGATGCAGGCAAAGATTCAAGCCCCAGCATCTGGTAGCTAAAATAGGTTTTATACACGAGTATCCAGAGGTTTATCACTGGAATTCAAAATTTAACAAAGAATATACTTCTGATAAAAAATTTTCCCTCTTATTTCCCCAAGCATCTGCCAAACAGCTTGGTTTTACCACAGGTAAATAACACTGGCTCATGTCTCCATTACAGTTCTCATCTGAATTTCTCTAAAGTGATCCCTCATTCAGGGATTTCCAAAAACAAAATTAAAAGAGAATTTAAAAAAAAATAAATTACATTGTTTTTTGAAACATTGCTTTCTTCTTCATCAAATGTACATTTTGAGGAACCTCAGTGATGGAGAGGGTCTCAGGGGTGCTCTCCCAACCTCTCCTACAGGGTTGTTCTGCAAATGGCCCGGCCAGGCAGGAGCTCCTTCCCAGGCAAAATTGCTGGGCAGCAGCTTCCCTTCGGAAGTGCCATGTGCCTCCATGACAGTGTGGGGATGACCAGGATGACCATGTCCCCAGCTCGAAGCCAGAAGACATGCTTTTGCTGTCACTGCTTACAGAAGAGGCAAGTCCTAGCTCTTCTGGGAGAGGCAGATCAGAGCCAGCCTGACCCACAGCAATCTCCCTTGCCAGACACCTGGCCTGGACTCGTCTGGAGCAACTGGTCACCTTCAAGGACCCCACCAGCGCTTTCCATCACAACAGTCATGACAGATATCAGAACACCAATGGGGAAAGAGTGGCCTGAATCCTTAATCCTTGCCAGGATTTTCTTCCTTTGCTTTTTGGTGCTGGGCTGGCCACGTCAAGTCAATAAACTACTCAAAAAAGGTAAATACCACTTTAATCTCTTCCTCCAGTTAATCATGGCAAACCACAGGAAGGCAGATAGTAATTCAAGATTAGCAATAGCTGTATGAAGCTCACATTATTACAGAAGAAATTTTAAAAGCCACACACCTCAAATGCCTTAGTTTCTATCTAATCCCTTGATGATTAAACCTCAGACAGCAAAAGGAACCTCACACATTATCTTCAAATTCAGCATAGTTGGAATCATGCAGATGAATCTAATTTAATCCCTCTTTGTTTTGCACTCCTGACTATGGAAACAGAATGAAAAGCAGAAAGAAAAATCAAACAAAAGGTGAGATGCCAGAGCAGTTGTGGATTTAAGTTTGCGAAGGTCCATGCTAGGTCATCATGGGATTATTACAGATAGGCTTAACAAACATACACCATCAAAAGAAGAACTTCAAATAAGCCAGATACACCCAGTGGGACCAATTTTGCAAATGCCTTCATAGAACCAGAGGATCATTTATGTTGGAAAAGACCTCTAAGATCATCAAGTCCAACAATTAACCTAACCAGTGCCAAGTCCACCACTAAACCATGTCTTTAAGTGCTACATCTATGTATCTTTTAAATACCTCCAGGGGTGGTGACTCCACCACTCCACCCAGGGCAGCCCAGTCTAATGCTTGACAGTGCTTTCTGTGAAGAAATTTTTCCTAATATCCAATCTAAACCTTCCCTAGCACAGCTTGAGGCCATTTCCTCTTACCCTACCATTTGTTATCCTGGAGAACAGATCGACCTCCACCTGGCTACAACCTCCTTTTGTAGTTGCAGGAAGTGATAAGGTCCCCTGTCCCCTGTGAACCTCCTTTTTGCCAGGCTGAACACCTCCAGCTCTCTTAGCTGCTCCTCATAAGATATGTTTTCTAGACCCTTGACCAGCTCCATTGCCTGTCTGGGAGGGAGCAGCAGCCCTCACAAACTCATTGCAGGAATGAATCTGCAGCCTCTTTTCACCTCAGATTATTTGTGAGCAGTTGTCAGCTTTCTAAGGCCATTTTTCTTCATTTCCCCAGGGATTTCTGTAATTTAGGAATTGCTCATTAGTAAGCATTAGGACTCTAAATCATCTGACATCTTGGTAGTATTTCTCTGGTTGGCTGTCTATCTGGATTGAACCATCTTGTATGCTGGAAAGGTGCAATTCTTGAAGAAAGAAGTTGGGCATAAATGACCGCAACACCTCATTTGGATCTTGTTGTGTGTTCCCCAGTAATTGTTGAATACAGAATTATTTTCAGTTTCTTGTGGGATAGTACACAGAATACTAGAGGGCTCAAAGAGAGCAGCAGCCACAGGCACTTCTCCAGTAAGTACCCACTGACCACAGGATGTCTCTGAGCCTCCCGAAACAGGCAGTTCCTGACAGACACGTTCAGAGCTGTGCTGAGCAGGGTGCAGAGCAGCACAGAGACCCATCTGAGGATCACCCCAGACAGAACACGGTACTCCCAGCTGCCAATCCTCATTGGAACCTGGGCAGCCTAGAGAAGAGCCACTGCAGCCTCATAAATGGCTGCAGGTCTCATCTCAAAACCTGTCCACCACAGGACACAGGGCAGTGCCACTCAGAGGGAAACCTGCTGCTCTTGGGGCTACCGGGTGACAGCCACGTTAAAAATGAAAGCGGGGTTGAGTGCCATGAACTGTTTTCTCTCGCCAGACGTGAGCCCTGAGGGCTGTAAATCTTGGAGGAGGCCTCAAGTAGGTACTCGCTCTGTTGCCACCTATTCCTGGGCGGAGTGGTGTCGTCACCTGTGCCACCGCCCTCCCTGGCAGAGCAGCCGGAGAGGCACGGCGGGAGCCACAGCCCCATCCTTGCGTCCGGCCGCGCTTACGTCGGCAATGCTTGCACAGGGAAGGGTTTGCTGGGAAATCAAGGAGATTACTCACGTATCTCCTGCCAGGAGAACCCAGCTTCAAGCAGGTGAAGTTGGCAGCGATGGTGCTTGCATAGAGTTTTCCATTATATGTTTTCCATTATATATTCCTAGTTGAGTTGCTTCTAGTTTAAACTGTTCAGGTTCTTTATTTTCCAAGTTTGTTCTTTTCTTTGGGCTGACATTTTTATTATTTTCTTTTTAAGATGACAAAATGTTTCAACTGTTTTTGAAGGGCCTTGGAGAAAGTGGTTATTGTTAAGTAACATTTTAATCTCTGTAACATTTTCTTCTCTTTGCATCAATGTATCCACTTTCAAGGTATTCCAGCTTTGGCGTACATGTGAAAGGGTTTTGTTGTTGTTGTTGTTTGGTTTTTTTGTTTGTTTTGTTTTGTTTCCCTGTCCCTGTGAAAATCTGTTGTGAAAATCTATTAATGCAGATAAGCTTTGAAAAACTGCTGCTTTGGTGGTGGTGAAATTTTTCTGTTTGTTGCCCCCCAGGTTTCGTCGCTTAAATCTTTTAGTATCTTTTTCGTGGTGTGGCCTTGATTTCAGCTCTATTCAGTTCTTATCTCACGACAGCACCGAATGTGCTCATAGAGTCTCCTATAAGGGGAGGCAGAGTGAAAGCTACTGATAAGGCACAGCGACAACTACATTAAATTCTCCATATATTTTTGACTTGAAAATGTGCTGGGCAGGAGCTGGGAGGGGGGTGGGGAAGAAGAACCTGACAGGAAGATTCACTTCTTTGTGCTACGTGCCGTATTTCTGAGCAATGCTTCTGAGCAATCACCTCCCTCAGGAGGCAGATTAGCATCAATCCCTAAAATCCCCTCCATTTTGTGATGGGGTACGCGGAGAGGCTCTGCAAGTTCAGGTCTTGCACAGAACAGTGAGCGAAGGGTGGGCGCCTGTCTCCGGCGAGTGGGACGGCACCCGTCCACAGACTCAGCCGACGGCACCAAGTTCACCTGTGCCGCTCTCCGCCCTGCCGGGGGCCTCTGGCGACACGGGATGGGGGCACTGCGGGTGGCAGGGAGCTCGTCCCATTGCCCTGTTCAGAGGGAAGCGTGGGGTCCATGTGCTGGGGGGCGGCTGCCCTCGCTTCCAGCGGCCACCGCTGCCGCCGTCCTCCCTCCGTCCCCGGACACCCAGCACTGGACACCTTCAGCCGCGCCAGGGGATGCGTGCAGGGCCTGAGGCGAGCTGGGGACGCAGGAGAGGCCCCTGCCCGGCGTTCCCTTAGTTGTTTTGGGGGTAAAAACCACACACACACACACACACACACACACACACAAAACTTAGTANCCCCACAAACACACACACAAAAAAAAAAAAAAAAAAAAAAAGGGAAAAACCCCCCAACATCAAAAATCAGAACTTTTTCCGCCCCGCTGCCCATGCACGCGCCCTCGGTGCCGGCAGCCAGTGCCAGCGGGGCGGGCGCAGCTCCCTGCGGGCGCGCAGCCCCGCGGAGCCACTTCTACGGGCAGCTGCGGAGCCCCCTCGGCCCCGCACTTCCTGCCCGCGGCGGCGGCCCTGGCGGGGNCCTCCCCGCTCGCCGCCGCTCCGCAGGCGCGCGGCTCGCCCGGGCGCCGCCGCGGAGTTGTAGCTCCCAGGAAGCCGCCGCGCCCCCGCGCAGCCGTCGCCGCTTCCAGGCCGCCCCGGGACCCCGCTCCGCCAGCCGGGTAAGAAGCCGGGGCTGCTCCGCCGCCCCCCGCGGAGCGGCGCGGAAACTTCGGTGGGGCTGCGGGAGAACCGCGGGCTCTCTCCTGCCGCGGGGACTGTCGGAGAGCGAAGCTGGAGGGAGGGGGCAGATTTTTGTTTTTTGGCGGGGTATTTTTGGGGAGAGAGGGCTCAAAATACCCTGTCTGGATTGCGGGCGCGGGGTGCTCCGCGCATCTCTTACATCCCCGCGGAGCGGGGCGGCTACTCCCTTCGCCGCCAGGGGATGCGAAGCGGATCCGGGTGCCCTCTTCGCGTCCGGGGGACGCGAGCGGATCCCCCCTCTACCGCCGCGGGGCTGCGGTGTCAGCGCTCGCCTCGCCCCGAGCAGAGGGAATTGCCAGCGTTTCCCCTGCCCTCAGAAAACCCCAAGCCGTGTGTGTGTCTCTGTGTCCTTGTATGTCTGTACGTGTATGGATATCTGTACCTCTGTGTGTGCATATCCCCGTGCAGCCTGCGTGTGTTCGGGTGTGCGTGAGCCTCCCCGATGGTGAGGGGCGTTTCGCAGCTCTGCTTTATGGTGGTTAATGGTTTACCCGGAGAAGTTCCCGCCGCACGAATGTTGCAGGGCGCTTTGAGTCAACTCCTACAGACCCGGACTTCCTATTGCCAACCTTCCCAAACGGCCTTAAAAAAATGCTGGCGTTTGCCACTGGTGAGTTGGCTTTTTTGGCTGTCTCCTCGCCTGGGAGATGTCTGGGGCTGTGCTGGAAGCCAGATGACTGCGGCCAAAGTCACCCCAGTTCCCTGAAAACCGGGCAAGGGGGGACGCCCGACTCCTGTGAGGTTGTGGCAGCAAAGGCATCTGCCAGCCGTAGTTTGCATCAGGCTGCTGGGGGACCTGATGGAGCACATGGCTCCTGCACGCACTAGCTGCCAAAGTAGGGAGAATTACAAGAAATAAGAAATAAAACAAAGCAAGTGTGTTTACAAGTAAGTTTCTATGTAAATAAGTTGCTGCTCAGTTTGGGAAAAGGTCATCTAATGCATCGTCGGGAACGAAAGGTTCGCTGAGAAAAACAGCTAGGTGCTCAGTAGGTCTGTGTCCCCTGCTTATAGCTGGGTGATTTATACCTATGTGACAAAATCCTGAGCTTTTTCACAGGAATACTCGTAGGCAAGCACTGTAGCTGAGCATTGTCCTGTAATCCCATTCAAAAGTGAAAATATGGTAGGAAGATCAAATTTTATCTGTGGGAGAAAGAAAGGAGGAAACAATCACTCCCTCCCCAAAATATTTCCCGTTTTTCCTAATGGGAGCCATTTGTCGTAGTTTCAGGTTCAAAAGCTCTTCTTGCCTGAGATGAAATTTAAGCAAAGACTGGGGGACTATTTCAGCAACCACTGATATCACTGGCATGATATGTGGTCTTGCATGGGGTCCTCCAGCATTGTTTGGTACTTTTGGCCAGGGAGCAAAGCCAGGTGGAGCATTGCTTATTCCAGGGTCAAGTATCTGCCTCGCTCCTGAACCCTCAACTCTTCTCAAGTGCTTGGATTGGGAACCCTTGATTCAGGCGAAAGTATCTTAGAGCTGAGTGTGTTTGTTTTCATGTAGTGTGGTGGGGCTCGGAGAAGAAGGCAGATAATTTCCTCACATTTTCCTTAGGTTAGATGAGGAGGTGTCAGCCAGCCAGCAGGACACACATCACCTTGTCCTGACACCTATTCTCTGCATTTCTTTGTTTCTTGCCTTTCTCTGTGTAGAGGTGTAAGTGTAGGAAACTGTGAGGGGGAAAAAAACGGATGCCACTATAGAGTGGCTGTTGCAACACTGTCAGGAGCTCTGCTGAGGAGTCAGCTCTCCTGGCAAAAAAAGTGCTTTTGTTGGCATAGCTTAGTCTGTTCAGGGAATTGCGACGGTGCTGGAGCGGGGTTTGCTCTGGCAGCTGGCTGCTTGCACCGTCAGGAACTTGTGTAGACAAACCTTTCTGGTTCTCAGATGAGGCTGTCACTCTGTCGGTGCAAGCGATGCTTTGCTCGCTGCGTGTTGCAGCTGGCACCGTGGTGCCCCCATTCTACCACCCGAGCTCATGGGCTTGGCAGTGACACGCGCCAGTTGTTGGGAGCTGGGAATAGAGATTAATTTGTAGCCTAAGCAACATTAAACTTGGATTATGACTCCACAAAAACAAAACAAAACCAGAAAAAAAAAGGCAAAAAAAATGGAAAGCATGTGATCTGGGTTTAGAAATGCTGCAATTAAAAATATGCATGCAATGTGATTTTATTTATTTTTAGAAGCAAGGCAACATTCTTTTGAGTGTTGATTGCTTTGACATGGATGAGACAAGAATGGTGGTAGACCAAGGGGGCAGTGTGAATTAAGATTCTATGTCATTGGGTTTTTTACTTCCTTTTAGTGATGTGAAACTGTAATCAGTGATGTTGCACTGTTTGCATGTGCAAGATGCACTGATACTCATGGGAAGAGGATCTCACACATTTCCAAAGAACTGCTGGAATTTCCTTCAAGCGTGACTTTTAGGTCAGATTCAGGAAAAAATGCAATGTGTTTTTCAGTTAATGGAAGAAATACAGACTTTTTAAAAAAATGTGTTTTCCGTCATGTTCCTAGGATGCTCTCCATAATGTCTGTATGTGGGATCAGTTTCTTTGTTCATTATCTGTATTAGAAAATTTTTTATGTCCAACATCAGCATCTTCATTGAGCTTAACTGGGACTGAAGTTAAATTTCTTTTGGCAAGAGGTTTATCTTAGCTTGTGTTAACTGTGTTACTGTATTGTGTGGGATCCCACCCATGGATAGCAAAAGGATGAGCTCTTGCAAAATTGTTGAAGTTTAGCTTTAGTGAACAGAAATTGTTTTGAATCAGTGCCTGAAATTTCCATTGTTCCAATAATCCCCTACCAGCCGGAGAGTATAACGAATGCAAATTATTATCTTCACTTCATCAGTCTTTCGCTGTACAAAAGCTTTCACAAGTCGGTTTTGTTTTGCTAACCTGCTAAATAACCCATTGATTTCTGCATTTCTCGACTTCCCCAGATAAATATCCTCTGCCTGTTGTCATGCTCTGCTACCAAAGTAATTGTGAATCCTTGAAGAGTGGGGGCAAATACTCCAAGAGGAGCTCCTTACTTTACCTTTCAGAGTCTTTCAGTAGATAGAAGAGAATCTTCAGCTGAATCTCCTGGAAATATGACCTTTCTGGAAGTTTGGTGTTATGGTGCTTAATGACTGGGAGACCCACAGGGTCGACTGCAGGATGAATTATGCACTCTCCTGCTCTGATTGTACTGGAATTAGAAGGCAGGAACTGGGAGGGAGGGCAGATCAGTCTTGTAATCTAAGAAATATTGCAGTTCTTCTGGATTGCACTGCATGAAAGATGCCTTTATTATTATTAAGAAATGCTGCTTATCATCTGCACAGTAAGTTTGTAGATACCTGTGAGTAACTAGTGTGAAAGAAAGGGTGATGGTACTTGGGTTGTTTCAGTGTTTCTTGTCCTGTAGGTGTGTATCTTTTTAAAATCAAAGAAAGCAGCAAGTAGTTTAAGGAATTCTCCCTGGTGATCCATGTCAGTTGAGATACTTGAGAACCCATGCCAAGCAGCATTCTGTTCAAAAGATGCCAGCTACATCCTGGCCAGCCTTTTTCTTCCCTTGCACGCAGCGTATTTGCCAGTGATTGAGCTGCCTGTCTCAAGTGGCACAATCTACTTGAAAAAGCAGCAAGAAAACTTAGACATAGCTGTAGTTACATACAGTTCAAGCATCAGCCTTTGAGACCTTCTGACAGTTTTTTTGGTGACTCCTTCAAATGTGTTTTAACCTTTTTTTCTTTTTCTGCCCTCTGTTTTTAAAGGAAATCAGGCTGTCTGACGGGGAAGAGTGCAGCTGCATTAATTGTACATTTAACTGCTGGGGGGAGGGAAAAAGGATGCTTGCTGAAAATGATTTCAGTTGCTGTAATCTTAATGTATTCAGAGAGGTGTTTGAGCTGATGGTATCCCTTTAAATATCCACTTAGGTTGGAAAATACTGGGTTTGGTGACAGGGGCCTCGGGACTTCAAGGGTGGAAGGCATGGCTTGCACCTACAGAGATACTTGCTGAAAAACAGGCGTACTGAGATCCTGATATGTTTGCCAAGAGCAACAGCTAAACTTGGGCAGCTGGTTTAGCAATTAAATAATGTTTTTGTTTTGGACAATGGGTTTATCGTAATGAATTAACCGGTGGACTGGTCAGAGTGGCAAAAGGGTTTGTTTCTGATTCCCCAACCATGCAGCATACCAGCACCGGGAACGTATTTCCCAGCAATGGAAGTGCAAGAAGCATTTCACACGAATTGTCTGGGAGTGGGAGCACGTACACTTGTGTGTCCCTTGTGTGTCCCTTGCGTGCAAACACCGGATTCTTGTAATCTCTTGACAAACATGGTGGATGGTATAGCTTGGGCATGGACTAAGGAAATGCATGGTGCTTGTGCTTAGAAGTTGACGCGTGGCTCATGCAAACTCATTTCAGAATAGTCGGAGGCGGCGGTGGGAGGAGGGAGGAAAAGAAATGCCTTCAGGGGGCTGGGAGCCAGCGTGTGGGCGTGCTGCAAGCCGGCCTCGACAGCCTTCTGCGCCGCGCTTCTCATTCACCTCTGCTCCTCACAGCCTGGCCTGTCTGTACAGAAAGGAGCTTTTCCTTGCTCGGAGGTAGCAGGAATTTTTTTCAGGTTTCTTTTTTTCTTTCAAAAGGGCATTGTGCGCAGGATGCTCTGTTCTTGGCAGCTCACCCACTGTGTGAGGGGAGAAAGCTCGCTGGTTTGGTCACAATGCAGATAGCCACTGTCAAAGCCAGTTAGTATTTGCTGGGCATCCTTTCCTATTTCTCTTAAATAAAGTGTTTTTTTTAGCAGGCAAATTTTGTTTCTCCAAACACAATCACTTTCTTAAAACTTATCTGGGAAGAAGCAGACTTTTCTTTGTAGAGCAGTTCAGGGTTGCTGGATGAAAGCTGCTTGTGTGTGAGAGGAGAGTGGGAGTTACATGGGAAGATGTTGTGGATGCATAACCATTAGCACCAACTTTAATTATGAAATGTGTATTCAAAAAATAAAAGCAAGCATACTTTGCAGTGCTTAGGAAAGGGCCTAGCAGCAGTATCTGTTCAATATGTTAGGAGATGCTTGAAATGCCTGTATCTCCCTCGCCAGAGCTGAAGGGAAGGCACCAGCTTGAAACCCAGGCTTGGGAGCAGGGGCCTGGCAGGAGCTGCCTGGCCGGTGGGTATCGCAGGCAGCTGCCTTTCGTCGTCCTCTGCAGAGTGATCAAAGCACTGTCCTGGAGCAAGCTGGGGTTTCTACTCTTCCTTCTAGTTTCCAATTCAAGATTCTTTTTCAACAGTCAGTACCCCTGTGTCTTGTGTCACCTCTCTGATCTCCCCTCCCTGGTGTCCATCCTCCTAAAGCTCTTGTACTGAGAGAGCTGGAGTCACTGTACAGAGGACGGGGGAGAAAGAAATTGGGGTCGGCATATCATGGTTAATCACCATGATTTTTGCTGGGCTGAGTTTTGTTGCTCTTGAGCTCATGTATATCAGCTTTGCTTCAGAGGGATTCTGGGAGGCTTTCCAGAAAATGGGTGCTCCTGTGTGTAAGAGTTTATTAAAGGAGGCACTTATGCCAGATGAAACATGGGTTGGAAACACAGATATTTGACAGTTGTGGAATTACATGTGTTGCTGAAAGTTGGAACCGTTTAAATGGGAATGAGCACATGCTTGTGTCCAGCCTCTCTAATGGCTTTGTGCAATGAACCCTGTATGGCTGCATCCAGATGGAGGATGGCAGACCAAGACCACCCCTGGTGTAAGAAGCCTCATTCCCCCAAATCCCATGGCAAATGATTTCCCTTGGCTTAGGTTTGTGTGAAGCAAACTGGCTGAAATGAGTTGTGGGAGAGCTTTTCATGTCAGGTGGTTCCCCTGCTCATCGGCTGGGGATGGTTCACTGGGTGCTGCACCCCCAGCGATGGCTGAAGCCCCTGCTCTGGGTGTCAAGAGTTTGGTCACTGCATGTGCCTGTCCCCTCTGGGGAGCATGGTGTGAGCTTGAGGTGCTACACTCCTCCATGCCAGGCTCGTGCCAAGAGCAGCAGCTCTGCCAGGACCAGTCAGGGTTTCTTCCAGGGTTGTCAGAAGATGCATCAAAAGATAATTTTTTTTTAATGGAAATTAGATTTAATTCCAGCTGAGGGTAATTGGAGCTGTGGTGATGGTCTGAAAGTAAATAAGATTCAGCTCTGTAGACTGCAGCCACAACTTTCTGTTCTGCTCATATCACGCTTCTTAAAATGGCATTCATTCCTAAATCTGGCCCTAAAGCTCTGTTACAAAGAGCTGTGTTTGTCTCAGGAGATAGGAAAAGATCACGCTTCAATTTTAATTCATTCTCTAACCCTCCTCTCCCATCTCCTTAAGGATTCCCTGAACCTGCAGGCTGACTTTCTCAGCCAGGTTTGTCCTCATGGGAAGCCTGCTTACCCCAGTGGGATTTGCAAGGGAGCAAAGAGTCCATCTCATCCTGTTCAGATGTAACAGCCCTCCAAAGCAGCTTGCAGTTTCAGGGGGAATAATCTGTGGCTCCAGCAACGTGTCCCTACCAGTCACAAAGAAGAGAAGAATCTTTGCAGGGGAAAATTCCATCACTGACACCTGCCGAGGTACTGCTGGACTGCCCAGAGCGGAGGACGGCTACAATTGCTGAGCCTGTCCCAGGAGGGAATCTCTCTGTCTCTCTTCTGACAAAATGTCTTGGTGTACACGGGGTTTGCCAGATCTGATCTGCTCAGTCACACCAGCTGTGATCTCTCTTCTCTCAGATCTCCTGGTATTCAACTCTGTCTTTTGTGGCCCCTGCTGGGGGCTGTTGGCAGGCTGTGTACATGGTGTGTGCTGTAGCTTTCCAGAAGCCCTGTCCTTTAAGTGAGGCAAGCTGTTCCGAACTGATAGCACCAGAAACAGCTGAATTTACTGAGTGCTTGCTTTTATTCAGAAGGCACAGTTTGGAAATGAGGGCGCGCTTGCTGGCCATTTCCAGAGCTCTGATTTGTTGCAGGACACATTCAAGGATGATCTTCCTCAGTATTTGGCTGAGCCATCACCTGGGCACCAGGGGCTTCACAGCCAGGTTAGTCCCATGTGTGTTGGGACATTTTGATTTAGCTGCACCTTGGTGCCGAGCTTTGTTTTCAGATTCTTGATGCCCATTATTGGTGCTGAGGTCTTGTATGAATCACTAATGGATTTGATGGCTTTTTAGGCTTGATGAGGAGACATGTTTGTAACAAAAATGCTCTGCATTGCTTGCTCAGTTCCAGGAAAGCATTGCAAAAACATTCTGGTGGAAGTTTTCATATTCTTAAGCTGTATGCACGCTAAAGTCCAGGCTGAGTATTGAATATTAATAGCTCTTCAGGGGCTTGTGAGAAGTGTGCCTTGAGGTGGAGTAGCCTTGACAGAAAGACGAACTCAGTGGTGTATGAGTTCCACGAGGGGTTTAATGCTGTGCCTGCTGCTTTCCGCACAAGTGCACTCCCTGTGTCGTGCCCGGTGTTTGAATGCAGCCAGGCCTGAGGAACATGTGCAGGTGCTGGGGCAGAGCGGTGCCGCAGGCTGAGCTACTGAAGGCTGGCCACCACTGCCATCTCTGTCTGTGACTGTGACATCCCTGTGCCAGGTTCTGTGTCTCCAGCCACACACCTGTGGCTGGTGTGCCGTGGGGCTTGCAGGGTGCCAGTCTGTCATCGCTTGTCTCCTCTCCTCCCCCATCTCACCCTGCTGCCCACATCAAGCCACAGAGATGCCAGGCTCCTGCTCATGATATCAGCCTCCATTTAAACCCATTTCTTAATTGTTAGTCAGAAGTGGGTGTAAGAAGAGGGAAAAATCCCTAACTGGAGTAGCAACAGTGACAGGTTGCAAAGACGTCAGGGTAGTCACCATCAGACTTCTCCAGGTGCTTGGCTTCTCACAGGTCATGGCTCCCACCAAGTACAAACACAAAGGCACTTCCAGCCTTGTCACCCAAGTGTCCCTGTGACTCCTGAGGAGGGGTTTGCCCAGCTGTGTTCCAGACAGCCCTGCTGCTGGCTGAACCCATCTGCACATGCCCTGGTTGTGTCAGGACAGCCTGTCCCAAGGTAAGCTGCAGGCTGCAGAAGGGGCTGCCTGTGAGGAAGTGGCAGCCTGTCCTGGCAGAGCAGGGAAGACCGCTCAGCTTAGAAAAATGTTTGCCACCTGAGGTTGATATTTTACAGCCTCTGAAGCTGTGATTGACGTGTGCTGGAAGTTTTCCACTTAACGTTGCTTTTCCAGCTCTCTGGAGGTTAACGAGACACTGGTGCATCTGGTTTTTGCTTCACTTCTGAGGTGGTTTTCCCCTAATAAAGATGAGACTGTGTAGATTTTTTTAAATGAATAAATGATCTGCCCAGGAGCACTAGTTTGTGATAAACTTAAATGCAGCTGCATATTCTGTAGCTGGAGTGTGGTTTTACGTAGCATAAAAGAGCCTCAATATGCAGAGAGGATTAAGGTTATGTGAGGCACCTTGGCTCTGCCATAACAGCTTATATCACTACAATTTGGGTTTTGAATTAATTCAGGCTTCATTCAGTCCTTGGAAAGTTTTTGATCTATTTCAACTGCTGCTATCTTATGTCTCTCCATCTGGTATCTTAGCTAATATAAATTACAGTCTCCTTTAATAAAAGGCAGTTGACACTAGGTCCTGTGTAACTGCTTAGCAAATCTTATTTTAGCAGATACCTCCCTTCCCGTGACCTTCCTCATTCATTCTATCCCTCCCAAATCTTTATTGTGTAACTTGAATGTAATGTTTAGTTTAGAGCATCCTGTGAAGCAGGGAAACGCAACTGAAAAGGAGGCTGAAAAGGGGAAGAGAGAAACTTCCTGGCCAATGAATGTGTAATTGCACAATTTAGTTAATTGTATTGGAAAAAAGTTTAAGAGGAAATAGAGTAAATGACTGGCACTGCTCTGTCCCCAACTGCCTGTACCCTGTTTAGCTGTAGGCTGATTGCTTGTGTGCAAGTCAGACCAGGCAGTATGTGGCATTTGTCAATAGTCTGGAGAAAAAAAAAAACCCAACGTCCAAACAACTCTGCAATTCAGTAAGGCAAGTCAGGAGGGACAGGAGCCAAAACTGATATAAAATGCAGAAATGCAGTCTGGAGCTTTGGGTTGGGGGAATTGCTTCTGCCTCCACCGAGATGAATCTGTGGCGGAGTAGCCCATGGTGTATTTCATGAGAGGCCTGGTTGGCATGCAGGTTTCTCCTTTGCACAAGCTTCTTCTGGCTTCTGTTGATTTCCCTGCTGTTTCTCTGAATCTGGCAGGGATAACTGCTTGTTATGATAGCATCAGTCAGAGATAAGATCCTTGTACAGAAGGCTTCAGGCTGTCAGTGGTTTAACTACCATGTTGCAGCTGTGTTCAATAAATAAACCTTTGGGAATGCTCAGAATGGGGTTTTTGGAGGTGTGGAACAACAGTTAGTCGCTGCAGACCTAAGCTACTACAGTCAGTTCTACTTTTTTGAGGTGCACTCCAAGTGTTTCTGTGCTGTAAGGAGAGCTCCAGCACAGCAGATATGCAATGAACATGTATCGGGCAGCATGGAGCATTTTCTAAAATTCCACAGGAAAAATCTGAGGCAATAGATGTGTTCATTTGGTAGGATTTCTATGGCTCCTGTGAGCCCAACTCTGATGTCTCACAGCTAAGGTGTGATGTTCCTGCTTGGGCAGGAGCGTAAGTCACAGCCTCCCAGACAAAGACGTTGGTCTCTTACTCAGTTGGAGAGTTTAATTTAAGCTCCCAGGTGAGTATCTTGTCATGCTCTCAAGAACTTTTTGACTTTCCTGATAGACTGAGTGCCAAGTGAAACTGAAGGAAAACAGGGTAGAGATTATACCACCATCCTTGCAACACCCAGCAGACACAATCTCCTTTGTTTTAAGCTGGGTTTTTTTTTGTAGAATTAGATTGTTTTGTTGTTTGGTTAGTCTTTTAATGGTACAATATGGGGTAATGGTTTTGAACCGAAGGAAGGTTGATTTGGACTAGATGTAAGGAAGAAGTTTTCTACTACGAGAATAGTGAAACACGGTCACAGGTTGCTCAGAGAGGTGATAGATGCCCCATCCCTGGAAACACTTAAGGTCAGGTTGGAGGGGGCTCTGAGCAACCTGATCTAGTTGAAGATGTCCCTGCTCATTGCAGGGATGTTGGACTATATCACCTTTAAAGTTGCCTTCCAACCCAAACTATTCTATGATTCTATATCCACAATTCTTTGTTCTTTCTTCCCTGCTGAGGAGTGGACCTGGCTTTGCATTTCACTTCACTGCTAAAGCTTAAATTCATCAAGCAGTGTCAGGGTGGCTTTGTCAGCAGATGTAAGTACCAGTGATACAGCAACGGGCTTCAGGTTGCAAAAATTTATGTTGGAAGGTTGTCTAAGTAAACTGCAGAAGGAAGACCCTGGAGGCAGAGAGCTGGCAGGAGTTGGACACCTTCTGAAAATGCAGGCTGCATTACAGCATGTGAAATCAAAGCAGCGTGGGAGCCTGTTAAAGCTGCTCAGTCAATAGGTGTAGAAGGTGTTCCAAATAAGCATACACGGCCTCCGAGGAATGTTTTGAACTCCTCCCTGTTGCTGTTTCCTGATACTGTCAGTGCTCGGTGTTTCCTTCGTGCTCTGGCATTATTATTATTATTGTGGGTACTGGGGGTGTTGCAAGCACATTGCTTAGGTGAAATGGTAATGGGAGAGGTGCCACTAGTGGAATCTGAGGTAGGAAAAGGAGGGGCAGCAGTTTATGCTGTGGACACAACATCAGTCTCTCTCAGTAGTATCACCCTCTCAGGTGATGCACAGTCCGAGGTGTTTCTGCACTGCAGCCACAGTGGGGTATTGAGGAGAACACTTGAATTAGCTTTTACGTTAGCCAGCGTCTAATTCTCTAATTGTAGCACCCTGGAGGTCAAGAAGGGCTGGCAAGACTGTGTGTCCTACAAGCCTTCATCAGTTTGCATTTGCTAGAGAAAGAGAAAAAAACCCCACCCCATATTTATAAAATAGCAGAGTCTAGTTGAAAAAGAAATTGCAAATAAGGGAGTGCAGAGACTTAATGTAGTCCTGGGAGTATCTCCACTGCTGCATGCCGCGTTTGCAGGCAGGTCACGCCATCCACAAACGTGGCAATGTTAATAACAGTATTGATTTGTCTTAATGCAGTTATGAAAGCTGAACCTCGGAGGTGTGGGAGGGCCTTTTTGGTAACTGGCATCAAGATTGATGAAGGACAGTATCAGCCAAAGGGGAGCAAATGGAGGCTAGAGCAGGGCAAGGTAAAAGAGTGACCATCAAAGGAAGAAAAGTGCCCACAGCACTTGAGGCTTCTCCATCAAGTAGAAAGAAATCTGCTTAAAATATAATGGCTATGACTCAAAGAAAAGGAATGGGGTTAAAATCACTTTGAAAAACAAGACAAAAGAAAAGTAAAGGTGTCTGCAGTGTCTTTGCTGCAAGCCAAGACCTGTCCGAGGATTCTGCAGGACATCACAGACCTGCAGTGCTTGTGGAGCAGGCAGGGGTGGGTGATATCTGACCCCTATCGGATAGATCAAAATGGGGTCTGAAAAAATAATTTGTCACCTTAGTTTCTCTGGTGTCTCAATGCAGCTCTTTTTGTAAGGAGGATCTTCACACATGGTTATTTGGAGCAGCCTTCTTCTTAAGCTTTTTGCTAGCAGCTCTGAAAATAGTAGACTGATGCACTCACCTCTTCCTGCCCAGCCTCCAAAAGTTTCAGACATCTCTTCCTTTAATTCTGCTTTGTAATTGAATTTCTGCCATGAGTTTCTTCTGCTAATTCATTTATAGCACACTTTTAATTGTCAGTGAATTTGAATACTGCATGGACTGTAAACATAGAAATTAATGTATCCTATCCAGTTACCCTCTACTACTGCAGGTTGGAGCAAAGGTTTTCAGACATCACTGAAAGTCTTTTGGGATGCCAAAATCTAGCATCTGGACTGTGAAATTCCATTTACATTGGGCATATAAATATGGCCTAATAATATTGCACGGTTTGGTTTGTTGGATGGGGAAGGCACAACAATTTTTAGCAGCAACACAGAAGAGGAATAAAAAGAGTTTGTGGGTTGTGTTTCCTATTTTGCCATTGACCAAGTTCAGTCCTTACCTTGTCTTTCCACTGGGGTTCATTTATTTTGCAGCTTGGAGAAATAACATCCATCACTCTGTAAGATGAGGATACTAAGTTTTTGTTATAAAAAGATGTTGAATCTAAAATGTTTTGCTTAAATGTTTTTGTTGCTGCCAGGTTGCAACAATTTATGAGTGTCTGTCCAGGGATGTCAGGAGTAATAGAAAATGTCACGGTAGCAGAAAATTTCTTGGAATTTACTTCCTGGGAGCAGAAGAGTGATGCAGTTAAAACCTGCACTGATGAGGGAAGCTACCAAGACAAAATAAGAACACAGTCACTTAGGGGGCACACATTTAAGGGGTTTTCTCTTTCTTTTTATTTTTCCTTTCAGGCTCTTTGGGCCTTAGGGAAGTTTGTTTGAAACTGCTACCAGATGATGGGAAGATGCATGTGGGAAGGTTGGTCTTCAGTAAAAGCCATTCAACCAGCATCACTCCCCAGTGGTCAGGGGTGAGGGCACCTTCAGGGGATGACTGGTGACCCCATGCCCAGGGCAGGATACCCTGACCTCACTTCTGTGACACTTGTTTTGTTCTTGTGATTTGTAGAAGGAGCTGCATTTCAGCTGGCTGCTTGACTTCTTTTCAATTTCTTCTCGGTGTTTGCTTCTGAAAACCTGTGGAGAATTTTTGAGGTTACCATAACAATCAAAAAGCAAAAAATATAGTGCTAAATTTTTTTAAAGGAGGAGATGGAGTTGCAGTACAATCACTCTGACTTTTATTACAGTGTTTTTCTGGAAGTTAATAAATTATTTCCCACCTAGTCATCTTCTGCGTTCTTATGAGTAACAGTCAGCATGGGTTAGTTTGGAACAAATAATGTCAGACATCCTAATTACCCTCTGGAGCAGGGTAACATGTCCTGTAGATAGAAAAAGAGCAGATGATATGATTTACTCCAATCCTACTTAGGTTTTTGGTGCTGTTTTGATATTAATAGAGAAAAAAACTAAGGAAAGGAAATTTTGTTGAACTTATGGATGGTGCAAGGTAGGTGTGCTGACCATGATCCAGACTTAGCTTCTGTGTGTGATCAAACTCAGAAGTAGTGTTGGGTGAGGATTTCCAGAAGTGGACCCTATAGCATGGGTCATTGTTATTGATGCATTTGATAAAATGCTGGTTCAGATTCAACAAGTAGCATCAAACTAGGGGATGTTACAAGTACTTGGGGTGAGAAAGGTATTAGATTTTTGTTGCGGTGTGTGGGTTCCTGTGATGGCATGGCATGCCACAGCCTTCTCGGAGAGCGCAGTGAGGCTTGCTTGGGGAGAGCGGCTGTTCTGCTTCCTGTGCCCCTTCCAGGCTGCCCCTCGCTTGCTCCGGCTGGCTGTAGGCCCCGCAACACTGTGAGGATAAAGGAGGCGAGAATGCTCTCCGCATGGTGGCTGCAGAAGATCTTTTATTTCATGGTGGCTCCCAGAAGCCCAGATCCAGCACAAGTGCTCGCTCCCAAAGGCAGAGAGCCAGCACATGGCACGGTTCCCCAAAGGCAGGGCAGAGTGCGAGAGAGGACAATGAGGTTCCATGCAGGGTCCTTTATCCGGGGCGAAGGGGGCAGGGAGAGCACAAGGACCAATGGTCACAGGGCACAGGGGTGGTACATGGGCGGAGTTGGGGTAACAGAATCAATGGGAGAAACCCGCGGGAGTGGTTAGGGCTAGGGGCGGGGAAGGGGGGACCCACGTGGAAAAGGAAAGCACAGGAGAGGGGAAAAATACAACACTACAGATTTTCAAGTAGCTTTGGACAGAACCAGAAGATGACCTTGGAGGGTCCATCATTCTCACCAAAAGGCTTTAGTGTGGGCTTGCAGTTATCTCTGGTGAAGGGGTTGGCTGTACAGAATACTCAGGAGTGGTTGGAGGGCCTCCACTGAAAAGTGTTGTGGGGTCATACACGCTTTTCCAGCATCATCCTGCCCCAACAGCAGCAGACTCATGCTTCCATAAACAGGAGGATGGACTTCGTGTCCAGTGTTGGGATCTCCTGGTGCTTTGGCATTACTGTAGTACTAAAGCCTGCATGAGAAGGAATAAGGGTGTTTGGTCTGTAGAGAAGGTGTAGGATTGGCATGAGGAGTTTGCAGTGCCAGCAAACAGCATCAGCTTGCTGTACGGGAGAAATATGAAACTCCATGTCTGTAGGGGTTGGGGCCAGTGGAAATGAATGTGAGTGGTATCATGAAAGGCAGGAACTTCTGCTTGTAGGGATGGTGAAGTGCCGAAGGAGACTGTTGGGAGGCTCTGTCTGGGATGTCCATGGCTGGGGTTTGGCATTGGGCAGACCAAATGTGTGTGTTAGGTGTGGGCTGGAGGCACCTGGGAGCTAAACACAGTGGGATTTTGTTTGCAGAAGTTACAGGGTTGCTGGGTCAGACAGGGATCTGGCAGAAAAGAAGTTGGTGCATTGTGTTGGAAAAGATGAATTCTTCCCAGCTAAGGCTGGCCTTGGTGGTGGAAGAAAGTCATGGTCGTCTCTGTGAGAGAGGGAATCAGAGCAAGTCACTTGCTTTTGATTTTATAATCCACAGATTTTGAGGGATTAGGAATCATAGGAGGAGGTGAACTTGCTCCTGGTGCTCTTATCTGTGACTCCTTAAAGACTGATGAACCCTCAGCATTCAGAGCTGACGGATGCTGATGGGATGCAAATTATAATACTCTTTTTCCTTGAGAAACATGCTCAGTGAAAGAAAAGTGATTTCTAACCTTTCAGAGTAATGCTTAGTGGCTGCAGTAAACTTGGAACTGGCTCTCTCATATTTTTTGTTTATTTTGCTCCAGTTTTTACATATTGGTGTGGTAATATTCTGTGGTATGAGCCAAGCAAACCTTCTTAATCTGAACTTGATACTTGCTTATTTTGAAAGATAAATTTTTACAAAAAAATATTTAAAGTAAGAAGGGTGATTTCAACAGATTATTGAACATCAGAAGAATTTCTCTCTGAATTCAAGGCAAATATATGCATTTTTCAGCATGGAAATGTTTCTTATTTCAGGACAAATAATAAAATGCAAATGCACAGCAAAGCTGTTTCTCATTGTAGGGTAAGAACTGGAGCAGGGTTTTTGAATGCTTAGACTAATTCTGTTTGTTTTTTTTTTTCTACTGGGAAAGGTAGCTTTTACAGGAGAGGCCAAGAGTGTGAAGATTGTCACTTAGAGAAAAGCTGTAATGTAAAGCATGTTTGGTTTGTGTTTTCTCTTCCAGGTAAGCGAGCCCCGTGGACTTTCTCTGAAGAGATTCCAAAATAGGTGGTGAGTACTTTGCAGAGCCTGCTCCTTTTAAGGCACTCTTTAACTTAGTAATAGAAAAACTAAATGAGAAATAGAAAATGCAAGCATTGTTTTTTGTTCTGCATTGAGTGCAGAAGTTTGCATTTGCTGAGTTAATGGCATGCTTTAATTTTAAAGCTGGCAGGGCTAATCTTTGAGCAGGGGTTTGTCATCAAAATGTTAAGCTTTACCTTTGCACTAAAAAGAATTTCCTGAGATTTGATAAGTGAACTGTTACATTTAAAAAAATACTTTACTTTAGGGAAAATCTGTACAAATTATGTTGTATTTTTTACTAAAATTCTACACATCCTACTGGGGCGGTGTTTTCTGTGTCAGAAAGCAACTTTAGGGGTTTTTTCCCTTCTGTTCTGTCCGAAGGTGTTAATCTAAAGGAATGCAACTTCCAGAGAGTTAAATGAGCTGCATAACCCATGCTAATCTCTGCCACATGTGACTGATTTTTTTCTGCCTGCACCCAAGACTTCCATGTATTTCATTTGTATGCACTTCATTAGGTTCTTATTTGTGAGTAAGTGAAACATTAATTCAGGAGGATGAGATCGCTAAGAACTGCCAATGTGGTGCCGTTGCAGGTGCAAAGGCACCTCTTACACTGATGTAAATCAGTGCAATTTCTTTTCCTCTCCTGGAGGTGATCTCTCCAATGGTGCCAGCTGGGAGTCTGCTCTGTAACACCCTTTGCTGTTTGTTTTTGTTGTTTCTAGAGAAATACATATGCTGTTTCCTCTTTCAATTCTAGATTTCTTTCCCATGAGATTAACCAAATTATATAATTACCCATTAATTCCTCAGGAAGTTCATTCTTTCGTTGCATTTCCCTAGTGCACAGGATACAAGCTATTAGAGCTCTTGTGTGTTCAGCCTGACTAATGAACTGTGGCGGGATGCCCCAAACCTCTAATGAACTTCTGTCTTCCAAATCTGTATATTTCCCATAGATCAGATGCCTTTTGATGCATATGGTCCCAGGTTGATTTGAAATGTCCATACAGCTGAAATGTAGCCAATCTGCACTGGTAATTTCTCAGGGCAGGGGAGGATGATGGAGTTTGGTGTGTCTGTCCACCTAAATTCATTGTGGAATTGTGGAATTGTGAAATTCATGGTGTTCATTGTGGCTAGAAAGTGGTTATTTTGTATTTACAAGGGGCTTACTTAACACTCCTTAAATGTATATGTTATCAACTACATCTTTCATCAATGAAAACATCCCTTACTTAGTAAGCTGTGTTATTCTTATTTTCTGTATTGAGGCTTATGTTCCTAAAACTTGAGTTTTACAAGGCCAAATCATGAATCCCATGTGCCTTTCACCAAAAGGCGCTTGTGAGCAGTAGCTTGCGAACCCCTCCTCTTCCCCAGCCCTGCAGCTATGATGGGATCTGTATTGTAAACCTGCATGGTTTGTACTGCTGATTTCTGTAGTGGGACCTGAATATTCAGCGGATCTTTCTTGAGAGGGTGAAAAATGAAACAAAATTCTTCTTCTGAGGACAGAGGGGAGTATGAGATGGATGACAGTAGTACCATGTGTGTAAAATCCAGGTAATTTTAAACTGTCTCTTTAAATTATATTTAAAATTGGATTTTCTTTTCTTCTTGTTTCAGGTAACACTTGAACAGGTTATGAGTAAAAAACCACTTGTTGATACTCCAGATTGTTTGCCACAGTTATTATGTCTTTCTCCTGCATAGTCTTTTTGGGTAGTGCTTTCAAAAGCAGGAAGCTTCTGTGGTCTTTTGGGGGAGCTTGGACTCCTGATGCACTTTTGCTAACAGAGATTAGAGCTGTTTAGAGTTGGGTGTTTGTACATGACATTTTTCGATGCTTTAATGATCTATATTCCTTGCCTTTTCAAGTTCAGGTGTGTCCATGATTTCAATTTGGGAATTTATATGATCCATACCAGAAGAAGGTACATCTCTAGAGCATAACAGCTCCTATATGGAGCCTTACAGTGGTCTGGCTGTGTCAGTTCATATTTAACATGTAGGAAGAGACAGACTTGAAGGCAGACTAGTACTGAGCCTGATGGGCGTTTTCCAAAATGTAATGTGTGGCCAGTGGCACATGGATGGCTTCAGAATAAAGTATGAAACTAAAATGTGTATGAACACGCCTGAAAGTAGCTTGAATTTTACCCGAGCTGAGCACATCTGGAAGTGGAGGTACTGGCCAGGGAAGGGGGAGATTGGCATTTGGGTGCTCTCCTGCTGGGATACCACAGGCTCTGATGCAGCAAGCTGCTTACCTATGGTTCTGCCTGTAAGCACATAAGCAGCTCTGGGCAGGGAAGACCAGGGAGCCAGACACATGATGGGAGATGCATCATCAGGGCCACCCTGGGCAGAACACCTGAATGGACAGCTGTGTCGGGAGGCCTCGTGCCTTGGTGCGTTTCAGGGTGCTGCTGGAGTGACTGTGCGGGGAGGTTGGAGCTGGGATGTGGGCAGGAGGGCTGTCTCTGTTCCCGGTGCAATGCAGGGGGGCCATGGTGGTGGCATTCCTGTAACCTCCGTGCTGTTCTGGAGGAGCACATGAGTGGCCGTGACCCATGGCCAGGGAAGGCAGAGAATGGGACATGAAATGGTGTGAACATCATTTCAGAAACTGCCTGTTGCTTGCATGGACATGGGGCTCTGCGTCTGGAACAGGGCTCCTTGCTTCTCTGGTCCAGAGCTGGTGTGTTTGATGCAACATGAAAGTGAAACTTTTTGCAGCCAGACTGACAGATCTGTCCTACCAAACTGGCTTTGAGAAACATTCTATTTTTAAACTGAAAGCTGAGTTGAAATCTCTGCAGCCTTCATGTTTGTGGGAAGGAGGGTCCCCTTGAATGGGAGGTGCAAGCAGTACTGGAGGGTTGAGTTTCTGAACATATCTCAGGATTACCTGTGGCAAGACGTGGAAATCAGGGAATGTTTTTGCTGTTGGTGTTGGGATATATGTTGGAAATATGCTCTATGTTCTGTGCACAGAGCACGGCCATGGGCATCTCCCCATGACCTGGCTCTGGGATCTTCTCCATCACTAGAACATATCTCCTCAACAGGATCTCCTCACCCCTGAGTCCTGGTGCCTTCTAGCATGGCTCTGTCTCTGCTGTCCATAGCCCACCTGTGTCCCCAAAACCAGGGTCCCATGGGATCACCCTTCCTGTGAATATTCAGGCTCTGCAAGAAGAAAAAAAAACACCAGCAGTGCCAGACTGAGCACCAGGGCAGAGAAGAAGGGAGCAGGCAAGACAAGTAGGAATTTGAGGCTGTTTCCTCCTTCCCCTGGGCATCATTTGCACTACAGCCTTGAAAATCTGCCTTGTTTCAGAACTCAAACTCAAGTCCTCTTGGGGAAAGAGAGACCTTTCAGTTCTGTTAACTTTTCCTGTTACCTTTCCTGCGAAGGCCGGATATCTGCCATATATAAAACTATACCATGGGTGCAGGGAGGGGGGATGGAAGTGCAATTAACTGGAAAATGTGTCTTAAAAAAGACCAAATGGGGAGTACAATAGCAAATGAAGTATCTTTTGTGAATAACTTATGTAACAAAGTAATTGAAAATAATTCATTATGGTTTAATGTGTCCTTAATCAAAGCTTCCAGTTTTTTACTTAACCACCTTTAAAAATTGCTATTTGAGTCTTTGTCTTTTACATTCTTATTATAAATAGGTTTTACTGATCTTTTCTCTGTTGAGACTTTTTTATGTTGTACTGCATGTTTGCTTTCCATATACACTGTTTGCTCATTCAAGGATGTTAAGGAAATAAAACCCCAGAATGAATGTGCAGCACTGCTGTTTGTCTGTGTTTGTTTTTATGAATGAATCTTCTGCGTGAGTGCTCACAGGCTTTGAGATTGCTCACTTTCCAAAAACTTCTAAATTCAAACTTTTTCCTTAATTCCTTACTGTGATGGGGAAAAATTAAAGCAGGCTTTCCTTTTAGAAAAGTAAACTATTAGCCAAGATTTCCAAGCTGGAAGATAGTGGGGCTCTATAGTTGCCCTGTTTTCCCCATTGTGCTCCCCCAAACACCACCTGCCTTCTCCATTTTGTAGAGATGTTGCTATATAGCATGAAAAAGTAGTGTCTCCTAATGCAAGTATCTCGTGTTGATTCACTGCTATACAACGGTTCATCCCCTAAGAGTGTGGGATTACAAAGCATTATCATGCTCAGATTGACTCAGGTAGTGCTATTTTTATTTAAGCTGTATTAAGGTATCGTTGTGAATCTTTGGTCTTGCAGCATGGGTGTAATACGATTAACTATTTTTATAAAAAATCAACATGGCTGTACAAATCCTGTCCACGGCAAGAGCTGCAAAGATTAGTCATGAACTCGACACTTTTTTTTCCCCCTCTCCTTTACAGTGAGTCGTTACATTTTTAATTTTCTTGTGACCTCAACTGAGTTGGCCAGGCTTGGAATAAAATAAGACTGTGCCTTGGCTTATGGTGTCAGGGACTTGGTACTTGCTGGGAGAAGCCTTGGTGTAAGAGGAAGCAAGGTTTGGGGAAGCTCAGTGGAGTTACCTGGGCAGTCACCAAGGGAGTGCAGTGGGTTTCACCCACCTGAATCCTTGAGAAGCCATCTAATTCAAGCAAATGAGACCTCCCATGACAAGCAGTTCTGTCCCTCCAGCTTGCTAGCTTTTATATCAGGCCCCACCAGTCTTAATTAAAAAAAAATGGTAATTTGGAGTGGATCCTTACCTTGCTCAGCTCCTTCTCATTACCCTGTAGCAGCTTGATACCCTGGTAATGCAAAGATAAACATGCATCCTAGGGCTAAGGTTAGCTAAGGGATGCAGTCAGAAATATCTACAGACAGCATGTCTGTCCAGCTGGATCCCTGCAGGTTGGATAGACTGCCAACCATTGTGTTCCCAGAGGGGAAGGAAAACATCATGGCCTTTCTTGAAAAGGGAATGCAATGAGATGAGGTGTGATTTTCCTTAATTGGGACAAATATGAAGTTGATCAAAATAAGTTCCTTTACAATGGGTCTGAGTGGAGTTACCACTAAAAGTCAGCATGGTTTGCAAAAATGGTGGGTGCAAAAACTACTTCACAACATTGCTTTGGTGATCTAGGAATTGCATAGCAGAGTTGCAGTAGCCCAGGGAATGTTTCCTGTAAGCGCTTAGATGCAGCTCCCTTTCTGAGGAACTCAGTAGAAAGGACATTGCCACTCCTAAACTTCCCAGCTCCAGGATTCACTGGGATGGGGGATGGGTCCAGGGCAGGGAATGCAGCACTGTCTCCTGAGGGGGAGTTTCCAGGAATCTTTCTGGCCTTCATCAGCCTTTGGAAGGAGAGGTGATGGAGAGAGAGGCTGAATGTGGGCATCCTCTTGGGTTCTGTATCCTGGGACAGCCTGTTTGGCAAGCAGCTTAATTGCTGTGACTGGCTCTTGGCACCCAAAAGCAGCAGGATCCTGGTGGGAATGCTACCACAAGCAGCCATGGTTGTCTTGAGTGTGGTCTGCAGTTATGTGAGTATGAACATACAGAGAGACAGAACGAGCATTTCCATCCCCATCAAGCCTTCATTTGAAATGAAGGACGCATTTAATATGAGGATTTTTACAGCCTTCTCCTTAATTACCAGGAATGCAGAATAACATTCAATAACTGCTTGACTACCACCTTAAATAGACTAAATCTCTGTGGTAGTGTCTGGGTGCTCCATGGTTCGGTGTGGGCCGCACAGCATGTCCAGTGAATGGGTGAGAAGATGCTGTGTGTTTGCCAGTGCAGCTCCACAGCCAGGTTCTTGCACAGTCCTGTTCCCAGCTGACCAGGAGCTGTTACATTAGGTAGGAAAATCAGCTGCTGAAGTCTGGTCTCTGTTACACCATCTAGGGTAGAGGAACATAAACTGCCAAATTTGCCATAATAAAATATGTGGATAACTTTGACATAGGATGCACATTGCTTTGTTAATGGTTTTGTTTGGCAGGCTTGGTTTGGGACTTTTTTGGGAGGGGAGCAGTTCCCCCAGCACCACCAAGTGTTGCATGTACATCTGCTGTCATGTCCAGACATTGCCCTTCTCCTGCATGGTGTTCTGGTGCAGTTCCAGCGGCGCATCAGTGGGGTTGGTGGAGTAAAACTTTTTTGTGTGAACAAAGAGAGTCTCAGCTAAGCTGGGCAGTTTTGTTTCCTTCTCCCTATGCATTTGGTATTTATAAATATCACCGTTGGGCTACCATAAAATCTGGTCTCTTAGCAGTAAAAATCTTAGTTGTTGCTTTCCAGAGAGCTGACATAAATTCCCAGGAAAAGCGGACATGGTCTTCAGTCCCTTGTCTAGATTTTTTTGTTGTCTGGAAAGAAGCTTTCTTTCCAGATCTGCAGTTGGACTAGATGAATACTCTGTGTCTTTTTCCAACTAAACTGCTCGGTTCTCAAGTGCAGACAGGATTGGAGAGCTGGAAGAAGACTGGGCTGTAGATCCCAGCTGTAGCTGTGTTCCTGCTTTGGTGCAGGAGTGGTGGGATGGGTTTTCTTTGCTAGGTGCTTGCTGGCTGGCTGTCTCACACCCTAAAGCCCGAGAATTTATTGTCTCAATATTGATTTCATCAGTAAATGGAGTGTAGTAAATCTGTTACAGTAAAAATGAAGTTGATTAAACCGCAGAATTTTTCATTCCACCAAAAAAAAGGTATTTGGCCTTCACTGAATTTCAAAAGGAATATAATTCGTCATTTTATTCAATGAAATGCCACGGGAAAAATAATTTAGGAAAAATATTACTTTTTGTAACTTGGGGAGGAAATTTCATTTTAGGGATTTACCATCAGAAAATTATTTTGTGGCACATCAGTATTAAGACATATATCTTTATGGGTGTATATAATGTCTCATTGCTTGGTATTTACCATTACTGCCTATTTGTCAGAATAATTAATTATCTTGTTCTGATAATTTATATTGGAATCACCAAGGCAGGTTGTTTTTAAGTCCTTTTTTGTTCTAGGTAAAAATACCTTATCTCTGATTGATGATGGAATATTTTAACTCTGTAACAAGGAGCACAATACAAGTTAATACAAGTGCCTGAAAATAGAAACTTGAGAATGTAAAATCTTGTGCTTATTGGTTTCAGAAAATGCCAGGAATACTTTCCCTGAGTTTTCATGTGTTTTCTAACTGTTTTTCATCTGAAGAAAAGAGCTTTTTTTCTTTTGTTTTGGTTGGTTATTTGTTTTAAGTTTGACCAAGTATAGTTCATAGACTCTGCTCCTCAGTCACAGAGTGAGGTAAGAGGATTGAATGGTCCGTGTTCTCCACTATAAAGATAGTGGGATATGAATTTACCTGCAAAGTGGCACCTGAGTAGAGGGCTGAGAGAAGATAGCAGGTGCAAAAGGCATTTCACAGCAGGCAGGCACTAAATTACGTATTTTGTGTGGTACCTTGGAAATGACTTCAGTGTCCTCCAGAATCAGTGTGTTTTAAAGATCATAGCCTGGGACTCTAGGAAAAGGGGTTTGGTTTTGCAGGTTATCTGGTTCTTCAGTTGTTTCCAGATGTTTAACAACTTTGTGGTAGTGTTCCCCTCCAGCCACAGGTTTTCTCTGCACCCTGGATAAAGTGTGACTTAGTAGGAGAGTGGGCCTTATCCTCCTTTCCACCCCTTCTGAATCCTTCCCATGATGATAAAGCATATCTAAACAAATGTAAAGGTTTCGTTTTCTTTCTTGTTACATCTCAAGCATCCTTCTCCCAAGCTCTGCAAGATGCCCCAGTTGGGGATGATGATGTCTCTGCCTGGACAGCCAGGCATCCTGGGGAAATGGAGCAGCATCCACCTCCATGACAGCACCCATGCAGAACACAGGATTTGTTACGCCTAAACGTCAAAACTTGTAAGAAGTGGTTTCATAATGGGAATATCAGCAGACCCCTGAGTATAATGCTGCTGCTGTATGCTTTCATTAATCCAAGGTTTAGGGATGACAGTTATGATGCATGGCATTGGGAGTATGTGAAACAGCAGTCATTAAACAAAAATGGGCTTTTAAACTAATGACAGCTGCCTAAATGGCTTTGCAGTGAAACAGATTCCCTGAGGCAACCATTCTTCAAATAATACAGGTCCTATTGACTTTAAAAAAAGCAGGAAAATATTTTGTTTTGATGCTGTAGTACTGCTTTTACATTCATCCCAAAGGTCAAGCTGTGAAGTGTTTGCTAGTCTTTAAACTGGAGGTGTTAGAAAATAATGAATGGCAGTGTTTCCAGTAATTCATTCACTGTTATTCTCCCGAATTAAGCCACGTGCAATACCAAGGATTCACACCTGTTCTAAGATGGGTTTACAAGTGAGTATGGGGACACTTTTCTCTATCTACACTCAGCTTAGTGTTTAACCTAGTAGGTAGTTTTGCACAATATCTCTGTTATACAGAATTTTATCCAAATGTCTTCATCAAAACCTGTTCCAACTCCTGCTGGTTTAAAATTATGCACAATAAAGCAGAATGTTGCCTTGTCTCCTTTGAGGACATCATTCCCAGCCTAAAGCCGAAGGTGTAAATATGTATGTTTTGCCTTTTCCTTCATGCCAGAGGTCCTGACAGACAAGGGCTACCCGTATCTGAAATGCATTGGCCAGTTTCCTTGGAGACACATTTTAAGCAGGTTGATGGCTGCAGAAGACCAACCTATTCTCAGTCAACCACTTTCACATCTTTTTAACTTTTGCTTTTCACCTGCCCAAGTTTGGTTTCTTCCTGAAAGTTCTTGTTTGGCTTCTGTCTTCCTGTCCCCCTCATTCTTCACCTTTATCAGAACTCATGGTTTTTTTGTTCCTCCTTTTATTACCAGGAATAGAGGAGATGACAGAATAACAGACTATGAAAGGATGTCACACAGCCGAATTTGGTTGTTTTGCGTCATATCTTTTCATACCATAGACAACTTGGAGCCCACTTCTTGCTCTATAAACCCAGCTTCAGCCTGGGGCTGGCCTTGCTTGCTGAATAACTCCAGATAGTTCCAATTTTTTATAAAGCAAGCAGTTCCACTAGAAATGGATGTGAAATCTGTTGAGAGCAGTCATAATTCACTTTCTCCCTGTCATGAGATGGCATTTTAAAGCTGAATGTTGAAGTGCTTTCTAATATTTCTAGAAGTCCTGCAAGACTGAGCAGAGGTTAGGAAGGATGTGATGGAGGGTGGGCTGGAGGTCCAGAGGTCTCCTGACAAGTCAGGGATGTTGAGCGCAGCTTTCAGAACCTGAACAATTCTCTTGCGAACGTCACCAGCAATCCTGGCTCCCTGCAGGCTTAGGCTCTCCCATAACACACTACTCTTTCCACCACTTTTCTTGTTTGCCTAAGTAGTCTGTCGTAACCACAAATGTGCTTTCTGTGGGCAGTTCTTTATGGAAGAGGAGGGCGGTCTAGTTGTGGTGACTTCAGCCATATTCTCCTCTTCCTAGGGAGGCATACTCTCTTCTTCCTAAGGAGTGTGCTTGAGTCAGGAGAGAAGAGTGGAAGAAGAGTTATATTAACTAAAACATGAACATTTGAACAGATGGCTGACCTCTGCAACACCAGGAACTGTTTAATTTTAGAAATTTGCAGGCTGTTTCAAGTTTGTCGTGCTCCTTACAACCATCTGAGCATAGATACACAACGATTTATTAGCTTACTGCAAAGCTTTGTTGTTTAATTTCCCTGCCTGTTTAATTTTTAATTTGAAGTACTGAGATTTAGGTGGAATAAGCAGGATCCTGGATCATCAATGGGATTGGCTGCCTTTGTGACAACTTCCTTTAAAGCTCTGAAAGCTGAGGGAGAAGAGATGCTCCCGGTCATGGAGGAAGGAGCTCAGCTCCTCTGCTTTTCTCACTTCCCCAGCATGCTTAGCCCTAGCACAGACGGGGGCCATGGAACAGTTAATTGTGGGCAGGGAGGAGACAGATGATCATCCTGCCCCAAATCACTTAAACGTCTTAAGAGTCTACCCTTGCCTGTCTGAATGAGCCAACTAATCTTTCAGTGAGCACAAGTGAGCACTGAGTTATATATGGTACAAAGAGAGAGATGACACAAAATGATCCAATTCCCCTATCCTACCTCTACCACAGCAAAAACCGTGCACCCTTTGTTTGCTTAATGGTAGAAGAACATCACTGTTGGAAGAAAATGGTTTCTGGCTGTGGGGGGGTTCTCATCCTCTGGAGGCTTTTAGGTCGGGGTTGCATATCTTTTGAAAACAGGTAGTATAGGCCAAACGGGTGGTGGCTGGGTGCCAAAATTCTTGGAGAAATTATTCAAATGAAAAGTAATGGACTAGATCAGTGGTTCTCAGTGCTTTTTGTGAGATCACAGCAAATTCCCAGGAACTGTGCTTCAGACACTTGTGTGCAATTTGAAAGAGCAGTATCTGCATGGTGACCACACATGAAGTCTTTGGTGCTGTCCTGGAGACTTGCTGGGATGAGTGATGCCAAGGATCCCATCTGGGATTCAGTGAGTCAACACTGGAGTAATAACTGTCAAGCACTTGAAAAATGTCTTTATAAGGAGTGTACCATGTTAGTCCACCAAAAAGTAAAAGAAAAAGTAAATCTATATCAGTGCAGCATGTATTTCTTTTATAGACATCTGGCTTATCACTATGGTTGGCTTTTCTTAATTACTGCTAATGCTTCTGAAGGCTGCGCAGTTGGAGATGGAATGTGGCTGGCCCAGAGTCAGGGCACAGCAGCTTTTATTGGGCCACTCAGAGACAGACCATATGCAAAATGTATTTATTTTTTTCCTTGGTTGTCTTCTCTAAATAAAAATGTGATGCTGTGAGAATGTCCGTTCCATCCTATTGCTACACTCCACCAAAATTGCCGTTTTCTGACAAGTTGTTTTTGAAAATTATATTTGGCAAATGTCTGTTTACTTAATTCCTCTCCTGTCGTTGCTGCTTGTCCGTGAAACCCAAATCTCTTTGCATGCGAGCTCAGCTGTAGCTCAGTTCAGAGCATTCTTTACACTGCAGTTGCTTTCTGCTCGTTTGCTTTTTTTCTAGCTCTCTTCCTCCAGTGATGGAGGAACTGCAGGTACTTCACATCTGATGGAGGCAAATCCAGCACCTGCTGAGCCAAGGGCTGTTAGAGAAGGTGTGTGTGACAGTCGCGTGGTCAGAGTTCCTTACTCATTCCAAGTGTTGGAGCTTCAGCACCCTTGGCACCCTGTAGCTATAACACAGGAGTGTAACCTGGATTAGCTTTGCAGGAGTGAGTGTCTTCTGCCTGCGGAAAACCATGTGAAAGTCCTGCTGTCAGGTCTTTAGCCAACAAAGGAGACTTCATCATTGCCTTCAAAAAAACTGGCTTGTCAGAAGAAGACTTGGAAGAAGTAGCTTCCTTTCTTTTTCTTTTTTTAAGGAAAGTAATTTCCTTGGGCTTGGTGCCCTCTCTGAAGTGAACTTAGCTGCTTGGGACATTGGGTATTATTTTAGAAATAAAATAGTTCTTCATCATAGAGCTCTATTCAATAGTGTGCTGTTCAAATCACTGCGGAAAAAGGGATAGTCCCTCTGTGACACTGATTTTATAACATTTTTTTTAAACTGATAAACTTAAGGCTTTCCCTGAAAAAACTGAGTTTAAGCAAGTCATAACATGTTTTCCCCATAGTTACAGTGATGTAATCCAGCTTTGGCCACCCTTGCCTAGCAGTGGGTGTTTCTGGAGGAAGGTAGAGCATAGGGACTGTAGTTAGAAAGACAGATGCAATTATGAGAGCAAAGAGTTGTTTATATTCTATAAAATTGGTACTCATTGCTCTCAGGTTCACCTTCCTTGCCTTAAGGTTTTCTCATTAGAAGCAGTTTCTGTAAATACCATCTCTTCCTTTCCCCTTGGAGAGATCTCAAATAGCTGGGCTGGAATTAGTGTCTAGGTAATCAATAAACTTTAATCTACATGATGAAGATTTTTTCCTTTAAGTTGGTTCTTTCTGTACTGGAGAAAACATATCTAAAGCAAATGCAAAATGAAGAAGGGTTAGATTTGACTTGACTTGCTGTTACTATATGCGCTTATAATTTTGCAATATGAATGTCTTCCAAAAAAATTACAGTTATTGCAAGATTGACATTAAGTGATTAATCTACTACCAGACAGCCAGTGCAGTAGTGTCTTTGAAACAATTTTTGAGCATCTTCCCTGCAGTTTTTTCCCTGCAAGTCTGATTTAAAGATAAGCCACTGACCATAAAATAAATCGTGATGTGTAGCCTGGTTCTTTTTCAGTCTCCTCCTCTGCTTCAGCATTGTGCTTCTGTCTTGCACTGGAAAGTGTGTAATGAAAGAACCTGAAGTCTGCCCTCAGCCAGAACATCCAGTCTTGTATTTCATTTGAGGCATATGTTTAAATTATCTTGGGGCTGGCTGGATTTATTTGTACACTTAAGTGCGTGCTTAATCCAGGTGAATAATGATACTTGAAAGATTTTGTTGATGGGAGGTCACAAGTGTTTCGCTTTGTGTTAGTGGCATAGGTGCAGAGAATGTGAAAATATTCATTGATCATCTCATTGTCTGGAGCAGTCCTTGTAATGGGAATACCTTCTTATATCCTGGTTTTCTTCTCAGAAGGTCTCTGCTTTTGGCTACGTAGTGCAGAGGGAGAACTTCCCATGCTTAGTTGAGGTGAATCTGCAGCTGAATTTAGGGAGGTGACTAAACACTGTAAAATCCAATAGTTTGTGAGAGAAAAGGCAAGACCACAGAAAAGATTCCAGTTTGGTTCTTCATGAATTCTGTAAACTCGTAAATTTTTAACGTTTTTACAGCTACATGTCACTGCATACCGTGCTGCATCAAGACTGACTCAGAGGAATCTTCCAACACCTGTTGATGCTGTGGACCTGCCTATGTGCTAGTTCTGGTTTTAATTGTCTTGGTGTTTAAAGAGATGTCCTCAAATGTGACCTGAGGTTAGAGGTTAAGCTGTTCCTCATTGCTCTGAATAGCAGTGATACATTTGGTTGTATGCCCCGTTGAGCCGGCTTGGAGCCGATGAGCAGCAGCAGCGCTGGGCATAAGTCATGGAGTTACTCACAGCTTCTTAATCTTTTCCTTAAGATGTTTTGGTTAATAATACAGGGTAATAATAATTCTGGACAATAATAAGTTTGCTTCTCTGGCTTGTGTGATGCCAATTCTGTTGTTGCAGAGGTTTTGCGTTTACTCTCAATAAACATCAGGCACAAAGCCAGTTGCTGTGTGCATGGTTGACCACGACTTGATGAAGCTATAGCACATTTTGTCTGCACTTGGAAATACTTTCTTGTCCCTAAAGGCAACTCTGTGCTCTGACAGCAATGCTTTCATTGGAGAATGAGAAAATTTTAACACTGGCTCCTACTGCCCAGCTTTCTCAGGTACATGAATCACCTTTCTTAATTCCATATAGTGGAAGAAACAGTCCTGAAGTGCTTATAAATTATGTAGTTTGCATTTTCTCAGGAGGCTGAAGTTTGGGAGTGAGCTCCAGGGAGATATCTGTGCTATGTTAAGGTTATTCAGAGCAAAGCTTGGTTTTGGTCTTAATGCATTTGCTACCGAATTTTAGTACATAAACGTGAGCCAGATTGCTCCAACCCAGCAAGAGATTATTATTGTTTTGGTGGGGTAGCTTTGGTGCCTCTTCAAAAATGACTCAAATGACCAGTGCTTATAAATAAGCAGTCTCCCTTCCTCTCAACCTCCAAGTGTGAGAGACCTGTGCTGAAGTCAGAAAAGGGATGCAAGGAGAGAAGCAAGAGCACTCTTGCCTCTGGATGCCGTGGGATGAGGTTGCAGGTGGCAATTGATCCCATTTAATCTTATTCTTAAGATATTTTTCTGCACACATCATGACACTCTCTCATCATCCTGTCGTTTAGGTTTCTCTGTGAGCTGGTTGTGGTCAGCATGTTTCAAAATAGCAAATTTCACGAGGCTGTGTTGATTGCAAAGTGCTATCTCCTGTTGTTGCAGTGAGCAGAAAGTAGACTTCAGTCCAAACAAACTGCTCCCCTCTTGGGTGCTTGCCCTGGGGACAGGCTGTTCACCTCCACCCCGACTAGAAACTGCCACACTTCCAGTTTCAACTTGATCACGGGCATTTAATAGTTTGAAGGAGTTTTTGTCAGTGCTGTGGGTTTATATTTTCCATCTGCTGTTCCCCATCCTGATGCAGTACCAGTAGAAGCTCCTCTCCCTTCTTGTGCTTTTGTTTTAAGATGCATTAGCCAAGTGCTGCTAGTTTCCACTTTCCTTACTCTTTTTTTAAATTTGTATCATTGAAGAACATTTTGATCTTTGCTCTTTATTTTTATTTGCATGATCTAATTCAGTTTGACTTTGGCAATTTCTCTTTACCCCTTTGTTTCCTGACCTCTGACACAGCTCTGTCTTTGATGAGCAGCCCTTCCTTTCCATTCCTTGCATACACTCTGCTTAGTCCTAAAAATCCCTTTTTGGTGATTTTTTTTTGTGCAGTTGGATTGGGACTCATTCCGCAGACATTTCCCCTACTTTGTTTCGGGTTGATCAGTACCAACTTTTTTTTTTTTTTCATCTTTGCCATACAGATATTCTAAGCTTCTCACAAGTGTGTTCTTGACCACTTTCGTTCAGCTGGCTTCCATGCTGAGTTCCTTAGATTCCTCAAAGCTTATGGGAAATTGAAAAGATGAATCTTTGTGTTTCCCTAAATCACCTCTCCATGATTACAATTGCCTCCAGAGTTGCTTTCATTGAGCACTTACAGCTACTTACAGTGTCTAAATTAGAATTGCCCTTTTCTAGTTCAGCAGCTGGAGGATTATAATTGTTGTCTTCTGCTTCCAGGAATATCTGTGGTCAGCTCTTTACGTTAATAGTGGGTTCCTCAGTTGAGTATTTCGGGAAGTTGCAGTCCCACAGTAAGATAAGCCCTGCTGGCACTTCTGTCTTGCTGTGGACCTTGCAATCTGCACTGCACTGCCGTGCAGGCTCTGTAGGATGTAGGATAACCTGTGCTGTTGTCCCTCCTTCTTCCAAGCAATACTTGGAAATGCAATTGACCCCATGCCACTGCAGTCCTTTGGAGTTTCTTATTCTGCTCCCTGAGTTTTCTCTTGCAGTGCCCTTTCTCCTGGTATCAGAATGTTAATCCGTGCTCTTGTTTCTTACTCATCATCTGTGAATTCTGGCTAATTATCTAATATCCTATCTGACTGCTGCTGTTAGTGTTCATATGCTCTTTGCTCTCCTAAGTTTGGATATTATGTGCTTTTTTGTCCACATTTACCAATCCCCCTACTTGTTTATTAAAACCAGACGTGGGAATTAAATGATTTTCCTGATTATCATGTCTCTAGAGTTTTGGTTTTTTTTTTCTGTGGTTTAAAACTCCTGGCTGTGCCTGCTGTGATCACAGACGGACGTGTCTCATACACAGAGAAACGTGCTTTTTTTCCATGAATGCCTTCTGGTGGTGGAACACCCTAAAACTTCCATTCCAGTGTCAGCTCTTGAACCATATGGATGACATTAACTTGTAATAGCTTTTCCTTCCTTTTGTAGCATCAAAAGTCCTCAGGGATGATGCTCATACTCTAAGCCTGGTCTCCCCAGACTCTCTCTGTAGCCTAGAGGGAGGTAGACACCACCAAAGAGCATCTAAAATAGGCTACTGCTCCAAACTGCCTTCCTGGTCTACTGGCAGAAAGACTATCCTCTTCTGGGCTAAATTTAGTCCTGAGACTGGTTCATGCCTATGGTTGAGTTCTTCATCTGCACACTGAGACCAAGAGCCTTTCTCTTACTGGAAGGCCAGATTTAAGTCTCTGGGGGAAAAAGAAACTCAAATACTCTTAATAAGAAGAATCAAATGAAGTGCAGTAAATATAGAGCTGAGGACAGTACAGTGGAGCAGCCAGGGGACACAGGATGGAAAAGGAGATGGGGAAGCGGAATACGAGGAAGGAAAGTCAGGCCTCCAACATGTGAGCTGTGGCCTTGCAATCAGAAGCAGCTGAAAGACTTTGCTGGTGCAAAGACATCTTGCATCATCTCTCCAAGCGGGAAAAATGAGTCCAGATTGCTGTGTCTAAAGAATTATTTTTTTATTTCCCATTAAGAGGGTAGACACAAAATCGGATTTCCACTCCAAGTTGTCTTGTATTTTTAGCCTGTGATTGGATTGCAAATGCACACTGGATATTTACATTTCTGGAAGCAGACTCTGGTGCTGTTGTCTTAACCAGGATCCAAGTTAATTTGCTGAGCTTCCAGATGGGAGCCATTCGTTTCTCTATTACACATTTGCAGGAATGCTTAATTTAATCTAGATTTTCTAGCTCAGTAATTTGCCTATTTTAACATTCAAGCATTTTCCCTACCTCTCCTTCTGTTTTTTTTTCCTTACCCTTAGCTGAATTATCCACTGTGCAGAATAAAGAAAATGGGTTTTTCAAAAGGAACGACCTGTCCATCATCCATCCAGCATGGAAGCTCTTGGGGAGATGATTGTCCTTCCATCTCCTACAAAAGGTTTCCTAAGAGGTGACTAAGTGCAAGACATAGCTGGTAGAGCCTCTTAGCCCTGTTTCACTTGGTTTGTTGAGGCTCATTACATTTTGCTATCTTCTTTGTTTTAAACTATTTAATGATCACCTTATTCTGGTCTAGTCCTTGTGCTGAATATAGATGTTGCTACACTATTGGCTCTTTCTCTGTTGTGGGTAGATATGGATATTTGCAGGAGGTTCATAATTTTCCTTAGCGACATTCAGCCTCCAGTGCATTGAGTGGCTTGTGATTGTATTATAGCCATTTCTTTAATGAAATTTTGAACTACATGTCTCTCTTGCAATCACTTCTGCCTGGGGTTCTTAGATAGCCATGGTGTACAGAGCATACTGAAGGAGCAGATGAGGTGCAGACAGGTAATGTTAGCTCCTGAGCCAGCTCTTTTCTTCACTGCTGCATTTTCCATAACAGCTAAGACTGTGGTAGGAAAAAATGATGCACTATGTTCTAGCTACTTTAGTTTCAGAATGAGTGTATTGAAACAGCTTAAGGTCAACTTTATTATTTCTTCTTCTTGTGTTACAAATTCCCAGTGCTCCAAATAGCCAAATGTCATTCCAGAAAAACACAAAAGTGCTGCACAGGGAGTTTGCATCCCTGAGCCCTGGAGACACAGTATACCCAGGGTGACAGGCACAAATGAGAGCTCATCTTGAGCAGGTTGGGTCAGCACTGTGCAATATTTAGCATGTGGATGGGCATGTACAATTGCCCTGCGTGGTTCCTGTGTTGCTTACGGTGATGGAGCAGTTGAAGGAAGCTGGGGTTGGCAGGGAACATGCAATAGGCAACTGTCTTATGTCATTCCTTGCTGAGGAAAGTTGCTTATGAGGCGTTCCCATTCATGATGGGAACGAGATAAGGTACCAGAAAACATCTTTTTGTTCTTCATCTGTACAACATAAAGTCTTGCTGCCTCCTGGTCTGGGACTCAGACCCCAAGGTGCTGGAGTAATGTTTTCAGCCAGGTGATGCCCAACCCTTGCAACTTGAGGGCAAAGTGGGGTAACTGCCTATGCAGTCAGGTACCTATACTCAGGCTCTTGGTACTAGTACGTTTTGGGCATGAAAGGGTCAGTATTGGTTTTCTCCATAGCAGATCAGTGGACAGGTTTTGGAGTGCTTTATCAGATGATGGAAGTGATGAGGCAGGGCCAGGTGAAGCAATACTGTGGTTGTACCTGGGAAGGCGGGCACAGGCTCAGCAGCGCAGCCAATCCTTGGATCCAAGGGCAGGGAATACATCTTGTACAGGCTCAAAGGGTCAGGGCAAAACCTGGACATGATTCCCAGCACCAGTGGCAAGCTTTTAAGCACCACAAGGGCAAAGATGATGTAGTGGAAATGTTACAGTAAAAGATTGTTTGGTTAACAGTTCCCAGGTTAGCTTGTCAGGTTAACAGACAGTAACCCAAATAGGGTGGGATTTCTTTAGGAAGAATAAAGTAGCATAAGAGATGTTTGAATTCTTGTCTTATATATTTGTTTGAAGACAATAATGAGCCATAAGTGGGGGAACTGGTTTAATTTACTTACAGGAACTGAAATGACATGATATACTTGAGTAGGAAAATAATATTTTACATTATTTGATATAAAAATGATATTATATGTTTTATTAGAGCATTGTTTTTTATCTTTCTCTACCACTGTAAAAAAGGATGAATATAAAGAAGAAAGAAATTGCATTTGTAATAAATTCTGAAATGTAGCTGGGAGATAAGCTTGTTGCATAGAAAAGGCTATCCTGGAAGTTTTCTCCCTATTATGCTGTGCATGCAAACTCATTACGACCCTCTAGGAGTTTCTCAGAGTCTTTTCCTGCCTTAGTGTGATCAGGACACTGAAAACATGGGGTTATCCCCTATGCCCCCCCCCCCAGTCACAGTGGTATGCGTGTGTTGTGAAAATGGCTCAGCAAGGCTGCCCTGCAGCAGCCCAAGCTGGTTCAGGCTACCTAGGAAATCCTATTAAGTCAGGAGTGTCAATACAGTGTGCACAACTTCGGTGCAGAGGGGGCTATTTATAGCTTCAGTAAGAGTATTGTGTGCACAGGGTTTTTCTTTCACACCTAATCAGGGACCTTGACAGATTCACTGTCCCCTTTACCTGCTCAGCAGCTTGGGTGCCAGACCTCTGAGAGCACCAGTGTTTTAGCTGGAAATCCTGGTCATCTTCTAAGACCAGCTGAGGGCCACTGTGGAGGAGGAGGTCATGATTTTCCACTTGCCTCTCTGCATATCGTCTCCTTCTCTCCTGACTCACTGGGTTCAGTCATTTGGCTCCTGGGGCATGCAGTGCCCTGCTGTCAGCATGAGCCTTGCCGTGGGAAGAGGAGGGGTGCCATATATATATGTCAGTGATGTCATTAAATTTCTGAAGCTCTTCTCAGTGATAAGTGAGCTTTGTGGGGTAAAGTGTGTAGGATCAGGAGGTTGGAGGGACAGAATGTGGCAGAGCCGCAGGGTGTAATAAGGCGAGGTGATTGGTCTTCATGGGAAAGATGATTTATGCACCCCATCAGCAAAGTCAGTTCATGGATTTTTCAGGTCTGCCTGGGGAGATAGGAAGGACTCACCTATAAGAAGTTTCCAGGATGGGATAATCCAGCGGTGGAGCAAGAACCTTCTTCGTGAGTGTGTGTTCACACTCCAGTTTTAAGCTTTGGCATTTGGCAAGCACAGTAATGGTATGTCAAGGAATTGCCATGGATTAGTTTCAAAATAACATAGCATTGAGTGGAGCACAAAGAACAGAGATGAACAAGTTCCTTCCAGCAGCTGGCCTGGGCTGGGGTCCCCCCACTGCTGCCAGCCCCCCGAGATCCTGCCACAAAGTGCAATCCAATGTGTTACCAAAGCGTGTGAGCTTCCTGCAGGCTTACTGCATTGCATCAAGTGAGTTGATTAGAGAGACTCTTGATTTTACTGGGTTTTTATATTCTTTCTGGGAGCCATTTGTCAGTCTGCACAGAAATCTGATTAGCTGAGAATTGCTGGCTCTCTGGTATGTGTTGACCCATAAAGCGAAGGACGCAGCAATAAACACAGTCAACTGGGCTGCTGGAGAAATCTGTAGGATTCTTTGGAGGCTGGGAAAGAGAGGTCTTGACACTTAAATGCTTTTCCTTTGGGAACTTGATGGTGTTTGGCACGAGGGTTCTGTGCCAGCATTCCTTGAGGGGGCTCGGCAGCCTGTTTCAGACCTCTGGTGCTGCTCTGTAGGGTGTCTGTGTCCACCCCTGTGGTGAGACAAGAGGGAGCTGCCTTGTTAGGGGTAGTCTTGTGTGGGAAGGGAGCAGGAGGCTGGTGTTATTGCGGTTTCAAATCCACCCTGTTTGCAGAGAGGTGAGGCAGAGCCTCAGGCAGTGGGAAGGGGAATATGCTGCTTCTGCAGAGCAAGGAAATTGTAGCTGACTGTGGTGCTTCTGTGATGCTTCCTAGCAATAAGCACACTGCTCCTTGCACAGTGTGGTTGGTTAGTTAAGCAGCTTTACATTCAAGTCTCCTTCAGGAAATGGGGCCCAAGATAAGGCTTTTCCTTCTCCCAGCAGATACACCTTCCCATTGCTCTGCGTAAAATAACCTGCAGTTCTTCACCAAGGGAATAATTAAACTTGATACCAGGCACCTTGGTGCATTTTCAGAGAGTGCTGGTTAGGCACTGTAAATAATTGGATAAAGCATGGACAAGGTGGCTAATGACACCTGCAACAACCAACAGTGAGCTGTTTTGAAAACCCAGTTTGGCTGGTTGAGATGGGCCAAGAGGGCTGAGCAAGCATGAAGCAAGGGATGGTTGTTAGCTAACATAATCTGCTGTCCTAAAGCCAACAGCCTACCATGTGTTTGTTAGGTTGGACTGGGAGAAGATGTTCCACTTCAGCTCTGCTTCCTAAAATATGCAAAGAAATGTTTGCCAGCTTTTCCAGAAGATCATTGAATTAATTAATGTATCTGCAGGGCTGCATTGAATCTACTTTTTATCCTAGTGTAGAAGAACACACAGTAGTTGGAGTGACCCAGCCGTCTTAGCTTCCACCTTTTTATTTTCACAAATATCTTTTTATTGTTGAGGTTGTGGAGCAAAGCTTATATCTTCAAGTCTTGTAATGCTTGAAGCTGTCCAGTCCATCCTTGAGCTGCTGTGCAAACTCACCAAATTCTTCTTGTCTTGGAGGTAAAAGTCAGTAGGGAGATATTAAAATTGAGGCAGATGCCTTTTTACGATTTCAAGTGCCTTATTTTATCTCTCAAGTTTGCTTTCATCAAAACCGATGGTTTACACTTGCTGTCCAAGCAGTATGGTATCCAGCAGAAGTGAGGGCATTTTTCAGCGTGGGATGAGACATCGCCAGCAATGTCAGGGTGGTGCAAAGCTGGCGTGGCGTTTGCAAATGATCACTCATAAAGCCGGTGCTGTGATTAATTAGTGTTTTCAGAGCTCTGAAACAGGCATTTTGTATTAATAATGTTCATGTCTAAGTGGCACTCTGCTGGTATGGAGTTTCTCTTTGAACGGAGGTTGAAAACAGGTAATTTTGCCATTAGAGCCTGAATATGTAGCCACATCAGACTGTGGGCACAAATTGGGTCTTGTGTTAAGATATTTGGTCCTTGAAGGTTTTTGTTTCTTTGATTCAGAGGTCTTGCTGCTCAAGGTGTAGATATGTGTGTACTGACCTAGTGCCCCCCTTTCTTTTAAAGAAGGTGAAGTTTCAATAGACATTTTGGAAAAACAGGGGATCTTTCAACTTTTTATTTTAACTTTGAGGGAAGCTAAGTCCTGTACCAAAAGTTCCGATGGTGAGTAGGTGGTCTCCTCCTAGCTCCAAAAATTCAACCTGTAGACTGCAAAACTACCAGCTGCTGGGAAACCCTTTAA
The DNA here is from genome assembly GCA_013397725.1 of Rhagologus leucostigma. Classification (NCBI taxonomy): domain Eukaryota; kingdom Metazoa; phylum Chordata; class Aves; order Passeriformes; genus Rhagologus; species Rhagologus leucostigma. The sequence continues at coordinate 297,417 of VZTD01003254.1, read as the reverse complement.
CTCTTTCCACCTGCCTGCACCTCTGAAACTAAAATTTGGGACGTTGCTAGAGATTCTGTAACTTGTTTATATGAAACACTCAAAGATGATACAAGCAATGATGTCTGAGGAGCTGCAGAAGAGAAGCAAGAGCCAACTTCTGGTTAGTAGGGATTCAAAGCTGAGCTTGAACTCGTGGGAAGGGACTCATAATCCCACACTAGCTCTTCTTTCTCCAAAGAGTCTGCAGCAAAGCTTTGGAAGTGCGAGCTGCAACTTCTGCCAGTGCTCCTGGATGTCGTGGATGGTTTTGGGGAGGGAGGGAAAGGGGGAGACAAGCTGAGACCAGACTCACCCTCACTGAGCTCTCTCTTCAGGCTTTGCCTGCTTTGTGGAGAGACTTAATTCAGTGTTTGAGAGACTCTTATTTTGCCAGTGTAGGAACAGGGATACTGAGGGGTATAATGGAAATCTGTGGGGTTATGTCTGCTCTACATCATTGCGCAGGAATTTTTGAGTGTTGGAAGGATGCAAAATGTAAAACTCGTCACTGGGTGGAGTGAGCGCAAACGTGGTTTATGCATGTGGTTTTGCTTTTTATTTAAGGGAGGAAAAAAAAAGTTAAAAATAAACTGCTGGCTCGCCTCCACTTCCTGGTTCACACAGGGCTGTGAAGGAGCAACTGAACGGATAGGGTGCCCAGTCCAGCCTGGAGAACCCCCTGCCTAAGCCCAGGGCATCTGGAGGGATGAGGTGAGGGGATGAGTGGAGGACAGCCAGCACCCTCTTGGGCAGCCAGTGAGGAGTGGGGCTGTCCCTTCTCTGGGTTCCAGGGGGGTGACACTGCAGTCAGCTGGTGTCTGTCTCACCTGGGGTGCTGCACGAAGTCCCTCTACACCCATAAATATTTGTTGTGGGGCAAATGGTTAGGTCCTCCATCAGTCCCAAGTGTATGTTTTGGCATTGAGGGAAGGGGTTGGCTTTAAACCCTAAATCCCAGAGAATAGTTTAGAGGTCTGGAATGGCTTAGAGGTCTAGGTGAAATGGGTGAGCAAGCAGAGAAATAGTGAAGCCATCAAAAATGTATAATGTGATGGCAGCCCCTTGTGCTGATGCAGCAGTGTGGCAGTAGGGTGGTGTAACTGGCACCAAAACTCGGCCTGAGAGCCACTGGGCACTGTGTGACACCAGCTGTGCCAGCTGCAGAGGGCTTTGCTCTTCAGGCAGGGAGGGGCAGTGGGTGCTGGGGTGGTTTGCTGAGCCGGTTCTGGGAGAGCTGCAGGGAAGGGAGAAATGCATCTCCTGGCTGGAGGGATGGTGCAGCTGTGTTTGTCAAGAGTTGCCTTGGGAGTTTCTTTTTGCATGAAGGATACTACATTTTGTTTGTTTGTTTGTTTTGAAAGAAAACCTAAGGATACTGTGCAGGCAATGCACACGTGATTAAAATGTTCATAATACTAAAACGTTTATGAATAAGTTGACAAAAGCAATAGGAAGTTGCATAATTTTTTTCTGCTCTTTAGAGGCAGGATTGAAATTCCCCGAGGCTGTGGTCAGTAAGGCGTTGTGGAGCCTGGTTTTGGTCCAAGCTGCTAGCAGAGACATTTATGCTATCCATGTGAGCTAAATTTGTTTTACTGTACCTTGTTTGAACCTCCACAAACCCACCTCACTTGTCTTAAATCCAGAAGCTAATGATTTGGAAAGATTGGTCTGAAAATTCTCCTAAACTTTATCAGTGATTTCATGTCATTAGTCCTATCAATGTCTCTGTATTTACATTGCATATTTATACTTCACAGCTTGGTAGTTCTCAGAGGTTTAGGAAGCTCCTGGAAAAATTTGCACCAAGCAATGAAGCAACCTGATGGGGGAATCAGTGGCTTTGGTCCTTTATGATCTCAGTTTTCTGGCCTGTATTAATGTATTTTTCCCACAGCTTGGAGGAGACGGTGCTTGCAGGTTCAGCTGTGGGCTAGTGGAGTAGCATCAGAAAGGCATGGGCTTGCCAAGTAGTGGCTTGCACATCTGGGGTGGCTAATGAGAAGCATTTTAAAAGCATTAGAGGATAATGGATATTACATCTATATGTAAAAGGTACTTTCAACAGTGCCCAAAGGGGTTGCAGGTTGCCCATCTAGCTGGCAAAGCATCTGAATGTCAGAGCTGCATGGGGAAGCATCTTGCCGTACTTGGGACTTTTCTGAGCAAGAATAAAGTTGATGGATGTAACTTTGTGGAAAGAGAAACGTGGCTGGTGTGGTGCAATTGGGCAATCTGGGTTTCTTTCCACCTACTTTTTCCCTAAAGAGAGTCTCAGCCCTGGTGGCTCTGTCTCTCTTGCAAGGCCCCGTGGGGATGTCCTGGGCTGTGGCCATTGAGCACCAAAGCTGCCAGGGAAGAGATGCTCCAAGGGAAGAGGTGCTCCTGCATTGACTGGAGCAGTGGCACGAGGGCCGGGTGTTTGTTTAGTGAGGGCTGCCATCACCTTGTCCTTGCTGCTGTTGCAGCCCAGGGATGGCTTATGGCTTCTTATGAGCTGCAGGTTGTCCATCTGCTTGGTTTGCCTCTGTGGGGGAAGAACTGATTCTAGCACAGGGAAGCTCTTTGGTGTATCTGGCAGTTTCAACTCCCCTTGAATTTTGTGACTAATTGCTGCAGCAATTGAATTTGGTGTCTGAAGGCAGCACTGCAATCATGCACGATCGGAGGTGACAAAACTAATTTTTCTGTTTAGCTCCTTTGAACACTTCTTTTAATCTGACCAGTTTGGCCAGTTTTGTTGCTGGATGTTTGGTTGCGTTTTTAATATTTTGAGGTGTGTATGTGTTTGTGGCTTTGTTGTTCTTAAGAAAAAATAATATTCTCTTGCCTCTTTAATGTAATGTAATTAGATGGCAGAGCAAGCTATTTAATGGCTCTGGCTAAAGCTGTGAAAAAGTATTTTTAACTTCACGCTGTTGTACAAAGGGTTTTCCTTTTTCTGCCTTTATGATGCTGACTGCCCTTTTATATTTTAGCATCTGTTCCTGTAAGAATGTGGAAGGAAATGAGCTGGCTCAGCAGAAACTGAAACCCAAACTAATCTCGCTCTGTAGTAAATGCTCAGTAGTCTCGTTGTCCGTGGGCACTTCAGCAGCGAATCCAGGCAGAAAAAAGCAAAACCAGCATTAAAACCTGAAATGGATGGCAGAGAAAGCACCAAAGCCCTTTTGTTGTTTTCCCCAATATCCCGCGGGCTCCACTCTTGTGCCCCGTGAGCAGAAAGCCCAGCAGCAAAGCACCTGTGTCTGTGGCTCGGGGTGCGGGGTCGGGTCCTGCCGCCAGGGTGCTGCAGCCTGGCTTGCGTCACCTGCCCCAGCGGCGGGGCAGCCGGCTCCTGCCAAAGCTCCTTATGAGCTTTGCGAGGCTGGCTGCCACGCGTCCCGCAGAGTCCTCCCGTCCTTTCACCCCGTGCTTCCCCGCTTACATAACTGGCTTAGGTATTACGCTCCCTGCTCTCCTTGCCACTCCTGCATCACTCAGCCTCTTTGTTCCAATAAATAGCTCTTCAGCCAAGTCACTCCTTAGGTGAGGCTGGAAGTGTTTTGAGGCAGAGGCACCGAGTTTACGCTCTTGCCTATTTAGTTTTGCAGATCTGTTTCATACCTAAACTCACTGGGATTATTTACTGAAAGTATATGGAGAATAACATTTCTCATTAAAAAATAAAATCCTGATAGCTTGTGAACCCATGGTGCTTTCTCTGGTCAGAAACTGAAAGTGAAATGGATTTTTTTTAATTGCTTTATCAGACTGAGAGAAGTGTAGAGATTAGTAGAGCATACACAGAAGGATGTAAAGCAGCTCTCGAGTGTTTTAATAATCTGAGTAGTTAATATGTTTAGTATGAGTTGTCACTGAACCTTCAGTTTGGCACTTAGGGTTTTAGTTTGTTAGATACAAGTAAATAAAGCATGGAAATGGAGTTTCTAACTGTTGTGGTCCATAGCTGTGCATACATTTTTCAATCCCTCAGGCAGGATTGCTCAATCCATGTTGGTATTCCTCAGCTGGGCTTTTCTGTGCGAGGTGTTGACATGTATGAGGGAGGTGTTCCTGCCCCTCTGCTCTGATGAGACCTCACCTGGGCACTGTGTCCAGCTCAGGAGCCTGCAGCACAGGAAAGGACATGGACCTGTTGGAGCGAGTCCAGAGGAGAGTCATAAAGATGGTCGGGGGGATGGAGCTCCTCTCCTATGAGGAAAGGCTGAAAGAGTTGGAGTTGTTCATCCTGGAGAAGGCTCCAAGGAGACTTCACTGCAGTCTTTCAATATAAAGGGGCTTATAAAAGAGATGGAGAAAGGTGGGGTATTTTCAGGGGCCTGTAGTGACAGAACAAGGGGCAATGGTTTTAGACTGAGAGAGGGTAAATTTAGATTGGACATAAGGAAGAAATTCACTGTGAGAGTGGTGAGAATATGGAACAGGTTGCCCAGAGTTGTGGATGCCCCATCGCTTGAAATGTTCAAGGCCGTGTTGGACGGAGCTTTGAGCAACCTGATCTGGTGTAAGGTGTCCCTGACCATGGCAGGGGGTTGAACTGGATGATCTTTAAAGGTCCCTTCTGGCTCAAACCATTCTGTGATTATTTCAGTGTGATCTGGTGCCAAAATCTGCATTTGTTTACTGTCAAGAGCTAATATTTTACTGTACTTTAATAATTGTTGGCACTACTGCTTGATGAAGGTAAGCAAAATTCCTCTGTCTGAGTGGAAAAAATGTTCTTCAAGTTTAAGACATGAGACCTCTAATATTTTCAGTCAGGGTAAATTTAATGATATTTAATGGACTGGTAGGCAGCAGTAGGAAAAAGGACCATAACCTTTTGAAAGAGAGGAAGCACGTATTTTTTGATTTTGGCTTGCCGAGCATTGCCATTTATCAGGCAGCTCCTCTCTCTTTAGCCCATCTTTAGACCTGCTAAGGACTGACTTGAAAGGACTCTCCACCTCATCAGTGCAGAGTGATGTTTGCTGCTGCAAAATGTGTTCCTGCAGCCAGCTGCCTGGCAAAGCAGGGAAGTCCCATCAGCTGCCTTTCAGCTTAAATTACCCACTTTTTGGCACAGCAACAGGCTCTTTTTGGCCCCATCCATGGGGCCTGGCACAGCAGAAGCAAGATCTCAGCTGCCACTTCTCTGCATCGCAGCAGGAGCCCTCCAGCATCCTGCTTTTTTCTGGGGCAGCCACTGCAGGTGTGATTCCACTTGCAGAGCCAGAGCAGCAGGCTTTGCCACTAGTTAACTTTAATTTGTACTAGCCTAAGATGTGCTCTTAGTGAAAAAATGGGAGCTCCCACTGCTTCTATGGATGCTTGAAACCAGGCTACTCATGTCAAATGTAGTGAAGTCTGGAGTGTGTGCATGCCACGGATTTCTCCTGGAAAGCTGCAGGCTTTGAAATGCTGGCAGCAACAGCAGCGTCAAGAAATTGGATGTGTTTTAGTAGGGTTATTTGTGGGTAGAAAGTGGTGCTCTGTTTTTGAGGAGCTCTGTAAGCTTTGCCTGAGGTGCTCCCAGCAGCCCCTGTGAGTTCGGGGTGCAGCCTCGAGGAATGTGCTGCTGCAGCTTCCTGCCTGCTGAAAAGAGCAGTGTCGGTAGAGAAGCAGTCGCTTTCCGTAGGAAAAGTCAATATGGGGGGTTTTATGCACACACAAATTTTATTCAGTGGCATGCTGAGACATTTTTCACGACTCACATGTCGGCAGTGATGGGCCATCGGAGTGAGTGCCCCACTGAGCAGACCTGCGCCTGGCCAAAGCTGTCTGCATGCCTCGGTGTACATCCAAGCGCCATTATGGCATAGCCCGAAGTTCTGGCAAACTTGGGGTATTTTTGCACAGTTTCTGCCTGTGCATTGGCTTGCACCGTGGTCCAGTCCAGAGGTTTCTAGTTTGCAGAAAGTCATGTTGTGTTGCTCTGGTGCGAGTGCTGCTTGGAGCTAGGGGAAGAGTTGTGCTCAATCCCTGTGGGTCCACCCATGGGTTAGAGCAGCAAAGAGACACTTCTTTTGATGTAAAGTTTCTTTAAAAAGCGAAAAAAGTGCTTTTCTCAGCAGCAAATCTCTCATTGACTGCAGGCACCAAGTGTGCATGAACATGTGCTGAACTGCTTCCACTGCCCCTTCAGTGGATCCTGAGGCTCCTCACACTCCAAGTAGACTGCAGCCTGCTTGTAGCATTCAGCGGTATTTTCAGTCACCTTTTTTACTGCTTAGTAAAGGGGGATTTTTTTACTGTATTTTCAGAGCAAACTGTCTGATGGCCTTTCTGTTTGTTTCAGCTGTTCCTCTGATGTGCCAGATCTGAATCTCACCCTTTATGAGGAAAACAACCCAACTTTATTTTGAATAAAATAGAAATACATGTGTGTAGTACACAGATCCTACTGAATAGCAAATAGAGTGACTGTGGTCTCCCCTAGTTGAGGCCATGATTACATTTGGTTGGTTGATTGACTTGGGTTACAATCCTACTGTTTTGTTTATAAAACAAATAGGCTATTATTCCCTGTTCATGCACTGGACGAGTGGTAGAAGTAGTCCTCCTCATTCACTTGACGCTGAGAGCTGGAGAAGAAACTGGAAAAATCCTTGTATGACTTGCAGTACTAGGTTTTACATGTGGAGATGTTCCAGTAATGTGCTGGATCACTTACTTCTTGACATTATTTTTCCTCTGAGCTTTACATCTCATCCGTTAGACCTTCTCAGTAGATGGGTTTTGAAGCTCCACATTTGGGGGTGCACAGGTGACGTATCTCATGCCATGACACTGTCCTTTGCCATCAGCATGAAGAAGATCAGGATGTCATTCTGAGAGAGCAGGATATCCCTGAGGATGGCAGGCACAGAAAAGGCGTGAAACACAGGGAAAGTCTGTCCCTGAACAGGGGACAAGCTGCTCACTGGAAGCATGGAGGAGAGCCCAGGCAGAGCTGAACACAGATTGACCCAAGGCACTAAGGTCAAAAGGCAAATCCCCTTCCTGGATGAGTTCCCAGTGCAGATAAGGAAACTTGGTGATGAGATGGTGCATGCGGTGCTGGGGTCAGGAGGCTGTCACTGCACTAAGTGCAGGGGAGGATTTCTGTGACATGGGGAAGGGACACTGTGTGTCTGAGTAGAGAGAAGAAGAACCTGGTCAGTTAAACCGGGGAAGCCAATGCTGATTGGGACTGATGGCTCTCTATCCATGTGTGTAACAAAGGGGAAATTCCAGAGAAGACAGTGTTGGGACCAGAGCAGATGTGGTCACCAGCACTGAATACATTTGAGCTCAAGTTAGAAGATGATTTTGAGGCACTAGAGGAATGAGGCCTTGACTGGGGTGGTGGGAGCAAAGCCTGTCTGGCTTTTGAGATAAAGCTCAGGAAGAAAGTCAGTGAGTGACGCTACATCTGCAGTATCAGGGCCTGAACATAGTTTTACGAAGAGGAGCAGCTCATCTTCAGGAATATTGAAAATAATGAGTATTGACTGCATTAAAGTACATTAAGATACATCCACTCTGACATAGCTGTGTACAGAAGCCATTAGGACAAAGCTGAGTAACAAAAGCTAATAGGACATTAGGATAGCTTGGAAACAAGAATTAGAGAAATAACCTATAATAGCCATGTTGAATTTGCAGGAACAGTGGCATTCAGCATCTTTGCTTCAGTGCATGCCAGTGGTGGATATGCCACCTCTCCAGGGCTGGCACTTGAGCAGGTCTGCCCCTCTCACTCTTGGCTGCAAATTTGGTGTTGGCATGGGCTGCTTCTTGCTTCACTTTGCCTTATTTCAGCCCAACAGAGTCACCTCAGCTGAGTGCTCACCAGATTGCCGTGGGGTGTGAATTAGCAGACAAAATCCAGGAATTTTATAAGAACAGTACATTTATTGAGAGCAGTTTGCTGTCCAGTGAAGCCAGAGCCTGGCAGATAATTGCTACAAGAAATAGTTTTTACTCTTTTGCTCCTTTGTAAAGCAGGACAGGAGTTGATAACTTGCTCTCCCAAATTTGGACCAAGTGCAGTTTCAATGGCTGTCTCGGCAGGTCAGTATCACAGATGCCTGTTCCAAACTGGTGGGTAATTGCTTTGTGCCAAGCCATTCATGAAATAACTTTTTCCTCCAGGAATGTGAAGTTTGCTTATTCGATCCCATTTCAGAGCAATGCCATTTCTTACTGTAGCAGAAATATGTGTACAACTCAGTTCTTTCTGACCTGCATATAGCTTTGTTTTTGTTTTGAGAATATAAGTTGGAGTATATTTTTTTCACATTGCTTCTTAATCTGTCTAGCCTGATATTTTCCAAACCTGTGGTTTCCTTCCTTCTCTCCATTATTTTCTGTTATTAAGTCTTCCAGACCATTGAAAATATCTGAGATGTAAATTTTAGCAATTTTGGCACAGCACAAGTTGTCTTCTTTTGGGTTGTAAGCAATGGCAGACTGTGCTCTGGCAGACTAAGGACAGGTTGTAAAACAACAAAAACCAGGCTTCTTGCTGTGGGCTGATGCTCAGGGTGGAGAACAGGGAAGATGATGGTTATTACAACCGAATATGTACACTAAAATGGATGGATAAGATAATTCATGTGGTACTGTACAGAGGAAAGATCTGGATGGTTTACTGTATTTATTTTATTTACTGTATTTATTACTGTATTTAGGGTCTGATTCTGTTACATCCAAGCAAAGTAAATATTCCATTGGCATTTGCTAGGAGGGGGGTGATTTTTTGTCAGTGCCAGTCATTTGCTCATCAGTACTGTTGCCCAACCTATAGCCCAACCCTGGCTCCCATGTTCATGGTCCAAGTGTGGGACCATGTGAGAGGCAAGAGGGAGGCAAGGGGGGAAGATCCCATGTGGCTGCAGAGGTGGGGAGGGTAGAAAGGAGCTGGGGGGGATGGAGCAGGTTGAATGTTTCTGTCCATCAGAATAAAGGGGCTACTGCAGCCCTATAGGCCATACAAGAAAGGGGTAAAAGGTGGATGGATCTGGGAAATAGCATGATGTTGAAATGGCATTGCAAAGTGTAAATGTACACTTTGATTTACCTTTTTCATCAGAAGATGTGCTTGAGGGACAAGTCTGGCTCTGCACCTTTGGTGGCAGAGCTGAGAGCCCTGTCTTGAGGTTTTACAGGCTTTTTTGTCTAGATGATGCCAGTCACAATGGGACTGTGGGCAGCCCAGCCCTCCCCCACTTCCCACCAGCATTTTGGGAACTGCAGCAGAGCGGCCGCATTCCCTGGGAGAGCCCCATCAGCCTTCAGCTGGGTCCCAGACAGACAGGACTTTCTTCCAGCAGCAACCCTTTTGGTTTTCAGCAGAGCTCAGGAGGAGGTTTATTTAAAGCCCTGGTCCTTTCTGTGGAGGAAGTAGGAAGCGCTTCCTCCCTGTAGATCTCTATCCAAAGCTTTTGTCCTCTTTCTTACAGTCCCACCCTGCTTGGCGTCGCTCCAAAAGCCAGCACGCCAGGGCTGTGTGCTATTGTTCAGCGGGGTCATCCTTAGCTGTGGCTCCTCTGCTCTTCCAAAACATAGAGTTTCGGCACCAAAATGCTGAAGACCTCTGTCCTGGGCTATGGGATGTATAAATGCCCATCTGTCTACCCTGCCCCACCATCCCTCCTGCAGTTGGAAATGTCAGTGTTGCAGAGGAAATACGAGGGTCGACCTTCCTTTGGGAGTCTATCTGATTCTTGCCGCTGAGTTTCAGTTGCGAAACTTAAAGGAGGTATCAAAATAGGTCTGAGAATTCATGATCTCTGCAAGAGAGGGTCAAGAAGCTAAAAAAATAGTGTTAACCACAAAAACATGAGGGCCTAAAATGCTTTTGAGGTACTACTGCCTACTCTCTTCAGAGCAGGGGCAGGGAAATGTGGGATTATTTCTGTTATGCTGCATTTATCTCAGAGAAGTCCAGCAGCAGGATCATGCCTGTGTTTGCAGGGGGAAGAAAGAAGAATCTGAATGACAGGCTCAGTCATGGCAGAGTGCCAGCTGGAGGATTTACCTGGTTCTTCCATGGTCCAGACTGCCTTCAGCTGAACAGATCAAACTTCATCTTCCTCTGGTAGGAAGCTCTTCCCCAATGCCAGTGTGACTCCAAACATCTATATCAGTTGTAGGAACTGACTCCTCTGACCCTAAGGGTGGTACACTTGCTAGTCTTCCTTTTTCAATGTATGTAGTGCCAACAAAGAGCTGTTAGCAGGCTTGAAGGCAAAGGGAAGCGGCCTTGCTGTTGTGTGCTGAAAGACGATGTGTGCACACCCCAGGAGAAGGCATCACTTCAGAAACTTTCAATTCCTGCACCATCCTCCACCATCGGAGCCCTCCTTTTAACCACTGCCGCAGCCTTTAAACACTTTTTTCCTGTTCCTTTCAAGAGGAAAAAATAAATGATAAATTATTGTGTTGATCTTACGCAAATGTTGCATTTACGGAAAGATCTTGTTGACATGGTTTCTCGCACAGGATGCCTTCTCCTCCTGCAGAAAAGTTGCTGAAAGTTTCCAGGAAAATAGATAATATTATCTTTGGGGAAGGGAAATTAAAAGAAAAAAAAACAAACACAAAATGCCAGCCTGGTGTGGATCTAGTGTGGATCTTGGTTTGCAAAAGATGCAGAATTTGGTTTAGTAAGATTTTTTAGCCCTTTTAGAAGTGGAGCAGACTAGTAGTTGATACCAGGTGTAGTTTTAGAGTCCTTTCAGAGACCAGAGTGATAAATTAAGAGGTTACAAAGTGGCTGAGGTCAGTATCCTGGTGTGGCCATACCAGGAAAGCTTATCTGTCCATGGCCTCGTATGTTAAAACCTTATGGATTAGGTGCTCTTTTTTGCATTTGCTGAAATGAAGTTCATGAAGATCCTTCGATCTGAGAGAGCGATTTTAAGGGGGTATCAGGAGTAGGTTTTCTTCCTCATCCCCTTCTCCTCACATGAACATGAATGTCCATGTTCAACATCACTGCTGAGAGAAGGCACATTTCCTGTTTTTGCAATCGAGACCTTCATCGATGCGGCACCAAGGTGGTGGGACAGGATGTGCCCCATATGTGGTCTCAGGTGGAGGTCAGCTCTCCTCATCCCACGCCTGTTGGGATGCTTCCTGCTTCAAAACCATCACGTCTCCTTCCTGTTACTATACCCAGTTAGGGAGGAAAATACACCCATTTGGCCACTACTGGCATCACTTAGATATAAATATAAAATTCAGCGTGATTTGATTTTCCATTTGCTTCTTACCCAGCCTGCTAACAGAGGCTCAGCTCCAGGCAGCCCTCACCCACAGCGCTCGGAAAAGCACATTTGGTGTGGATATTGCTGGGGATGGAGCCCTGTGGTGGAGGTTAATGAGAAAAGTGATGTCTTGAGTGCAGATTGCGTGGTTTGCTTCCAAGATGATTTGCATTGAAGTGTTTAATGCTACACAGAAATGCCAGGAGAGAAAGGATTTTCATAGGGCTGTTCTTGGTGCCCTTAAAAATACCACTGTTTCTTCTTTCTCCTCTGATATGGAGCACTCCCTTTCTTGGAGACAGACAGTCATATGGTTCTTCTGCATAATTTATAGTGAATGCACTTAAGAGCAAATCAAACTCTTGAGTGTTCAGGATTAATGGAAGTTGCAACTACTGAATGTGTGGGCTGGGACTGGAGGTGTCCTGCCGTGCTGCTGCACCAGCCTCCTCTTAGAGGTGCTGGCAGAGTACAGTCAGTGCTGTCTCTGACAGCTCAGTGAAGGGCTGATGCCCATTTTTGTATGGATTTTAGAGGAACTACTCACAAAATCATATGGTTTGCTGTTTTCTGGAGATAACTCTCCCATTTTTAATGATGGAAGCTGAAGTGAGAGGTGAGAGCAGGTATTACTGTATCCCTGAGCATCAGGCACAGCCAGAGAGATGGTCTGTCATATCCCTGCTGGTCAGAACAGCCCTTTGTGATCAGGATACACCTAACAGGAACACCAGTGCTCTGCTCATCCCTGTGATCATTTGGTCTGGAGTTCACACCATCAAGGCACTGCCTTGGGCAACTGCCCATAACTGCCCTCGCAGGTGGTTGCCTCTGGGGAGCCACCAGCCGGGGTGTGCCTTGGCATGGGCAGTCCTTGCCACCCTGGGAGGACAGCAGGGTGTTGCAGGACAGCTGGGTGTCCACATCCCAGCATAAATGTTGCTGTAATCCAACACAAGGTGCTTGCCATTGTGTTCTCAAGGCACGAAGGCTGCCCTGATAATAACCTGAACACAAACCTTGCATCATGTTCCTGGTGTGATGCTTTTGTCCAGGGTGTGTCCTGGGGCCATGTCTTTCCTGCACAGGATAGTAGTCACTGCAGTTTTGGCTCCTTGATTCTAAAAATGAATTTTTAAAAAACCCTGTATGGTTGGTACAGTCACATGCACGAACCTGAGTAATATCCTGATCTATTGTAGAGCTTGGGCTGATTCCTACCGGCAGAAGATTTGGTCTTCTGCTTGTTGAATTGCTGCATCCAGCAGAACCAGGTTCCTTCCTTATGGGTGGGATGCTGTTCTCATGTACTTATTTCAGTCTCAGTTTTTAATTCACATCTCTGTAAGGAAAAAAACCCAGAAAAGTTAAACTCTAGGTTTGCTATTGGATTTGAAACTTTAGTGTTTTTTTTTCATTCAACAAACAGGAAAATAAAGGTGTGAAACAATTTGATTGCTGTTATTGGTGTTTACCACTGAAGGGGAAATAGAACACTGTTTCGAGAAAAATTTTAGTTTAGTGGAGTGTATTTTTACAAGGAATTTAACCAGTGGCTTTTGTACTATTTTGAAGTGATAATCAATTTTTTTAAAAAGGTACTTTAGAAATCTAGATTAATAAAATAAATGGATGCATTTGTATTAGATTTAATATTTTTGGAACAAAAATCCCCCATGTATTAGTAGTAGAAATTGTTAGCAATAGCTATATATTTGGAGGTTGAAGATGTTGGTGACAAAGAATCTTTCTCTTTTGATTGATTTTTTTTTTCCCCCAGTGTATCTTAGTACTTTTTAGTTAATGTTGAATTTTTGTTAAAGGTAGCTGGTTGGCATATCTCCAAAGCCACATTTTGGAGCATCTTTTCACGAAGGATACGCCTGCTAAAGAATGCTTTTTTAATTAAATAAAAAGGTTTATTTTCACTCTTTGAAATCAAAACCAGCTCTCTTCCCTGCTCTGTTTCAAGCTAGCTACCCTGAAATCCCTGTGATTCCTCCAAGCCCTGTATCTCAGCACAGTACCTGCAGCTGGAGAAGGGAAGGATGTCAGATCTTGTCTTTGTTTTCTATTTAGGCATCCTTAGCAGTGAGGATGGTCTTGCAGACCATGCCTGAGGGCTGGTTATCATCTGTCATTGTCTGGTTAGCTGGTGGCATTGTCCCCAAACTCTCCATCTTCTCCACGAGTGGCTCTGATGCTGCGGAATTTGCTCAGGTGCCATTGGCTGGCTCTTGTTACTGCCAGAGTTTGACTAGTTCTTCTGAAATTTAATCGGGGTTCCTTTCTCTCAGGGCTGTGATTATTCTGTAGAGAATTTTTCTGTGATTTACCTTCATCAATTAAATAAATGCATCATAGGAAACTTTTAAAATCTAATGACAAAACAGCCCAACTGTGCTACTTCTGTGGTTTTAATTATATTAAAAACACAGTGCCTTGTGCTAATTTTTATCACTTTTCTTCCCTTTTTCTAAGAATGTTCTCTCTGATTTCCCAGTTCCCATCAGGCACCTTCCCCTATCCTGCAGGCCAGCACTCACTGAGTTTTATTAAAAATTATGTATCACAATAGTATATTCAGTGAACATGACGTGGGTTTTTCCTCATGCAACTGAACTGTCTCAGAAAAAGACCTTGTGCACTAAGAGATTGTGAGGCTGGGATTTCCTTGGTCTGCAATATTGTGTAAACAAACTAATTTTTTTTAAGCCTTGCCAACTTTGCACAGCATCTGAAAAAATCGGACTGGCTACTTCTCCCTTGGTTTTGTTTGAAAAAAAAAAGACAAAGGGAGGAGATGAGGAAAATCCACTCATGATTTTCTTTTCCTGTCTGCAATCACAAGCTGCATTACTGCCCAAACTGCTCCCACCCAAATTAACCCAATTTCCTAATTTACTTGAAATATTTCTGTGCTTTTCGCACTGCATTGGGAATATTTGCCCTTTACAGTAATAAGCTCTCGTCCCTGAGCTGGAGAACATCATGGAGAGCTCCCCAAGGAACTGCCACTCTTCTGGTCCCAACATGGGTCTCATTTCTTACTCATTACCAGCAATTAATGAATATTTGGGAGTAGACTGTGCTTCTTTTGCTTCTTTTCAGTAGTTTGTAACCATGCCATCCATGGCAAACTCTTCTCTGCTGGTGAGGGTCAGTGCTGGTGGGCACTGCGGGTAGCAATGGCTACAGCAGGTATCAGCTGCTTGCTGTGACTGCAGCACCTGGAAAGATCCTGCCACTGTGATCTGCAAATGCCTCTTCACCACACTCTTACGATCCCAATGTAAAATGGTTCTCAGGTTAATGCACTGATGCTCGATGTCAGTGACTAATTTTGCCTGTGTAAATCAGGAATATAATCCTGAATAAAGTGACCAGTAGATGGGAGCAATCCAGACACCTGTAAGGGAATTTCTTATGTTTCAACCTTTGCAGCTGACTCCATGAAATGAACATGCCAGCCTGGAAATATTCATTTCGTCATTTGCAGGGTTGGAGTCTTTGTAATCATATCTTTCTTTGGCAAGGTGGGAGGTGGGTGGTTATTTAGAATGGATTTTCATCTCAGACATGGAATCAGGTTTTCAAGACCACACAGTTCCTGGGTATGTGTTTATGGATAAACTTCCACAGTAAGGTCGCTTGAGGTCTCTTTACCAATTCACTCCACCTTTTGGAAGGACATTCAATGGGCATATGTGAATTGTTACTGAGTTTTCTGAAACTGAAATGTAGGTGGTACACAGGGTGGTCCTTCCCCTTCACCCACTGTTTTTAATAAACTTTTGAAAAGGATTGAACTTGAAAGTAAGTTGCAAATAAGCAATGTTTCTTATTTAAATAAAAGAATAGTTAGTCATTGAAAGTGAAAAATTTAAAAAGACCATTTATTTAACTTACAGTGGTCTCTTCTTCGCTTGTCAGGTTTCGTTTCTCTTTCTGTTTCCCCGAAGGCAGCAGCAGAAGCAGCTTCAGCCCCTCTTGACACCAGCCTTTTGCATCTCAAGCCCTGCAGGGTTTGAATTTTTCGCGGCATTATTGATTAAGGTTTTTCTTTTATCTCGCTGCTTCTATAGTAGCTTTTCAAGAGGTGAAGATACTTCTTTTTGCGACTGAGACTTTATCTAAAGGTGTTACTTTTGGCCCTGTGTCTGCAGCCTCGGAAAACGAGACAGGTGCTGCAGTGGCTGGTATGTGGGTGTCGGCTTTTGCCGCAGGGCAGGAAAGAAGTTCACATGGGTTTACCAGGCAGGACCAGATATCTATAGCAACGTATTTGTATATCCTGTGCCTTCTCTGTTGCAACGCTCGTTGCTTAGGATACTGACATTAAAACATGTAACAAAATCTGCTCTTCACTCTGGAGTTCATTATCTGTCCCAGCCCATGTAAATGCGCATTTCCCCTCCCATCTCAGATCAGAACCACTGACCAGCCCTCGGCAAAGCACGGTCCAGAGGATGTTGTTATAATCCTGTTTTGCAGTCTGTTGCTACATGATCATTTTTGTCACTAAACATTTGTCACTAGCTGGGCTGTCTGGGAACCCATCTCCCTCTTGCAGCTTGGCCCACGGGAGATGGAGGCTTCTTAAACACATCTGTGCTGGCTGAGGTGGTGTGAGCTGGTGCTACCGGTGCATGAAATGTATTCTCGAGAGTGTGTTCCTGAACTGTGGCAACACAGATCTTTAGTGACTGAGCCTTGCATTTGGACTACCCGTGGGGAGTTTTTTGTGTTTTGTTTGTTTTGCTGTTTGTTTGCAGGGGTTTTGTTTGGGTTTTTGTTTGCTTTTTTGTTTGTTTTTTTTTTTTAATACAAGGATCAAACTTTTAAAAATAGAGCCTCAGTGACAGATCTGATGCTTTAGGTCTTTTATTAAAAAAATCTTCCACCCATGTTGAAATGGTTCTTGCATTTCAGACCAACCCAGAGCAGTGTTTGCTGCCTGGCTTAGGCTGTTCATTTCCTTTGGGCTCCTGCAGTCCTGGAGGCACTGTGCTACAGTTTCATGACTGTAACAGATTTGACACACTTATTCTGCTTTATAAGTGAGGACTGCCAGAGAAATGGTGCTACACTTCCCCCCCGCAAAGCAGATAGCTTAGATAATATGAAGAGTATTTGTTCTGTTTCTCTGTGCACTGTCTTTCTCAGCTGGAGAGCATCTCTGTCCTATAGACAGCCATTTCATCAGTTTTTTTCCTTTTATTAGCGCTAAATTAGTATCCAAGGGGGTTTGCGCAAGGAAATACATCTCTAAGGAGTTATTCCTCCTTTTGCTGCCGTAACTGATTCACTAAGAGGATCCCATCATGAGCTCATTTCAAGGGGGTTTTGCTTTCACAAGCTTTGCAGGAAAAAGCTGGTTTGGTCTCCAGCTCTCTGGGTTACATGGTCAAAGCACGCTTCTACCGGCTGTAACTGGTGGTTGACAGAGAGTTCCTGTGAAAGCGGGATGCACTGAGCTTTGTTACAAGTATTTCGAATACTTCAGTGTGTGGATGCTAACAACCAGTCCATCTGTTGGTAAAAACACAGCATTGCTACTTTAGCTGTTTCAGACTTTGCTAGTTTCAGACTTTGCACTCACCCCAGTGCTGCATAACCCAGTGTTGTGGTTTAACCCCAGCCCCCAGCGGGATGAGGAGGAGAACTGAGGGGAAAAAAAGGTGAAATGGTTTGGTTGAGATAAGAACAGTTTAATAACTGAAATAAAATAAAATATTATTATAAAGATGATGATAATAATTGTAGTGAAAAGGGAGATAATAAAAAGAGAGAGAGATATAACACCCAAGAGAAAAAAGGGATGCACAGTACAATTGCTAACCACCTGCTGACCAGAGCCCAGCACATCCTGAGCGGTGATCAGCCCCCTCCCCAGACAATCCCCCCTAATTTATATTCTGACCATGATAGTATGGAGTATCCCTTTGTTCAGTTCAGGTCACCTGTCCTGGCTGTGCTCCCTCCAAATTTCTTGTGCACCTCCTCACTGGTAGAACATGGGAAACTGAAAAGTCTTTGACTTGGGGTGAGCACTGCTCAGCAACAACTAAAACTTCACCGTGTTATCAACATTATTCTCATTAAATCCAAAACACAGCACTGTGCCAGCTACTAGGAAGAAAATGAAATCTGCCCCAGCTGAAACCAGGACACCAGTGTGTGTCTTGGCCTCAGCAAAAGACCTTTTTGCTCATTGCTAGGCTTTTGCTCTGAGATTATTGCTGATTTTTGTAAGCCTAGAAGGACAGAGGTTACATTCAGGTGGGAGTTCTCTGGCAGCTCAGTTTTGAGCCTGGCTAGAATTAAAGGCAGGCAGCAGCACCACATAATTTTAACAAAAATTTTGGTGTGCAACTGGAAATAAAGTTCATCTGCATTTCCTCCCGTTTAAGCCTTACATGGCCAAGCATCTCTTTCATGAGCAGTGATTGACTTGCTAAGTCCTCAGCTCTGCATTTGGACTACCAAGCTTTTCCTTGTCTGATCAGCTCAAGGGCATTCCTGTGATTGTTTTTCTTACTGCTCTGATAGTGCCAGATGCTCTGAGGGCTTGTGCTCATCAAGGTAAGCAGGGACAGACCTTGCTGCGGTGTATGTGGCATCACTTCCCTGGATTTCACCCTGGTGTGATGGGAAATGAGGGAAAGGCAGGCTGTGCTGGAGTTAGGTCTCTGCTAACTGCCCAGGGCAATGTTGGGTGCAAGGATGTCTCTCCTGCCTTGCCTTCTACACCCACTGCAACAAGTGATTTAGCTGGTTAAAAAAACCCAACAAAACACAGCCCTAATTACAGGACTGACCAGAGCATCCCAGCCCTGCTCCCTGTGATTTCCATTAGCAGCCGTCCTCTGAGTGGTCTTGTGGCTAAATCAGCTGCTGAGCCTCTGGAAAGTGATTTGATGAAAGCATTTTATAGCAATCGAATGAAATGTCAGTTGGATGCCAGCAGCAGGGGTTGCTGTCATGATTAATGAGATGTTTAGGCATTTCATTTTGAAGGAGCTACCTGCAAGACAATTTACATCAAAGCTGTTTTTTTTAGATAGTCTTTAATAAATTAATGTTAATGTTGGTTATTTAATTATTCTCATCAAATTGGTTACAACTGCAGGATTGCATTTGGGCTGAACTCGTTATGAAGCCTTTCAGAAAGCTCGTATGCAAAAAAAGGTTGTGTTCAGAGCATTGCATGTTTTCTGCTATAACACGATGTGAAAGAGGAGGAAGGGTTGAAATAGCCTGTAATCTTTTGAATGCAAAGATTGCTTGAATATAAAGCTTTTGAAGCTGATATTTAATGAGCATCTCTTCAAATAACAGGGTGAATCTACCACTAGGAGAAGCAGTGAAATCTAGTAAGTGGAATTATCACCTTACCTCTCTGTCGTCTGGAGGTCTCTATTTTTAAGGGAACAGGAATAATAAAGGTATTATAGGAACAGGGAGAAATGACATTAAACCTTTTCAAACCTGTTTTAACTACCAGTTGAAAATTTTGTAGTCCTTAACCCTGCGCATCAATAAAGCTGAGGTAATTTCTGCTTAAAGCCCAGCTCCTGCACTAAGTGGGCTCTACTGTTCCTCCTGCCCCTGTCCCAGGGAATTCTGAGGCAGTGGTTGGTGAGGCAGGGACTGCTTTTCGACCCAGACATTACAAAGCACCTGCGAATCATGGAGTGAAGCGGTTCAGTGGAAACTGAAGGCAACTCCTCACCCAAGGACAGGAACATACTGTTACGATTTCTGCTCTTTGAAAAAAAGGACCACATCTAATCCATTATTTGCTCCAAGCTGCTCTTTTCTGCAAATTGACTTCAGCAGAGTAGAATATTGTGTTTTCCGCCCTCGGCACTGCAAGGATGACTATCTGGAGCAGAGAAGATTCAAAGATGAAAAGGCAGTGGCAGTAGCTGAGAGTTAGTGGTTTAACTGGAGGGCAGCCTGATGCTCTCCTAGGGGTGCTGCTGGCAGGGACCAGGAGCTGTAGCATCCCTGCATGTTGGGCGCAAGCAGAGGTATGTCAGGTATGTCGAGAAAACTCTGCAATGTAATGGACAAAAATAAAGCTTTGGAGTTGAAATATTGGCAGCTTTTCTGGCAAACAGCAGTGCTGATGATAACGCAGTTTTCCGTTAAGCCTGGTGCACTGAACTAACGAGCAGCTGGCTGGGTTTTGTCTCCGAGCATTAAGCCACAGAGCAGGATGTGGATTTTTTACATTGCTGAGGCAGTGCACAGACTAAGTTGAATACAAATAAAACAAGCTTACATTCTGCTGTAGAGCAACTTATTTTTTGCCGACCTTTAGCATTTTAAATTTTTTTGGGTTCTTATGCATGCCTGGAATTTTTACTCTCTGGGAAGTGTTTAGCCCCTGTTTTTCCTGGTCTCTGCATGCTTTGCTGCTCAGCTCTTGCAGTTTCCAGGTAGTCTGCAGTGTTGGCCTGTTACTAACCTGTCTTCTGCACTGGTTCTGAGCAAACCCAACAGGCACAACAGTCTGTGCAGAGAAATATCATTTATGCAAACCAGTCACAGGGGTTTGGATGTGACTTTGTGGACAGTTGTGAATAAACTTTTTGAATTTGGGGAAGGACATGCAGCTCAGCCTCTAGCTTGGCAGCACGGTTTGATATTGCTGGGTAGCCATGAAAGATTGCAAGGGATTAAAAGCCAGAAATTATCAAGGTTTTGGTTTTTTCCTGTTATTGCCTAAGTGCAGATTGACCATCTTTCATTTTGCTGAAGGAGCTCTCCTGTTGCTGGGCAGTCTCACCTTGTGTGGCACAATGTGGACATTGTCAAGGGAGAGGACAGACCCAGCCCTCTCCTGACATCCTGATAAAATCCTGAATTTAAATGCATTTTGGCCCTTGTGGGGCAATATTGAACCTACTGAATAAGCTTCTCTAAAAGTATAAACCCCAGTAAACCTGAAAAGAGTTGTTTTGCCAAACATTTTGCTTTAAAAAGCCCTACTCTCTGATTGTCTAGGAGGGCTGGAAAGGATGAAATCCCTTGTGCTGGTGCTGTTGTCACAGTGATCCATCTGCTCATTCTGCCTCCACAGTTGAGAAAAAGAGGGAGAAGTCTTTCAGGGTGCTGCTGTTGAGCATGGGCTGTGCTGAGCTTACCCTTGCTGCACCCTCCTGTGACCCTCAGGTGCCACAAGGAGCACCAACCAAGCCCCACCACACAGGGGCAAGCCCCCACTGCTGTGGGGCAAGGGATGCAGGGAGGGAGGAGAAGCTATGTGAGCCAGAGTTTCAAAGAGCATCTGGACAATGCAAACGTGACTGGCACGGAGCCACCTGCCCTTCCTGCTTCTTGTTCAGCTGCATTTACTTTCACTTTTGAATAGATGAATTTTTCTTTGCTGCTGCTGTCTGCTGCTGTCCCTGCCCGCTCCCACTCAGTCGTCGCAGCAGATCAGCCTGTGTAGGAATCCAGAGCTGGGCATTGCAAGCCACGTGATGGAGGAGTGGGATTGTAGCAGAGAAATAAAATACTGAGCTTCATTATTTCCCATATAATAAGGATTAATAAGAAGAATTAATATTTCCCAAATAGTTCCTCCCAAACTACCTTCCCTTCCACAGCATATTAGTCACTGGGAGAGCCGAAAGGAGAGGAAAGGAAGCCAAATTAAATGAGGTTTTTCCTGGTGATTTATAGCATCCTTTTTCTCCTCTTTCCCCCTTGCCCCAGGGGGTCTGTGTTTCTTGCAGAGTTCTGCCTCTCCCCAGCCCGTCTCTGCCCAGTGGGGCTGGAGCTCAGGCAGATTTTCTCTTGCTTTGCAGCTGCTGAACCCGGACCCAGAAGAGGATGGGGAAGCAGAACAGCAAACTGCGCCCCGAGGTGCTCCAGGACCTGCGTGAGAACACTGAGTTCACAGACCATGAGCTGCAGGAGTGGTACAAGGGCTTCCTAAAAGATTGCCCCACGGGCCATTTGACTGTAGAAGAGTTTAAAAAAATATATGCAAATTTTTTTCCCTATGGCGACGCGTCAAAGTTTGCGGAGCACGTCTTCCGCACCTTTGACACTAACGGCGACGGGACGATTGACTTTAGGGAATTCATCATTGCCCTGAGCGTCACCTCCCGGGGCAAGCTGGAACAGAAGCTGAAGTGGGCGTTTAGTATGTACGACCTAGATGGCAACGGGTACATCAGCCGTGGGGAAATGCTAGAAATAGTGCAGGTGAGGCATTATCTCTATTGGACATCTTATTTGTGTTGCTGTAACCTCTTCACTGTGAGACAGCTGGAGCTGGAGATGAGAGACCTGCTGAGCTGGCTCCCTCCTGCCCCAGGGAGGTTCCTGAGCCCATTGTATCCAATGGTGTCGTGTCCACCATTGACACATGGTGGGACCTATAAGATGCAGATGAGGAAAGGGACTGAGACATGAAGAAGGCACTTGTGCAGCTGGCCTGCAGCCAAAATTCTGCAGCTCTCTCTGGGGCTTTCTTAGTGTGATATTCATGGGATCAAAAAACCCTAAATGCAAATTCTACTGACCTGATTAATCTCAAAATTAGTGCTTTGAATCTTCAAATCTGAGTCAGTCTGTGAACTCTGGATGAAAGGCTGTAGTGAGTCTTTGTCTCCTGAAGGCAGAGGACATGTAGACCACCGGCTGTAGTGGACGTGGGCAAGGCAGAGTCCCCTGTGCCCCTACCTCACGTGCTGGCAGGGGTTTGGCCTCAGCAGTGCCTGCATGTCACCCACTGTGCAGCTGAGATGTGTGTCCTGTGCAGTGCAAGGGAGTCGTGCATCAGCCAGTGCCCCGACACTTGGTCCTCATGGCTGAGGTGGGATAATTTAGGTGGAAGGCTAGGACTGCAGACACTCTAGAGAGGTCTCGTCATTATTTATGTTCTTGTAAGTCTGAAGATGCATTTCCTTACCCATCCATGAAGAAAAACCACATCTATTGCTATATATTCATATTCACCATAATCCATGTAATACCCCACATGCATACCTGTAACTGGGTGGATGGTGATGGCTCAGTCCTGTTGCAGAAGAGAGGGTTGCGCACCATTGTCTTCTGTATTTTAGCCCAGTCCTGCTCATACATTAATCTAGACCCTGACTTTCAGTTAAACTGACCCAGCGCTTCTTTTGAAGCATGAATGAATACAAGAAAGGATAATAAAAAATCTTCAGTTTGAAATTCCCTTTCATTTTGGTTTATAAAGTCCTGCAGCTGCTTGCCAGGGTCAGCTGCCTTTTTTTATTGCTACATGCTTAAATTCTTTTTCTCTGTCCCATGCTTTATCATTTGGGTTGTGTTTTTCTTATATCTCTAATTTTTTTAACTTTTTTTTTATACTCAGGCAATTTACAAAATGGTTTCATCAGTAATGAAAATGCCAGAGGATGAATCCACTCCTGAGAAGCGAACAGACAAGATCTTCAGACAGATGGACACAAACAATGATGGTAGGATTGCCACTGGCACCCCTCCCCAGGCTCCAGAAATAGAGGTTTTCTAGCCCAGCCTTGGTAGATGGCAGAATTTGGGGAGAGGGGAGAGAGGGCAGGGATTTCCCCACTGGTGCCTCTGGTCTCTGCCTGGCCTAGTTGAGCATCTCTGGTCCATGACAAATAGGGTAAATAACTGAGCAGTGAACAGAGGGTGACTTTTCCTGCTGGGGGGCTGGGAGGGAAGCAGTCCTTCCCTAACATTTCAAGGGTGAATCCCCTTCTGCAAAGGCTCCTCTGAAATTCCCAGGTCCATTGTCTTTCGTTATTTTCTCTGGGCATAGCACAAACTTGGCACAAGGTTTTGCTCCCATTGCCCTTGATAGAGTTGCACTCCTGGGCTTGTCATCAGTAACACGGGTCCTGAATGTGGTTGGGCACCTGAAAGCAAAAATTCCCATGGGTCCATAATACTTATTTTCTGTGCATGTTTATGGCACATATACATATGTATGTGGTCACGCACCTCTGTTGTACTATGAGCGTCAGGGGGATGTAGCAGCTCCCAAGCCAGGTTGTAGAGCTCCTTGATAAATTATCTGACAGTGTACCTGTCACAACCCCTCCCCCTGTGCTGGCTCATGTCCTTGGGCTTGAAAAATACAGGCAAAAAATGATCAATTTCCTCTGCTCATCAGCCTGATGACATGTTTCCTCTATTCCCAGATGAGGTGGAGTTTTCCCTGGGAATTACCCTGTCAGAGGCTGAGGTGGCAACTGCTCACATCAAAATCAGGAGCTGTGTCCTACTGATATGCTCAGTGGGAGCAAAGATTTGGTTCTAGCACTGAGATATGGAGACCTTAAAAAATGCCATCTTATGTACAGAAAGGTTTTATTTAAGAGACTTTGATGGCTGCATTTTGGTGTCTGTTGCTGCAGTCCTCAGGGCAAGTTCCTGGCCTTGCCGAAGTCCTCAAGTATTGTACCTTTGACTTTATCCAAACTAGCACTTCATGCCCTGGCTTAACATGTGGAGGGCCCTAAAATAACATGATTAAAATATTTTTGGTCTCGGAAAGTAGGAGCGCGTGCAGATGTGTAACAGAGTAGTGGTCACAAAACCTACTATATATATACATCCTCCATCTGTTGCACTTCGTTGCTGAAATAAAATCGTCCTATTCCCAGTAAAATACCAGCCCTGCAAGCCATGCAGTGCCAAGGAATAACATCTGCATGTGTGTGTCTAATGGCTGGAAAAAATTTTCTTCCCTGACTGTTGGACATTGCAAATAGATTTTGATTTGGGCTTTGCTTTTAAATAATGCAAGGGAAGGGGCAAACTAACAAATATCCTGATAGTTAGGAGACCTCTTCTTTGTTAAAAACACTTGGTTTGGGAACATTAGCTTAAAAGCCAGAAATTAGTGTGCCACAGATTTTTGAGCCTCTGTAATTTCTACAAGACGAAGGCTTGCTCATTGATGGAATCATAGAATAGTTTAGGTTGGAAAAGACCTCTAAGATCATCAAGTCCAATTGTTAACCCAAATGGCCAAACCCACCACTAAACCATGTCCATAAGTGCCACATTCTACACGTCTTTTAAGTGCCCTGGGCAGTCTGTTCCAATGCTTGACAACCCTTTTGGTGAAGAAATTTTTCCTAATATCCAATCTAAACCTTGGTGCAACTTGAGGCCATTTCCTCTCGCCCTATTGCTTACCTGGGAGAGGAGTTCCTCCCTGTTCAACCTGTTTTGGGTTCTGGCCACCAGTGTCATTCTTCTTCCATCCCCACAACAGGCTGCTAGCATCCTGGGGGTGGTGAAAACTGGCACAATAAGCTGGTGCCCCTCTCTTTGGATGCATGTGGCCAAAAGTGGCAGCAGGCCCCTCCCAAGTACAAGATGTTCGTGTGTGGTTCCTATCTCAAGCCTAGCAGCTTGGGGTGGGTAAGGTGGTGTTGTGTGAGGGTAGGGTAGGTTGTGCTTAAAGCACAAGCTAAACGGGACATCACTAGGCATGATGTCACGCATACAGCAAATGCTTGTTTCCTCCTCTTCACAGGGAAAACTGTTTCATTTTTCATTAATATTGCCATGTCCTATTTCTGCCATGGTTCAGAGTGCTGGAGCAGGAGGGTATTGGTGCTAGCAGGCAAGGCAGAGGCTGCTCAGGGGCTCCTGATGGTATTTGTGCAGGGGAGTGATTCTGAGCTTGGGAAAAACCTGCCAGGAGGCTGGGTCACCCCAGGATGAGGACTGAAAGACCAGATGGAGTATTTTCTCCTTGCTGTACCGTGCCATTCCACGGGACTGTTGGAGCCAGGGGATGCTGGAGTGGCTGCTCCTCCAGAGATCACTTTTCAGACCCTCAGACTGTCACAGGGTCCATCCAAGTCAGTGCCTCTGGCCTAAACTGAAGATGTATAAAGCAGAAGTGCTCAGGAGCAACACATAGCAGTAGGTAGCTCCCCCAGGGCTGGCTTTTCTTGAAAAAAAAGAAAAAACAAAACCTGTCCTGTTCCTGTACACCCAGCAGGGCACAGCAAGTGGCTTGCAGAGACATGGAATCATGGAATAGTTTGGGTTGGAAGAGGGCTTTAAAGGTCATCTTACCCAACACCCCTGCAATGAGCAGGGACATGTTGAACTAGATCAGGTTGCTCAACCCCCCATCCAACCTTGTAGGTGCCAAAGAAGCCATCACTGCTTAGCCCTATGTGTCACAAGAAACAAGAGGAAAAAGTGGGGGTATTTGGAATATTTAGGTTTAAAATGTTACAGTAATACAAGCATCATTTCAAAGCATATGTGTGTTCGAGTACCATACCTTGTGTTCATGTGTCATGTTACTTGTATAGTCTGGTTCTGAGCAAAAAGCTGCCAAATGATACTAGAACAGTTGGTTTTAGATTTGGGACTGTCTTTTTAAATAAAAAAATAGCAATTATTATGCTGGATTGTTTTGCAGAAGAAAAATGCATTTGGGCTTAAAGGCTTGAGTAGGATTTAGCTGCTGTGCATTGCACTAAATTCCCCTCGATGCCTTTGCAATAGATTAAGTAGATGTTATGTTGCCTCGGTGAGGAGGGGTCCTTTGCTACAGCAATGGTGGCAGCTACAACTGACTTTTAAAAATGATTTCCAATTTGGTTTTCCTCCCTGTCAGGTAAACTGTCGCTGGAAGAGTTCATCAAAGGTGCCAAGAGCGATCCCTCCATCGTGCGGTTGTTACAGTGCGACCCCAGTAGCGCGAGTCAATTCTGATGAAAGCGGACAGTGTGCTCAGAGAATCTCGGCTTGTGTCCTTCAAGCTTTGCTCGCAAACGGATGCCTTCTCAACCATCCCTCCACACTTTGCGGATAAGATCCCGTTGCCAGATTGTGTGTGCGTGTGTCCGAGCGAACCAGCCCTCGCTCCCCCCACTAACACCAGTGCAGTTCTCCTGCGGCAGCTCCGTTTCTGCTTCCCCGTAATGTTACGATTCACTCTGCACATTTTAAACATTAATCGAAAGGTATGTTTACATGCAGCTACGAAAGAGTTCAGTGGCTGGTGAGATACCACTTCACTTAGTCCATAAGAAAGGTGATGTTCCCATAGTTCCTGAGAAGATGCTAGGTAGGACTTTTACCCATAATAGCAGATGGTAGATAATTTATTTTGCTTCAGAAATTACTATGTTGAAAAAGAAAAAGAAAAAAAAAGTGGACTGAAAGGAGCAGAAAGTTTAAAAAAAAAAACAAAAAAAAGAAAAAAGGAAAAAAAAAAAGCAGCTTTCCTGGGCATGGTTCCAATTTTCTTTTTGAGGAAAATTGCTTGCACTTATCTAATGGTCTTTACTTTCTTTTAATATATATATAAATTATATATATATGGTGAAGTAAAATTTTAAATATTTAGGTCATCTATTTAAGGCATAAAATAGAATTCAAGCTTTGTTTCTTCTAGTCGTATGTGATTTATTCAAATCTTGGAGATTGTTTTTGTGTGATATTTATGCATTAGCAAATTGCTGTTCCAAAAGAAATGCATGACTAGCAGTTTGTGGATTTTTCACTCTGTTTAATTCCTGAATGCAAATATTTGTTCATTTTTACTGTCAGTCATTCCAGCATTACTGTATTAACAAAAGACCTGAAAGGAGTTCATCCTCATTTTGTATTTCTCAGTGGAGTCCTACTTTCTGGTGGTTGCTGCGTTAAATGGCTTTTGAGTGCCCCGAGGTGACATGACTGGCACTGCTGTTCTCAACTTGGCTACACCTCCTCCCTTTTGCTGTCGATATGTTAATAGTCTTGTGCATTCCAGTGTTATTTAATATCTGCCTAATGCCAAGAAATATTAATTGAAATAAAAGACTACTTTTCTTGTCACTGCCTGTCTTGGTCTAAGCCATGCACCAAGTTCCTAGCATCAGGTATTTGAGGAAGGGAAGGATGGCTCCCTTCCCAACGTCTCCCAGTCTTGTCCGAGACATGTTGCCTTGTAAGTTCGTAGGGTTTTGGGAGCCGGCTGTTGTGGCTGGGTTAATGCTGTGGTGTTCATGCCTGTGGATGCCTGTGGGATCTAACTCCATCCCAGCTGAATCCAGGTAAAGGCAGCTCAATTTTTGCTGGATGTGGAGCAGCTCAAGGCAATAAAGGAAAAGCTGGTGGCCCTGCTGGCTGGGCTACTGTGACCACAGCTTTGCAAAATAAAACTCCTGTCAGGTACCAGGTACTTGCTGTTGGACTAATGTTTGGCACTGGTAGCATGGGAAGCAGTTTTCTCCACATTCATCAGGTCTGTAAGTAGCTGCATAAATCTGCCCTCTCTGCAAAATAAAGTATCAACAAATTATTTGGCCCGAGGTTAATGTTGAGCATGTAATGAAAGGATTTTTGCTGTGTAGAATGTTCTAGTAGTGGTTACATGATAATACTTTAATATTAAAAGAAAGAGGTAGAAATGGTTGCAATATCCAAGTGGAAATACATTCAGTCAGACTTGGTCTACGATACAAACTTGTGTCAGTGCTGCCAAGCCAAAGAGTGTGTTCGTTTTTTTCCCCTGGAAATTCAAATTTGAACAATTAAACCAACAGTCCTTTCAACCAAAACACCCTGCTGATGAGGCAACCCTGAAAGGGATGTTAATAAGACGCTTGCCTGCTTTCTCAGGGCGAGCCCAGCAAAAAAATCCAGCTATTCAAAAAAATGTAATTCCATGGTTGCTGATAGCCTCTCTCCAGCCTGTTTGTGTTCATGCTGTCAGTCTGTCTGCCAAAAGATGCTGTGGTGTTAGAGAAGCTGCAGATGTTCACTAAAGAATCACTAATGATTCTTCTTGCATGGGCTGGGTCCAAAAGCAACTGTTTAGACGTGAATTGGCCACCATGAGCTTTATCATTTTTGTATTCAGGAGAGTGTGAAAAAATGTCTCCGGCCTTGTCCTGGGATGGTACCTCTACGGTGGACCACAACATTTGAATCTTGTTTGTGCAATCTTAAAATGAGTCAGGCATATTTCCAGTCAAGCATTGCATGATATCTTGGGTACCAAAGATATAAAAACTCTTTTGCTGTAGCATTCATAAATGCAGCAGTTCTTCTGTCGTCATTCATTTGCTCCTCTAAGTGGAAATATTGCTGCCTTTTCCTGGCATCTCACTTCTTCTGGTTTCCACTGCTGTCTGTAGTGAATAGCATGTTTAAGTAGCTGATTAACAAAGCCCAAACTCTTCTCATTTGGGGAAAAAAAATCTCCTTACAGAAGCTTATTTTGACCTTGTTTTTGCAGAAAGAAAGTGAAAGAAGCTGAACTTTAGAGGTCAGAAAGTTCCCCTTTCTTTGATGTTACAATTTTTCTCTGAAATGGGCCAAGGTATCCATGATGACGTTTGTTGCCTGCCATGGTCTGACAAGCCCCTACACAGCCCTGTGCAGGCACTGGAATTGTGTCCTGCTTCATCGGACCCAATTTCTTCTGTCTTTCCCTTTGCCTCTTTTAACTTTCCAATCCCAGATTTGGGTTTTTTTCAGTTATTCCTCACTGTTTTCATAGCTTTTAAGGAGTTTCTTCTCTTCAGGGCAGGATGATTTCATTTCAGATGGGGACTGGCACAAATTATGTAAGATGCTCCCAGCTTGCCTTTCAGGAAGAAGTGAAAGGAAGATGCCCAGGAAAGGTGGTCATGCATGGCATCTCGGGGAAAATGAGAGATGCTCTGAAGCCCAGCCAGGCTGAACTTTTCGAAGGTGGCTTCTGATATGGGGAATCTTTTAATTAAAAGGCCAGCTAAGTACTGGAAAGGGTTTTATCTGCTGCTGCCAAGCAGCTCTCTTAAAATCAGACCTGCTTCAGAGGCTGAGGTTGTGCATCCACAGTCACTGGGTAACTTTGATCATCTTGGCTGTGCTTGAGCAGCTACTTGGAGGATGTCTCTGCTTTCCTTACTGGTAATGAGGACTCAAAGGGGAGAGCAATTTCCAGGCTCCTTCTCCAGGATGACATTTGAATGTTGATAAAGGCAGAGTTCAAAACCAATGGAGAAATCAATGAAAAGCTAAGACAGCTTTACTGCTTGTTGGGCTCCCAGGAATGTCTTTTGTAGAGGGACTGTTGTGTAGAGGGGTTAATCACTTGGGAAATGAAGTCCAAGTGATTAATAGAAAATTTCCACTTGTTAAGTGACTTAAGTGTTTTTGTGAACTGTATTTTTAGTCAAAAATGGAGTCTAACTTAGCAAAAGTAATTTAGCACAAAAAAAATCTCACCACTGTGTCCATTTTTACCTCACTTTAATAACCTGTGTGATTATTTTCTTGCTGTGGAGATATCTAACGCTCTGAAAGCTCTGGCTAATTGCTACATAAATTCAGGCTTTTCTATATGAATTGCAGGTCTTGTTAAGATAATTCAGAATTATGTCAGTGCCTTTCAGATTAAGTTAAAGCCTGCCTGGTTGCAGCCTAACTCCAGCGTGGGTGATGGAGGTGCTTGGGTTCAGTCTTGTGTATCTCCCTTGCCAAGTTTGAATTGGCCCTTTGTTTTTAAATCAGGCCCTTTGCAATGTATTTTTAGCATTAGCTTCTGAGTAATAAACTCGTGTGAAGAACAACGTGAGCGTTTCTGCAAGCACAGGGCAGATGGTCTCCATGGATAGTCCTCGATCCATTATGCAGGGCACCCTCTATTCATATTTAAAGGTTAGGAACAGCCATCGACTTTAATGGTCCAGTGGGCAGACTGGCATTTTGAGCTCCCCGGGCTGCACCATGGCAGATACAGTGCTGATGAACCTGATAATTGCTGTTATCTCTTTTGGGAAGAGAGATGCTTTATTGAAAAGAAGGAAAAGGGTGGGAGAGGAGAGCAGAGCATCTCTCTGTGTAGGAGCTTTGGAGATGTGCCTGCATCTCTGGGAGCAGTGTGCCTGCAAGCAGACCTTACCTGTACCCAGTGTGATGGTTTGGAGGCAGACACACTTCTGAAAACTCTCATGTTCACTGTGGCTAAAGGGCAACCAGTGCATCACCAGAGGGTCAGGTTAATCCCGGGCTTTCAGCCCTGTCACATGAGTCAGAAACCATTGCCAGAAGGAGGCAAGGAGCTGTCATGGCAGCTGCTTGGTGTCTTCGGGGACAGACGGGCAAGGTCACGACCACCAGTTGGGTGGGTTATTTTCAGGACAAGCTGGCTCTTCCTGATGGAGGAACAATTTATCACAAACAAAATCTGTATCGATTGGGCTGTCACTAGAGGGAATTGTCTCTCACATGAAGGTGAGAAGCAGGATCCCCTCCTTGCTCCTCTCCACGCATATTCCCACACCTTTGTGTTTGGAGCTGCTGGTGCTTGGGCAGGTTGGGACTGACACCATGGGTCACACTCAGCTCCCTCAAACCCCCTCCTTGCCTGTGGGACTGTAGCTTTGAACACATCTTTAGTGTCTTCTCTTCCTTGAACCTGGCACTGGGAGCTGCATCACTAAACCTCTGCTCACAGCTGTGCTCCCAGGGCTCCCACCCCAGTATTTTTTTACCTTTCCAAAACACAGCAACTGTTTTGCCCAGGACCTTGGCAGCTTCCTTTGCCTTAACTTCTTTTTTCGTTTGCATATGATGCCTTAAGTTTTAGCTTCTATATTTTTCAAATCCTGTACTGCCTAGTGTGTAACTCTGAAGTTTCGTGTGGCCTGTTAGTTGCTGTTGTCTCGTGCTGGTTAGACATAACAAACCTCTCTAGGTTTGCACCTCAAGGACACCAGGCCCCAAAATGTGTAAACTAAGGCCTCTGAAGAGGAGGGCAAACTTGGGGTAGTTACATCATTAACTGAGGTTATAAGTGGACAATTAGCCCTGATATGCAAATGAACCAAACTTATGAAAGTGTGAAGAACTTGTTACTCAGGGTCCATCTTGGGTGTAGCCTTTGACCTGCCCAGGGTGTACCTTTGAAGGCCCTTCAAATAAATACCTACCTTTATCCTCTTATTCCCTGTCTAGTCTCCGTTTTTTTAGGTGGCCATCTCAGGCATCACATAAACTGTTCCATGCAGCAGTATGGGAACTTAGTGCAGAAGGAAGGTCACACTCTAAAATCCAAGTTGGTCACAGATATATTACAGCAAATACGACAAATTACATCCTGGGTGAAATTTGGCTCTGCAGTGTCACCCAGGCCATTCTGCAGGAAATGAGGTGTAAGCAAGGGAGCCTGTTTTTCCTTGGCACTTGGCTGTGCCTGCTCTTTCCCAGCACTGGGGATGGGGTCGCACTGCAGCAGAGAACAGGAGCAGAGGACAAGTCCTGCCTAAGGGTTCCATCATGTCAAAGTCACCCACAGCATGACTTTGTTTTTCCCAGGTCAGGACACAGACATCTTCCCAGTCACTATTTGCATTTTGCTTTTTAGTTTCCAAGTGAAAGAAATATTATCCTTAAAGCCTAATGTGGGTGTATATACATCAGGACAGGATTGAATCCAGATTTTCTTCAGCAATATCTGGAGAAAAGTAGCCTGAGAGGAGACCTTATTGCTCTCTACAACTACCTGAAAGGAGGTTGTAGCTAGGTAGGGATGAGTAACAAGTGACTGGATGAGTAACAAGTGACAGGATGAGAGGAAATGGCCTCAAGTTGTACCAGGGGAGGCTTAGACTGAGTATTAGGAAAAATTTCTTTGCTGAAAAGGTAATCAAGCATTGGAACAGGCTGCCCAGGGAAGTGGTTGAGTCATCATCCCTGGAGATATTAAAAAAATGTAGATGTGGCCATAGTTTAGTGATGGACTCTATGATCTTACAGGTCTTTTCCAGCCTAAATGATTGCATAATTCTGTGGCTGTGCTGTGGCTCTGCGTGGTTCTGCTCTGGCCTGTCCTCGCTGACAAGAGCAGCCATGTATTTCTTCTGTGTACTAAAGCACCTCTAATCTTTCCTTGACTTGTTTGCACAAGAAGAAGATATAAACTGCCATATCTCACTGGTGTCCCCATTGTGGGTACGTGCAAGAAGAAACACCTTGTTCCTCCCATATGGGGTTTGGGTTGTAACCAGTACTGTGCTGAGCCTGCACCAGTGGTCATGAACTCCAAAGGAAGTATCTGGCAGGCAGCCTCTCCTTTTCATCTCTGTAGGACCCTTGTTGCTTCTAAGAACTTTTCTACTGCATCTTTGCCATGGCGGTGGCTGCAAGGACAGCCCATCTCACACTTTCTGCATGTAGCCATGAAACTGTGCTGGAGATCTGTGGAGCAGGGCTGGAGTGCTCCTCGCCCAGGTCTTAAACCAAATGTGAATAATGGGCAATGAGAGAAATCAGGCTTGTTTGAAGAAACACTGAGATACCCAGGCTCAGAGGACAGTGCCAGCTAACTCACCAGGATATTGGCCCATCCACTCTTATGGAGAAACAGAACTGATACAGATAATTCTCTGCCTGAAGCTGGAATTTGTCTTCTGTTGGAGTCATTCAGGAGCAAGATGTCTTTGTGAATGGTTTTTAAAGTGTTTTGGGAGCAGCCAGGGGAAATGCCATGTGCTGAGCATCACAGCATGGAGCTGGGGAGCATCATCCTCTTGGGGACACTGAGCCCTCATTTGCTGTAGCTGGTAGGAGCAGCAGGCTTCCCATCTCCAGCTCCCTCTGGGTTGCTGTGTGGGACCATCACCCTCCCCACTCTAGTGCAAAGGTGCGGTGGCAAAGCGGGGCTGGGAGAAGAGACTCCTTCTCCCACCAGACCCAGCTGGTGTGAGCAACACCCTACTCCTGGGGCTGCAGCAATGGCTGAACACATACATTTTTCCTCTTTATTCTTTTTTTTAATAATTTCCTGGACCCTTTTCAGGGCAAGTTCCACTGCTGAGCGGATGCCATGGGCAGCAGGCACAGTGCTGGCAGCTGGTTCCTCAAGGAAAACGCGAGTGCACCGGCTGTGCCTTAATACACCATTAATGATCAGGGACAAAACACAAATATTACAGACGCTTTCATTGGAGAAAACGAAATAAACTCAGCTAATTTAGATGTTAGTGTTGCACAGCCATGGTTATCCTTATGAATTATTAATACATGTGAGGCTCATGACAAGCAGGTTTGATGCACGAGATATGTGTCCTTCCATGTGTGTGGTGACAGCGAGGAGCAGGGCTGCCTGCACGCTGCGGACAGTGCTGGTGCTCGAAGTGGGTTTCAGGTACCGGGGTTTACCCCATGCTATGCCATCCTCCATCTCACCAGCATCGTGTGCAGTGATGCCCGAGGGAGCTGCTGCTGCCAGACACCCTGATCACGCTGGAGAAATGTGGTCTTTGTGGAAACTGGCTTTCATAGCCCTGCCGTGTCCCACCTGGGGAGCCCTGGGGACTAAAGATAATCGTGTGTAAGAAAAGAACTTCGCTTTTAAGCAGGACTGCCTTAAGTCAGCTTTAAAAGCAGCTGCTGAACCCGTTTGAACTACTTGGCAGGGAAGTCCATATCCACTTCTCATTGAGCTGCTGGTGCTATCCAGCACCCTTCAGGCACGTCACCACCAGTCCCCTGTGGGACCTGCTGACAGCTGCAGCGTATAGCCGGGTTCCTCAAGCAGGCCCCTGTGGGGCTCCAGCTCTCCCATGAGGATCCCAGTGTCTTTTGGGACCAAGGCATCATGGGCCACATTGGTGAAGCCTTCAGGACTGCTCAATTGATGAAACTCACCAACTCCAAGTCTGCTCAGACCTTTAATAACTGCCAGCACTGCTGCTAGAAACTGTGGGAAAAAAAGTCTTTTCCCTTTTTTTCCTTGAGTATGATGTTTTCCTGTGGTGCCTGTGAGGGAGATGCTGTCCACCCTGGCTGCACTTCTGTGTGGCCCCTCCTGTGCCCACTAAATTATACCCAGCTGATGCTCTCCACACAGCAGAGGCCAGGGCCACCTCAGTTGCTAGGGTAACACAAGAAAGGAGCCAGGAGTTTAATTTATTCTTTTATTCTTTCAAAGCAAAGCAACTTGCTTGAAACCTCACCTTCCATTTTGGGTGACTTTGCAGCCTCCCATGTTCACCTGCTCTGCACATGGTTCACAGCATCCATGCTGGGCAGGATGCTTGAAAGGAACAGAGCATCCCTGCCCAGCAGCATGAGTGCAACCATGCATGGGCTGGTCTGGCAAGGAGGCAGTGGAAGGGACCCAAGTCTCTTTCTCTGCTCCGTTCTAGCAATTGTCTGGCAAAGTTACTCTCAAGGCACTTATGCTTTGCACTCCCCTGCATTTTTTGGTGGAATTTGGCATCACCTACACTGTGGGGAAAGGGACAAAGAGGACTGTGAAGGACAATTATGATGAATTTCCATATTATGGTAGCTGATTCTCAAAGCAAAGCCCACAGCACCAGGCCTGACAGAGTTCAAGAAGCATTTGGACAATGCAGTCGAGCATATGGTGTGACTCTTGGAAATGGTCCTGTACAAGGCCGGGAGTTGGACTTGAGGATCCTTGTGGTTCCCTTCCAACTCAGGATATTCTGTGACGCTACCATCAACCAGCAAGGTTTGTGCTGTTTCTTGTATTTACACCATCATTTTTCTAGTTTTAATTTC
Organism: Rhagologus leucostigma; assembly: GCA_013397725.1. Lineage (NCBI taxonomy): Eukaryota > Metazoa > Chordata > Aves > Passeriformes > Rhagologus > Rhagologus leucostigma. Next base: position 262,633 of record VZTD01003254.1, on the reverse strand, counting down.
TTCTGTGCCAGCTGCCTTTGCTAGGCTCTTCCACCCAGCTACAAGTTTCAGTGCTTTTATGTGGCATGGGTTTTTAAACTTCCTTTTCATGCCTGAGCCAGCACCAATTGACGGTAACTCCCCCAGCAGCCCATGCTTGCTTGCTTTGGGTGTGCCACAAATCTCAGCAAGCCTCCTTGCAGCTGCACTTGTGGGCAGGCAGCAGGCACTGGTGGCAAGGGGCCTTTCTTGCAAATGTCCACCTCTTGGCTGATGCCACCAGCTGTGCACAAAGCTGATGGCACTGGTAGTGTGGTTCCTTGTTGCATTGCTTTATACTCACAAGCATTTCCTAAGGATAAAGCCAAATGTCCTGCCTCTGGGTTTGCCTTGTTCTTCCCTCGAATGAGTAATTCCCACCTGAGTCACTTCAAAATTTTCACCTCAGTCAGCAGCACAGCTCTGTCTTAAAGGCTTTTTCTGAAGCTAGACTGCTGAAGTTGATTCCCTCCTCAGTAATGTGATTTAAATCACCCTTCAATCACTAGTCATTTCCTCACCTTGTGGCAATAAGGACAAATTAGCACCTTAAATAAGAGAAACATGCTTCTAGGAAATGGGTTTAATTTCTAGTGGGTTTTTGATAAGCAGCTGCCAAGCTTGGATCAGTTGGTTTCTCCGCTGAGGGTGAATGAAGGAAAAGGGCACAAACAGGGAAAATGGTACATTCCCGTGTTGCGCATGACAATGGTACAGAAGGAGAGAGTTTCTGAGTGCTCTAGGGGGGTGCTACTAGAGCGCTGTAGTCATCCCTGCCTGCATCCTCTCTTCACCTGCACCAGAAGCTCATGGCCACACCAGGTAGATTTTTCTGGGTGGCCTAGCACCCTCTGAAACTCAGAGATTTCAGTGCTTAATCAAGCCCCGAAGGGTGAGGGAGTCTGTCCCGCTGATGGTATGTAGCCACCCACACTGTTGAACAGCGGCGGTGAGATTTACCCTCCAGCTTGCCTCCAGGTCATGTCTTTTCCTTAAAAATTAGGCGAAGTTATTTTTAATGTGAAGAAGAGTGATGTTGGGAGGTGTTAAGACCCAGCTGCAGGGGTTGGCATGGTGGGATTGCCTCTGGAAACAAAGCTCAAAGTTCACTTGTTCTGCCCATGGGATTGGGAGGATCGTTGGTACTTCAGAGAATTGACCACAGCCTTACCAGGCTGGCTGGCCATCTTGGATGACTAATTAGTGATTTACAATGATTGGAGCTACAGGAATCCCCTGTTGTGTCCTGGAAGAGAGGATGGAGTTGCACAGTGAGTACCTGGGTGAGCTGGGGTTTCATACAGATGAGAAGAGCTGAAATAAATGTATTCGATTCAGGCATGTTTTTACCTTTATCTGTGTATCTTAAAGTAGCAAGCATTTTTTTTCCATCCCATAACAGTGATATTTCACTGTTTATGCCACCAGCATGGCAGTGAGAAGCCAAGCTATTTAATTTCTTTTCCTTAATCAAAAGTTGCAACCACTGCTACTGGTGACAGCAACCTAGGCTGAGGAGCTGCTGCCACCTGAAATGCTGCAGAAAAGGCTTTCCAACAGCCTGCTAAAATGAAGAGAAGGAAATTGCTTGGATCAGGTGGTATCCACCTGAGTGCACCCAAAGAACAGAAGAATGAGAGTATAACCTCTTCCTTAAATCAGCCTCCGGCAAACACGATACCAAATTATTAGCTGGGGTTTTTTTAATGACTCCAGGGCATGGTCTAAGGAACTCCCAATCAGTAAGCCTCACATCTGAACCAGAAAAAATCTGTAGAAACTATAGCAAAGTACAGACATTGCAGATGCTAGGGTAAATGTGATGTAAAAAGGGAAGAGATAAAATGAGCTCTTACAAATGGAAGTTGTGCCTGATAAATCTGTGATCTCTGCAGGAATGAAGAGGTAACACATTCTTAAATGGTCTGAAAAGGGGTGGATGTGTGGATGGATGGATAGATAGATAGATAGACAGAAGTTTGCTGGTGATACAGGATTGTTTAGGATCATTAGAGATTAGGCAAAATATTGCAGAAGTTTTTCTCCATATTGATTTTGAGGCAGCAGAGTTAGCCATTAACTGAAGCTTAGTTTAGTTACCTAATATTAACTAAAAGACAACGAAGAGTCTAAAAAATAGTAGTTCTAACCATTCATACACTCTGAGGTCCAAATTTAAATGGTATTGGGATCACTTTGGGTAGAGGTCTGAAAATACCAGCTCAGTGCTCACCTTACAAGACAAAGAAGCTTTTGGGGAGCCTTACAGTTTAGGATGTTACTGGCTGGGGTAAAATGGTTCCCTGGGCTTCGCACTCATCACGTGGGGTTACACTGGTCTCCAGAACCTGCCACCCCTGCTCTAGCACAGCATGTCCCCCCTGTGCAGCCTCCGTGTCCACGTTTCTGTGCCCTTAGCTCTTTGCTTGACAATTTAAACTTTAAACGCTCTACTTGGCAGCTGGTACCTGGCTAAATCACGTAGTGTCAGCCATACCCATGCAGAGCAGTGGCAAGTGGCTTCCCAGCTGTCTAATGAGGGCAGGGAACATTTTGATCAGCCCCTCTTGACCCCGCAGCTAATGCAGGCCAGCGAATCTGCCTTGGTAATTTGTGTACCAGGCTTGTACCTTTTGGCCTGAGGCCGGAGACGATGCTAAACATCTGCTGCTGGACTCCTGAGAGTGACGTCAATACTCTTTCGTCCTAAGTCTTGTACCAGCTCAGCTGCATCCATCTCTCCCAAGGATAAATTGTACTTTATTGCATGGTATTGCTCAGGACAGAAAAAAACCCCTCTCATTAGGCACCAGCAATTCAGGACTTAACACTCATAGTAATAAATAACTTGATCAGGGTAGCTTTTTGCCCCTTTTCACTTTGTCTTTCCTTTTCCCCTTTCTGCCTGTGCACAGGCTCTCAGGAAGCAGAGAGGGGCTGGCAGGATGGCAGACGATGGTTGCAGAGTGTCCCTGTACATTACTGGGGAGAGTCTCGGGAAGCCAGGGCAGCAGAGATGTGCTCTGCCTTGCTGCAGTCCCACTGGTGTCCTCTGCCCAAGCAGGGTGGTTTTCTGCAGGAGACAGCAGCAGTGCAAGAAACTCAGGGCCTCTCCCAGGGCATGTCCTGGGGTGGATCTAAGGACACACGCAGATTGAGCTGTCCAGCCCTGGGTAAGGGGTGACCTCCACTTCCCACATGCAATAGGCAGTGTTAAGACATCTGTCTCCAGCCCTCCTTGAGCCACGGGACGCTTGTCTGGTCAGGAGTGCAGGGAGCTGGGCACAGCTGGGCTCATCTCTCTGCAGAGGTTTTTAGGGAACCCTCCCTCTGCCAGCCTGCCTCTATCTCTGATTAGCTGCAGACACTTCAGAGAGTCTCTGTCGTGTCCCACAAACCCCTGGACTTGGTGGCATCGGGCAGAAGGATGCTGTGAGCTGCTGGCAACCCATCTGGAGGGATGCACCCTGGGCAGGTATTCCGGGCCTCTCTGCTCTGACCTCTTCCCACCATCTTCCCTCCCCACTACCTTTCCTCGAGCTCAAAAGCCAAAGATTCAAGGAATTATGCAAGCCCTACAAGCCCTGTTTCCATCTCAGCTTGCCCCAGTGCCAGTTAATTTATTTGCTGGTAATAAAGAAATTTACTCTCTCCTCCCAAAACTGTAGAGTGCGGGCAGTAACCACAGCCTTGGGAAGGTCCGGGAGCTGAAGGCCTTGTGCTGCTGAGGAGCAGGTGGCAGCAATTTAGGGATGGATGCAGCAGGGTGCGGGAGAAGCGGGGCCCTATCGCAGGCTGCTGCTGCCATCTAGCCATTCCCGCCGCCACTCAGCCCTCACCCACGCCTCCTTCTCTGGCTCTGTTCTGTCTACATTACTGCTTTTCTGGAGCTTTCCTCTTCTGAGCCACCAAGAAGAAGGTATCTTTTAGGGTCTCTTCCTTTAGCCCACCCTTTCCAAGCCTGGAAGGGCTTGGGCCTTGGGCTGGGCTGTGCGGCAGCTGGGTGGTCACAGCCGTGCCGGTCACTCTGCCCTGCTCCCCACGGGCTCTGTGGGGCCGTGCTTGCTGCACTGCATCCTTCCTCATGAGAGTCATCTCTCCTGGAGGAGGACACCCCTCGTGCCCTGGTGCTGGCATTGTTATTGGATCCAGTGGCTCTCCCACCACCCTGTCCTAAGGACACCACCAGTGTCCTAAACCTGAGGCTAGGAATGGGTCTCTGCTTTTGAAGCCGTTTGCTCCCGCCAGTGTCTGTCGCTCTCCCAGGAGGAGGAGCAAACAGCAATCAGCATATTCAGCTGGTGAACAGGAAAACTGGTTCATGAAGGTGAGAGGCCACTCAGGGCTCCTGGGCAAGGAATCTTCATGCCACGGAGCAGGATGAGGCTCTTCCCTTTGTTCCAACAGCCACATTGTGGCCTTGGTTTAGAATCCATTACCAGTTCTTCCCTCCTACTTTTTCTTCTTTTTTTTTGAGGCAGGAGTGGGTCCTCTCCCTTCAGCAGCTCCTCAGAGGCTGCTGCCCCGTTTAGATCCATTTTAGCACTGGAGCACGAGCCCTCACCAAGCAGAGCCCCACAGAGGGGAAGGCAGCCAAGGAGCTGGTAGTGTTGGCAAACCCCACTGCTGAACTGAGGGAACTGTGCTGCAGGGCTCAGTCCAGTGGCACTGCCAGACCCACTAGGGAGCAGGGTGATAAGCACACTAGGATTGGAAGGGACTTCAGGAGGTCTCTAGCCCAGGCTCCTGCTCAAAGCAGAATCAATTACAGGATCAGCTCATGGTTGCTCAAGACCTTGACCTGTCAGGTCAAAAGCTTCTGGAGATGGAGCCTGGCCATCCCCACCGGTCCTGGCTGTCCTCACAAAGCAAGTTTCTCCTTGCATCCAGCCTGACTCCCTGGTTTCAGCTTGTGTCCACTGGCATTTGACGTTAGCAATCCTGCAAAGCTGCTCTACAGAAGGCAGCATAAATTGCACTTACTCAAAAAAACCCCCAAAAACTCTGACAACAGCAAACCTAAATTAACCCCAGGAGCAAGAGAGAAGAACAAAAAACATCACAGTAACAGCTACTGAAAGAGCCAAGCCTCAGACTGGGCTCCAAGCAGGAAACTGGAAGCTGACAGGACATTTGAGGTAACAGCCTTAATAAATAATTAAAGAAACCCCAGCTCTTTTTGAAGTTTTCTGTGTATTAAAACCATCACATCCTCTATTTCCCATCCCTGTGAATGGACGGGATGAGAGCTTTGTTTGGTCGGGGTTTTTTTGAGCTGTGCAATAGCTTAATTATTACTTTGTACATACTTTCTCCTTGTAGTTTCTTATTTGCATTTGTTCACTCTAGTAACACCTCACTCATGCTGTGGTCTAACATCGGGAGGGTGGGATTCATTTGAAAGCTTTCCGTTTCACTCCTTTCCTCCTTCCCTGGCTCTGACCAACACGGTTCCTTGGATGCATTTTTTTTGAGCTGAGCTCCATCTTGTGGGCTTTTGTGTGGCTAATTAGTCACCACATCCTTATGTCTGGCAGGATCTCCCTTGGCCCTGGTCAGAGGAATATGCCCCGCTTTGCTTGCGGTCAGGTATAATCATAGAGTCAATCACAGAGTCACAGAATGGCTTGGGTTGGAAGGGACGCTTAAAGACCAACTAGTTCCAACACCCTGCCCCTGGAAAGACACCTTCCACTAGACCAGGCTGCCCAAATAACCCACTGGGGAATGAAACCCAGATGGCAGAAGCAGGTGAGTCTCACAGCACCTGACTGCTGGGGAGTTTGGGAGCCATCCCATGGGGTACAGGAGGAATCTCTCTCCCCTAAATCAGCAGCCTCTGGTGAGTTGGATTTTCTTTTGCTTTTCACTTCAGTCAGATGCTGTAATTGTTTAATGCGTGTTTTGACTGCAGAAAAGTGGGACAACCATTGCTGAGAAATATTTATTGAACTGTTACAGTGCAAGGCTGTTGCTACTGATGAACTATAGTTAACAGCAAGTAAATGGAGTTCTCAAGCAGGATTTTTTTAATCTAACAATGCAATAGATGATTTTCTTCTTACCCTCACAGTAAGGGCAGCAGCACCTCTGTTCTTACTGAAAACTGCATCCATGTTATCCTGTTCAAGCACTGCAACCCTTGTGCTTTGAAAGATTGCCAGTTATCTTCTTTTTTCCAGCTAGTGAGCTTAGTAGCCAAATATAAAAGCGTGATGCTTAAGCCGACTGAATGTCCAAATCCTGTACTCACACTGTAGGGAACTGCTATCTCAGGGTAGATTAAATAGTACCTGTAAAATACTTTGGGAATTCTTTATACTGAGCTGCTACAGTTGCCCTTTCTCAGCTGGTATGCAGTGCTTGCTGAGTTCTCAAGGTACTCTGAGCCTCCACATCCCTAGCAGCAATAAGGCACTGGTAGCAACCCAGCTGGGAGCACTGGTCTCTGCATTGCTACTCTGAAAGTCTCTGCCTTTCTCTCCCTCCCTGAATTGCCACACAGCCTTGCTGTCTTCCGGCTGCTTTCTGGACTGGAACATGGCAGTCGGCTCTATACCAGAAAAGCAGGGTGAACCAATTAGTCCTTTGCAAAGCACTCCGAGAGCACGAACTGAAGAGACTATAACTGGAAGGCACTTCTTTTTTGTGGGAATGCTGTGGGTAAGACTGGGACCAGCTCCCTAAAATGAGTGAGAAAAAGAAGGGTTGGATTCAGCATGCTAATGCTTTTGTCTTCAAAGACTAACAGATGAAGGAAAATTGTTGCTGCAGTGTAAGCATGAAGAAACACATGCAAGTAAGGGTCTAATATTTATTGGACTGTAACAATAGTTGCAAGACTACACGGACACACAAGACTGCAGTCTGCTCCCTTTTAAGGGCGCTCCCTTCATTCGCCAGTGATGTCCCTGTAACGCTTGTGGCTTCTCCATGCCGAAGTGGAGAGGACTCAAGGGGCCAGTGTTGTTCATGCCCAAAGCACTCACCTTCACCCTCAGACTCACCATGCAAAGGGCAACATCATCTTGGTGGCTGTGCCCCCTCTGGGTTCTCATCATCAGCTTTCCAAAAGTGGCACCACTGTGCCTGAGTTGCTCTTAACACCTGTACAACTGAGAACTATAAAACCAACTGAAGAGCAAGAGCAAGGCTTGACAAAAGTCCCAGCCCCATATATGTTCCCTACTCTCAGTGTATTTTTGGGGTGGTCAAGTACAGTGTTTTAAAGTGCTAAAGACAATTTTGAATTGAAGGCATTTGTGACATGGGTACTGAAGCCAGACCATAGCCATGGAGATACCAACTACCTTCAAGAAAATGAGGTGATGCATATCAAAACCAGGGACACTTCTCCAAAGCAAGTTACTCTCACTTCTTTTGGTACCGATCAGGGCTTCTTTCAAGAGAAAATAAAAAATAATAATTGTTGCAATGATTGATGATCTTTTCCTTTTTACCTATTAAATAATATTCATCTGAGCTCCTCTTGCAATACTTGTGGATAATGGTTTCTTTACTTTTTTTTTTGTGGAAGAGGGTTGGTTTTGATCTGGAAAGCAAGCTGTCCAATCTTACTACAAACTGATGCTATGTTTAGCTACAAAACACCTATTTAAAGGATAGTAGTTCCTGGGGATGAGGTCTATGCCAGAAGAGCTCCCTCCAGCTACAGATTTGTTCCAGCTCCTGCAGGTGGAGTCATGGGGTCTCTGCTCAGTGCTGCTCCCAGCTCTGGGTTTCTCTGCTGGTGAAAGTGAGGTAACCAAATTGACTCTTCCACAGGGAATTGCGCACTGACACTTTGTCTGCAAGGCCTCTGTGGTAGCCTAGAAGTCAGCAGCTTAAAAATGAAAACATGAGTTAAATGGTCATGCAGTAAGACAAGGGATATCTGCCCCATGGTACACTGCTATCAGCAACTTCCCCTTGTCCCTTACTTCCTCTCACTCTCCTTCAGTATTCTCCAGTCTCTCCTAAAACATTTCCACTTTCGATTTTCCATCCAATGTCATTCTGGAGGATGAGTGTTTCTCAGCTTTTTTTATGTACTACCTTTGCACCAAAGAATGTCAGCTGAATTCCAGGACAGGCCACATATGGCCACATGGGGACTAAACGTAAGGTCTCAGCTAGACCTCAAGTTAGATCTCAAAGTGGCTTCACTGTTCAGAAAAGAGAAATGGGGTGATGAGAAGCCATCTCAGGCAGATGTCCTGCTATTTGCCTCAGATATTACTTTCTTTTTACAAGTGTGATCCCAAGAGAACTGACATCACCATCACCGGTGCCAGCAAGTGGAGTGAGCACCAGGGCCATTTGGAGCAGGGATGCCACAGCCCCTGCTAATGTGCCAGCAAAGCCCACAGTGAGACAGACAGAGCACCATACAGAGCAAGACCAGCAAGGAGCAAGCTGAAAGGCATAGGCTATTCTTGGCTCCAACTAGTATTTGTTGAGCTAATTACCTCAGACAGATGCAGCTGATCTCAATTTTTCTCTCATGCAGCTCCTCCCTCCTGTATCAGACAACCTTGCCCCAGGGAGGAATAATTAAGATGTGCAGTTAGAACAACTGGATTTGATCAATAAACATGGCACAACAGAGCAAAGGCTTTAATGTCCCAAAAGGCCATCAAGGAGAGGTCAAACTATACCATATGAGCTCACTGCTTACTTTGTTACACCTGTCCTACATGGTCTTCGCTCCAGCTTCCAGCAGTAAACATATTTCCCTAGTGTGGATTGTAGGGAATCCTCACAGTCACCCTATGACCAAATGCTGTCACCTGGGGTATTTTAAAACCAAGTAACAAATGGGCAGCTAAGATTCTGTGAAAGCCAGGAGCTGGACAGCTGTGAGATGAAGTATCCCAAAACCCAGAACATCTGTTCAGCATAACCCAATTCGAGAAAGTTAAGTCTTGCTTAAAGACACACCAGCACTACTGTAAACACTTATTACCCCCAGATAGTACTAAAAGTCCCTTAGCAAAACCCATTGGGGATTTTTTACACAGAAGATGCTTGAGATCAGCAGTTTTTAAACACCTGACACACTTGTTAGACATGGCTTAGAGAGCACTAGCCGAGTCTATGACATACCTGCCATATGAGAGAAAGGTAAAGAACTACAGTCAGCTACATCTCTTTTGGAGAGCATCATGTTGATCAAATGCTAGTTAGCATGTTTCCACAGTCCTGGCCTCCAGTAGAGATGAAAATTTTGGATTTTTGAGACAAAACCCAGAAATGGCTAAAATAACCAATCAAGGTAAAAGCAGATGAAGAAATTAACTGGCAACCTGCCAACTTCCTCTCAGTGAAGCTCACTAATTAGTTTCCATAAGTGATTGCCTTCAAAGCACTGGCTGTGAGTAGAGGAAGGCAGACTGTGCCACTCGCCCAGCAGGGCCCTAGGTGCTAGTGCAGGTATCACATAAGGTCTCACTACAGCTGCATTCCCTTCTGACTCAAACAGCCACAGCCTTCAAACAGGCACTTTGAAAAAGTAGCTACATCTCCTTTAGACAACTGCAGCTTCTCAGAGAGTACTTTTTCTGCATACCTGTTCAAATGCACTTAGCTCCCACAGAGCAAGATTTAGATGTGGAATTGTTACAGTATTAACATTGGATTACCATTCCCTACCTCTGCTTTCATTTAAGAATCATTAAGTTTCCAGATGAATTTGGAGAAGCTAAAGGAAACCCTGGTTTGGATGCAGTGAGTTTCTATGAGATTAAGGCTATGGCTCCACTATTTGTATATACTGAAGTTTGCCACATGCATAAGAATAAAGGCAAGTGCTATTTCAATCACAAGATTGAAGCTGGGAATAAAGCAAATAAAAACGTCACTTGGGATGCTTCAACAGAGTCAGGAACGAGGTACCATCACTCTTGTTTACCCTACTAGTTTAGCCAGTGGACAGTTTCTGCTGAAAGCACAGAATGGAGGTCAAACATTACCTTTCAGAGCTGCTTGTAAGAAAGTGCTCTATTTCTCATCTTGCTAGAGCCAATGTTTCTATCAGCAATGCTAACCTTTGGACAACCCTTTAAATTTTAACACTTACTCCGAGTTATCTTAAGCTTTACATATTTACTCGATACATTAAGATCTTTCTCTTTATACATTAGGCATTTGCTATGGCATGCCTGCAGTCCAGGACCTTCTGGCAACCAGATCAAATTCAGCTCTAGGACCAATTAGCTTGTCAGAAACATTTTCCAATTTTAGTGCAGTAAGTGGCAGCAAACTAGCATCAGATTAAACACAAGTCAGAATGCTTTGCTTCAATAAGCAGACTATTTTATCACCAACACCCCCTGTATTAGCTCCTAGTATTTACTACTTAGTGTCATCTATCACGTTTAATCCAAAGTCAGAAGGGTAGCATGTCTTTCCATAACATTAAATAAGAGCCTCTAATCATATCGCAAATACAAAAGATGTCAAGTCCCATTTCTTATCTCTTTTATACTAAAGCCCTAGGCAACACAGGTCAGAGAGCCTGTCAGCCACACAGTTTCAGCTTCCTGGGTTTTCCCATAACATATTTCAGTTCTCACACACATAACAAGCAGTGTGGCAGTCATGGAGCCTGTCCTGTGTTCTTTCATTCATGACTAGATGTGTTTATAAACAGCCTGCAGTCCTGGCCACAGCACCTGTAGACTAACTTGCAGAAAACCAGCACTGCATTGTCAAGCCCATGTTCAGTAGTGAAAAACAAATGTGAATTCACAAGAATTCACACAGTATTCAATTTGTTGACAGTCAACCCTTTTCTAACCACATACGAAAAAACACAATCAGTTTCCCTACCCACTGAGGGTTTCCTTCACTTCAGCTGGGAGGGCAAGGGTAAGGGAGATGGCATTTATTAGCAAGTTCTGGGCTTGCAGCCTATATGAGGGTCTGCCCTCATATATGCTGTAAGAGCCATCCATGACACATTAATTTTCTACAGATTAACCAAACACAGGACCAGTTATTTCAATATACTTTATTTTAAAACAGGTAGGTCACAAAGCACTAAGCTTAGCCCGTTCTGCCATACACAAGCTACAAATACTTGTTTGACAGTTGAGGGTCAGTCTTTAGTAGCATACATGAAAAGTGAATAAAAATTCATATAAAACAATATTCAAATAGTTTCCATAGGAACACAGATAATTGTGACCCATCTCCTAGTCATTTTTCTTGCAATTTATGCCAAACCTAAATGTTAAAAAAACCACTTAAAAATTCTACCAAGAATTAAGTTAACAGTCCCCCAAATGCCCTAAATTCAATGACTAACCTTGCACTTAGTTACTAAATATTACCTATACATTAATACTAGCTGAAGCACAAGTTGCTGGATATTCAATTCCACTTTCCCAGGCACAAGAGACTGGCAGACTAGCAACATCCTGCTCCTCCACTTCAGCTAGGAACCCTTGCTCCTTGATCTGCTGCATTAGTTGCCTAGAAGAAAAAAAATAATAAAGAGTAAGTAAAAAACTGCTTCACTGCAATCTACCTAAAAATTCAAGTAAGGTACATTTTTTTTATTGCCAGTGAATATGAAATGAACTCTTTAAGCATCACCTGCAATCCAGACATTATAATCACAGGTGGAAAAAAATAAAAATAATAAAAGCAGAATCCATGCAGGTCACTTGTGGCTGGCTAGGCTTCAGGATAAGCGCCAATACCAAGCTGGTTTTACCATTTCTATGTAGGATTGAGATCTGCAAAGATGCACCTATATAACTGTAGGTAACATCTGTATACCTCATGCAATACAGATTTACTGACTTAGTGCTCAATAGTTCAGAATTTCACATGTGAAAATCCCTGACAACTTGACTGTCACTTATCCCACATCCTCACATTCCTGGGTAACTTGAATCAAGAGAAAGTATGGATGACAGACTAGGAATATAAAGGAGCTGATAAGACCAGTGAGAACCATGCAACTTCTTCCATACTCAGACAGAAGTTGTACTAAAACACATCCTCAGAAGAACTTAGTTGACTGAGTTTTTGGACTTAGTTCGTAGATTCATAGAATGGTTTGGGTTGGAAGGACACCTTTAAGTTTTAGTTCTAACCCCTCCTGACATGGGCAGGGACACCTTCAACTAGACCAGGTTGCTCAGAGACACATCCAACCTGGCCTTGAACACTTCCGGGGATGGGCTCTTTCACTTTGAAGCCATTACCCCTCATCCTGTCACTACATGCTTTTGTAAACAGTCTTGTCCCATCTTTCCTGTAAGCCCCCCTCAGGTACTGGAAAGCTGCAATAAGGTCACCCCAAGGCCTTCCCTTCTCCAGGATGAACAATCCCAGCTCTGTCTTTCCTCATAGCAGAGGTGCTCCATCTCTCTGATCAACTTAGTGGCCCTCTCCAGACTTGCTCCAACAGGTCCACATCCTTCCTGTGCTGGGACCCCAGAGCTGGATGCAGCACTGTGGGTGGGGTCTCAGCAGAGGAGAGCAAGAGGGGCAGAATCCCCTCCCTCTCCTGCTGCCCACGCTGCTTTGGGTGCAGCCCAGGACACATTTGGCTTTCTGGGCGGCAAACGCACATGGCTGGGTCATGTCCAACCTCTCACCCACCAGCACCCCCAAGTCCTTCTCAGCAAGGCTGCTCTGATCTGTTTATCCCCCAGCCTGGATTGATACCAGGGGTTGCTCCGATCCAGGTGCAGAACCTTTTACTTGGTCTTGTTAAACCTCATGAGATTCCCACAGTCCCACTTCTCGAGCCTGTCCAGGTCCCTCTGGATGGCACCCCATCCCTCAGGTGTGTCAACAGCAACACTCAGCTTGGTGTCCTCTTAGAGTTTTAGTTATCTTAGGTACGCAAGGCTGTCGTGCCACTACATGGCTCCTCATGTATTACTAGTTTTTCCTTAGACACATGTAATTATCTTGTCTTTTATCTTTCACAGTTTCTAGCCACAAATGTAGTTGTACACCTTTATAATATGTAGATGACATTCCAAAAGACTTTTGCCTGTCCTAAGGAAGATCTGCACCATAATGTCATTGATGTATCCCTCCCAGTTAAGGGCCAGCCTTTATCACAGTATTCTCTCGCCAAAACAGAAAACACTCATAGGGCTGAAAGAGGGCTGTGCTGTGGCCTTGGACGACAGTCGTGTCTGCATAATTAAGCTCAGCACGCCTCAGACCAAGTATTAAATCTTAACAGCAACCTAGTGATACAGTGAAAAAGCTAATTATTCTCCTGCAGAGACATTTTTAGTTCAATTAGACACAGTTTTGGAGTCTTAAGGAAAGTCTAAAAGCTTCATGTGGTTTGAGAAACGCTTCAATTGACAGGAGGTTTCATTAAGGGGAAGAAACAATACAAGCCTTGCTTATACCAGCAGGGTTAGTAAAAGAATGGAGGAAGATTCCTCTTACTTTTATGGCAGGAATTCGTCTGAACTTAAAGACTTTCAATAAATTTGAAAACAGGCCAAGAGCAGAGCTAGTCATGCTTTAGGGTAACACTTCTGCCCAAAAGCCTTCTGCCAGTTCAGTAGGCAGATGTCAGTAGAGAGGTAAGGGCTTGCTCTTACAGGAAACTCCACTTTTATAGAAGGTGCAATCCATTAACCTGTGTTGCACTGAAGAGCACCCAGGTTACTTTAAACTGCTGTTTAAGTTGCAGTTTCACAGTATGCTTGCACTTAAAAGGTAGTCCTGCTTTCTTTGCTTACCTGTTTAATAACTTCCCATGGAGATCTAGCACTCTGCACTGAGCACTGAGCCAGAGCTCAACCTACACCAAGGAATAGCTCTCAAACAAACATAGAGATCATACTGTGAAGTAACACTGTTGAATGTCCCTGCATCCTGCAGTCAGGATTTAGTAAGCTACTAGTTTAAAAGACAGCATATTAATAGAACTGTGACTGACTGGTCTCTGATTACTAGGCACAGAAGCTAAATGTAACGAATTCATGATCCTGTAATGTTGTGCAAAAGTAAAAACACTAGCTAGAATCCAGATTAATGAAGACTCCTAACATTACCCCTTTAAAAGCACCTCTCCTATAAGTGTGTACAACAGAGAAAAGTAATGAGTAGCATCAGCATTGTTCTAAGCACACAGCAAAAACCTTCAGAGGCACTGCCTTCTTCCACACCAGGAAGTTTTACAAGAGCTGTGGCACCAGAACTACAGCCCTGCTTGTTAAGGGTTAGCCAACTGATATGAGCTATTCATTACAGTCATCTCAAAAGTACTGATGGATCAAGATATTTAGTTACTAACCATGCTGGTCTTGACATCACATAGTGTATTGTTGGCCTCTGGAATCCATTGAAAGTAGAAGCTGCTGCAACAGTATAGGCACCCATGTTTTCAAACAGGATCCAGTCACCAACTTGCAGCTCTGGCATATTAAAACGCTCAACAATCCGATCTAAGCCATCACAGGTTGGTCCCCAAATGCTGCAGGAGTAGCAGCTGTCATCTGGCTTAGGCCGCTAAAGAAAAGAGTGGAGTATAATTATTTGACTATCAAAACAGAGCTTCCAGAAGTAATATTACAGTTAGTGTGACATTCCACCTCTGAAGAGAGGGAAGAGCTGCTTGCAGGTTCTTCTTCACCTCTGGCTTTGAGTTAATTCCACTGCATGTGTCATAAGTTAAATGCCAGAGTCTGGCAACATGAAGGCAGCAGTGAACGGAGAAGTGACTGCTGCGACAAGAATTCTCCTACATCCATGATACATAACTAGTATGTGGTACTTCTGAATGGGCATACCTTTTGCAGGACTGGTTTAACATGAGCATGATCATACAAGATGCAGTTGAATGATCCATAGACTCCATCATTCACATAGTACATAAGAGTTTTGTCATTTGCATCATCTTCATCTGGAAGAAGTCGAGACACCAGTGAGAAAATGCTTGGAAAGAAACACACAGTTGCCTAGAACTAAGACTAGGTCTAGATTTACATACCATCAGAACCTGTTTGCTCCTTTAACACAATTTTCTTTGCAATGATGTTGACTGCCAGTGTGAATGCTGATGCAACATAGTATCTTCCTGGCTCTGCAATAATATTTATTCCAGAATCTGAAGGAAAGTATTTATCCAGTGCTGGGTTGATTACACTTGTGATCTAGGGAAAAATAAGATGCCGGTATTATAATTTCAGCAGGCATTCAGGTGCTACTTTAAAAGTCTGAGATGAAGTAAGACCCTCAAGTTCAAAATCATATACTAGTGAAACATGTAATTTCTATTGACTGCTTTTGCTTTTTTTCTCATTCAAAGTCTTGTTTGCAGTTAAATTTATACAAAGCAACAAAAGCAGACATCACTTGCAGCTTAAAGTTTAAGTAACAAAACAGGTCATGGTTGAGGCTGAAGGAAATCACCCCTCCTAGGCTCATTAAACCAACATTAATGCCCTGCAAATCCCCACACTTCAAATTTGATTTGTAGTCCACTTGTAGTGCTGCTACTCATGCACTATTCCACAGCTTACTGAATCCTAAAGATGTCATCTCATTGGATCATAAGAATAGAGGGCTTTACTATCATACTTGAAATTCAGTTGCCTTAATGAACAGCTATTTACAAGTTCTGAAGTTATCATTAAGCTGCCTCCAACTGCAATATGACTGTATCATGCCATAGAGCCCAATGACATAATTTGCTCTTGATGCCTCACGTATGCCCATACTGCCCTACAAGAAGACACACTTCATTAGGACGTACCAGAAGTTCAGGACTACCCTTTCACCCTATTTGGGAGCAGTGCCAATCTATTCAGCCTGAAGAACAGCATCAATAGAAGAAGTCTATGCCAGTAAGAATCAAGCCTCTAGTTAAACCTGCTTTACTTGTTTGAGACTTCTGTATGCTTGTGCAGTCATTTAGCTATGTATCTAATGAGCTCATCTAATTTTTAGTTTTCAGATTGATTCCTCTTTTCCTCTTAATCACATTTCTGACCAAGCAGACACATTTTTGCAAATGTGTCCACATACAAACAGAAAAAGCAACATTTTCTTCAATCCAGATCAACACTCAAACAGACACCACAACCTGAGAAGTTCTTAGCAAAGCTATACCTCTTCAAATTTAAGCTTGACATCTTCAGAGCCAGGGAAGCCACCACCAATATCAAGCAGATACATATTGAAGCCAAGTTCAGCCTAAAATGAGATTAACAGCAACACTGTCAAGAAATCAGTTCATAATTTATGATTTCAGTTTAAAAAGTAATGTTAAGTCATGTCATTAACACTTGAAACAGAGCTAACTCATGTTCAAGTAACAAGCCATTTGGGTTTGAGCTGCCAATTTTAGAGCATCTGTAGATGAGTTTTGCCAAGCTGGTCAAAGTAAGCTACCAGGACCTCAAAAATTCAACAACATGAAGTCAGTGACTTAGCTAGCTTTTAACCCCATAAAAGTTGTACACTTCGTTTAGTTTTGCCATAACAGTTGAGCAGTATTTCCAGAGAAAGTAGAACTAGACTTACTCCCATATCAAACACACAGCGGGCATCAGAAATGGCTTGAACAAAGGTCTCTGGGTCTGTACATCCACTTCCAACATGGAAACTACAAAAAGATACAAACTGACAGTTGCTATCTGGCAAATCAGTCAAGACATTTTGTATAAACTCATGTCACCACAAGCAAAGGCATCTCTACTGTCAGGTAGACCATTTAAAGAAAGCTTATTTAATATGACTGTGTTTTGATACTGTCAGCTCACCTAACTCCAACAATGGCAAGGTCAAGTTCTTTTGCACGCTCCAGAAGAAGCCTGCTAGTCTTAAGTGTAGCTCCAAATTTAACACTCAGACGACAGACTGCTTTGGAGTCATCAGTGGTAATGCGCAAGACTAACCTAGAAACAGGAAAAAATGAGAAGTTCAGTATAACAAACATCATCATCAGGCAGGTATGACCTCAGAATGAGACTGAGCTTAAAGATACAAGCTGCTTTGCGTATCTCTTCCTAAAGTGCCAGTAAGTTCTACAAGATCAGATTTCACTTGTTAAAAGTATGTTTATTATTTCACAATTTTGCAGACTATCTTAAACTAATGAAGAACAAGTTTCAGATAAAGCAGACATTTCTGTATCTTGGGAACCCAAGGAAGAATTACAGAACAATTAGCATTACTTACTTGGCTTTTGGATGGGCCCTTGCAACTTTCATTAGTTCTACTTCACTATCAAAAGTCATCATCTGTACACCACTGAGGGCAGCATGTTTGATTTGAGATACTTGTTTGCAGGGATTTGCATATATTATTCGCTCGGGAGGCACACCAATGCTCTGTACCAGCTGTATTTCCGTCTGAAGAAAGAACAGATTACACTTGTAAAAGATATTTCTAGATGGATGATTAATGTAATCAGAACAACAAAAGAAACACCACTCAGTCATGTTTAATTTTATATATACATGTCTTGTAAGGCTGAACAGATACTAATGTCACAGATCAGAAGATAGTCGAGATCTCACCTTACTGGCGCAATCAAATCCTGCCCCAAGAACAGCAAGAGTCTTCACAACAGCTTTGCTGTCGTTACATTTTACGGCATAGAAGGGGGTCACCCGAGGAAGGGCCTTATGCCACCGCATGTGCTTCTTCACAATGTCCCCGAGGTCAGCAACATAGAAGGCATCTTTATCATCCTAGAGCAAACATACCTCTTAACATTACAAACAACAGATAACAGGATAAGCCTATAGGTCAGCATTTGAGGGGGCTGTCTTGCAGATCATTTGCAAGTACAACTTGTTCTATTAGTTTACAAGTTTGTAGCATCATGAAATCTAGTGGTTTTCCCATCATACTTACAGAAGATGACACTTCATTTATTTTTTGGTCAAGGATATCCTTGGCAGTAAAGCCTTCATCAAGGAAGGTCAACTCAAATTCTTCTTTGCTGAAGTTACTCATGACTTCCAAGATTTCAGGTTTACGTGAAAGGACTTGGGTATGAACTGCTGAAAAAAAAAAAAGATAATTACTTGATTTGAATTCATATAGTTTACATTCAATACTTCACTTGGATTCATATAGTCAGTAGATGACCACTACTTTGTGCTCATATCTTTTACAGTTTTACAGCTCCTACAGTGATCACTAATAGCTGCATAGATTAGACACTTGCATGCTGACAGAACACATGTCATCAGAACCAAGGAGGCAGGCCAAAATAATCTTGCTAGCTGGAAAGCAAATTCTCCTCTGTTCAACAACTCTATGATGTTCTGAATCTACTCAAAGGAAAAAACAATCAAATAAATACTGTCAGATATTATTAGTCTGGCTCCCTGGAAGTTTCTGCTGTCTTTTCCTTCACTTCCACATCAAAGCTATTAATATTATTATTTATTATTATATAAATATATAATAATATAGAATAATATAATAATGATAATATAATATAACAATATTATAATACTAAAATATCTGGATTCTCAATACAGTTGAATTTGTTCTGTTGGTAGTTAGAGCTTCCCTGTTCTACTCATGACCTCCAAGCTACATGAAAACCTCAGCTGTCATGAGTGGCAGATACACACTTTGAGACTGGTTCGTAACTCTGACCTGCAGACAAAGTCTTAACAGTGATCCCAATTAGCACTTTAGAACAGGATTTCACAGCAGTCCACTACAAATCTTCATTGCTAACAGAAATCTACCTGCCAAGTAGAAAGTCCCTTGAGAACCAGAACTAAAGAGCAAAAGCACACTACTCTGCCATCCATGACCCATGAAGTACAAGGGCCATCCTTTTACTGGGTAGTCCAAATACAGAATGACAGCATTCTCCATCAAGCTGTTAAGGTCCAGCCCTCTTCCTTCCCTCAGCATTTTTTACACTCAAACTAGTCATGCAGACTAGGACTGAAAATTACACAAACTCTGAATTATTCACTAATTTTAAGTTATGTTACTGTTTCCTCTATTTTCAAAAAGTCTGCCTATAAACCAATTGAAAAAGGATGTTTTATAGCTGTCACAGATTAATAAGGTTCTAAGACCAACAGAATCATTCATTCGATATATGTGTATAACAAAAGTCATTGAATTTTATTTAGTGAATAACTTTGAAACATCAGCAATTATAATTCATTTCAACCCTTGGAAACATATGGCAACAAGAACTACTTCACATCTTTTGATCATTTCTCACTTACGAGACACAAATCAAATCTGAGATTCAAACTAGATTAAGCTTTGACTCTAATAAACCCAGCGATCCGTTGAACCTCATTCTCCCCCTGCTCTCATTCACGTGCAGGATAATTCTCCCACAAGCTGGATTAAAGTCTTCTCTTAAAAGCCTCTTTGAAAGGACCGTAAGAAACAGCAAATTAAACACTTCTCAGGAAGGTGCGTGTTACTAAGGAGAAGTTGCATCTCATCACTGACTTGTAGCTTTGCAGAAAGCAGTTCAGAGACTTCAGCTGTGGTCAAGAGAAGCAAACACCATTAGAAAGCATTTAGTTTAACCTCTCCTCTGCAGAGCACTGCATGAAAAGCACTTTTCCTATTAACATGGAAAAGGGAAATGACTTACTGGCCACAACAGATTTTGTTAAGAAGTTCTTGCAAGCTTTCCATCTCCACCTCATTGCATAATTTTAACTAGTGTAATTACACAGAACATAGACAGAATATGATCACGTAGGTGCAAACTGTAGCCTCCCGAAGTATGTTTCTATTTGGACCGTGTGCAAAAGTGTCTGCAGCTCCCCAGAAGAAAGGCAATTTACGCTCATTTAGAATTTGTTCTCCAGAACATTCCCTTATTCAGCAGCTGTATTTAAACAAAGCTGAGTCATGCCTGCAGGCTCTGTACTCAAACAGCCAAGCTGCGTCTAGAAAAGGTGCCCGAGGCGCCCCTGACTCCGGAGTCTGCAGAGCGCTGCGGGCTGCGGTGCGCACGGACGGGACCGGCTGCCCTGCGCTCACCGACCCCTTCTCCCTGAAAAAGCCACACGGTCCCGCAGCGAAGCCGGACCCGGCCGGGCTGGGGCTGCGCTGCCCGGCTCGGCAGCGGGGTACCGCACGCCCAGCCTGACACTGCGGCTTCCCGAGGAGGCGCCTGTCAGCCCCGAGGTGCACCTTTATTACAGCTCACATCACCCTGCGGCTGGGCCCCCGCCCCGAGACCGCCGGGGGAGCAGCGCTCCGCGGGAGAAGGGCTCCCTCCCCATCCTGCGGGGTGTTCAAGGCCAGGCTGGATGGAGCTCTGAGCAGCCCGGTCTAGTGGAAGGTGTCCCTGCCGTAGGCAGAGTTGGAACTAGATGGTCTTTAAGGTCCCTTCCAACCCAAACTACTCTGTGATTCTCTGATTCGCTCCCGCTCCAGGCCAGCGCCCGCCGGCTGTGCAGGAGGCAGCGCCCCGCGCCCCGGCGCCGCTCGGCCGAAGGGCGAGCCTGGGCGCCCCGAGCCCTGTTCCTGCCACGCACCTGCCTTTCCCCACCCCGGAAACAGCCCGGCGGCCACGGCGGG
>VZTD01003254.1:117805-241692 GCA_013397725.1 Rhagologus leucostigma | reverse complement strand
CCCCGCCCCGCCCCGCCCGGCCCTGCCCCTGCCCGGCCCCTGCCGTGCGCCGGGCGTGCCGAGCCTCTGCGCGGGCCGTGTCCCCCCGGGGCCCCTTTCTCCGTGGGGCCGCCGGGGACGGGATCCACCTGCGGGGTGATGTGCGCGCCCCCAGCCCTGCCCGCTGCCAGCAGGTGTACGGCCCGCGCCGCCTCCGCCGCCGGCTCGGTACCCCCGGCTCGGTACCCCCGGCTCGGTACTCCCGGCTCGGTACTACAGCCTTAGCGTGAAAAAGCGGCCGCAGGAGGCCGGAGGGCTGCGGCTGCAAGCGATGCCTTTGGCAGATGCTGGAGGAAAGCAGTACTGAGCCAGGGGAGCCGGAGTGTGTCACACCAGGCGTGTCGGTGGGGTGACGCTCTGGAAGAATTTGTCCCGCGCAGAGCCATCCAGTTTGCGCGGCTCTCGCAACGCCTGTGCTCGGCGTGCCGGCGCTGGCTGCTGTCCGCAGAGGTGCTGCCCCTGCCTCCATCCCTGACCACCGAGGGTGTGACCCACAACACTTCCCGTAACACTGACCAACGTTTTTCCATCCGCTCTTGCTCTGACACTGGTCGCTCTTTCCACTGTAAGGTTATTTTGTATTGCTGGCCTGTTTTAAAAATGGGTTTTGATAGAAGGTGTAAGAAGGTATCAGTTGATCCTTTCAATCCACATTTAGTTTAGCCCGGGAACGACTGTGCTTTCTGCCCTTGCCAGGACAGACGTTTTCTGCCCCTCTCCCCCTCTCTTTGAACGGTTCGAGCCTCACCCCACGGTAGACGCAATCCCCTACGGACTGAGTCCCTGCCCTGTCAATATTTGTGGGAGGATGGAGCTGCCCTTGCCATGCTGAAAAGGGGATTTTTACACCCTGCCGCCTCTGAAGCATTTATAAGAGCGGCAAGGAACCTTTCTGCAGGCCAAGCTGCAGGACAGAGCTCAGGGTGCTCCTGCTCCATCTCCAAGTCACCGAAGGCTATTTTAATGGCTATCTGAAGGCAGACATCTGGGCAGCCCCTGCCCTCCTGCAGAGCTGGTGAGTGAGCCCTGCAACATGGAGAAAACCCTCCCTCCTGCATGGGGAAAAGCGATGGGAAATGCTGGCTGCTGCGGGGTGTGGGATGCTCTCATGGAGGTACCCAAAGCACAAGGCTGTGCTCACTGGCCTCAGAGGTCCCATCCTCCCACCTCTTCCACCAAGCTCAGCTGGAAAACCCACTGTATTTCAGGCAAAAGCAGATCAATGGGATATCCTTGTCCATCCCACAGTCTCTGGCTTTTGGAGATGGGTTTGGGATGGAGGGTGCCAGGCTGGGGCTGCAAAAGGATCCCTTGAAGGATTGAAATAAAGGAAAACACCAAGATCAAGCAGATAATAAATAAAAAGGTCAGTTGGGACACAGCGAAAAGAAATGTCAGGGGACAGAGCTGCTGTTTTTGGCTAAAATAATTTAATGAAAGAAGGAATAAAATATCCTAAAATATTTTGAATGTATATATATTTGGTGTGTATGTATGTCATCACACATCTAGGCATGAATTACAGAACGTTTTCTGAAAAACAGCAAGCAGGCAGTGGGGAAAATTGTCCCAGTGTGTAGCACCCATATCGGCTGGTCCTCAGGACACTACCTGCCCTCGGCAGCGATTCCTGTCCCTGCACAAGCATTGTCTTTGCTGAGGTAACTCATCAAAATCTCTGAGGAATTTCACACCACCTCCCTTGCCAGTTAACAGGGCAAATAATGGGGTTCGCATGCCTCTAGATTTGGCTCTGTGGGCAGCAGATGTAATTTAATTTAATTTTTCTTCTGCTGACTGTGAACAAACAGGGATCACAGAATCACAGAATAGTCTGAGTTTGAATTAGGCACTGGAAAAGCAGACAGAGAGGGAAGGGAAGGGCTGTGCCACCACCACAGGAGCCAGCTGCTCACTGAGATGGCTCAAAAGCAAGGGCTGTGGTCTGGACAGGGAGAATGGCCATCACCTGGCCCCAGCACTCCAACATATTCCTGGTACCAGCTGTTCCCTCTTCACGTTCTCCCCTCTGGCTGGGGCTGGAGAAGAGCCTGCAGCTGTCCCCAGCGGTGTCCAGGCTGACTGACCTCGGCTGGGGCAGGAGGGCAGGGGCCAGTGGGTAGGCACTGCACTAGTGTAAGGCAACATGGAACTGTACCCGAGGGCTGGGGAGCAGAGGCTGGACTGCTCCAAGGGAAAGAGGTGACAAAAACGACCACAGGATGCAATTACCTGAGGAACTGATGCATTCGTTAGCTGTTTGCAGATGCTTAATAGCAATGTTTTATCAACTCCTCAAAAGGATGGGATTACCAAAATATTTCATCCTCCTCCCAGTTCTTGTCTCTGGAGGATCCTTGAGAGCTGCTGGTGACAAGGGCTGGCTTTGAGGAGAATAGTGTTCGCAGGAAGTGCTCCAGTTCAGGACCCCGGGGTCCCCATGCCAGAGGACAGTCAGGGGCAGCTTTCAGGCATATCAGGTACAAAAAAGGAGGCATTCCTTTGCTTCCTGTTTCCTGGCTAGTGCCCTGAGGGTCTGGCCAAGCTGCTCTGAAGGGCACGAGCAGCTGCACAGGTCCACCAGTCACAGGGGCAGAGCAGATCCTGGGTGTGAAGAGCTGGGGGATGCTCCTGCAGCTTTTGGCAAGCCACCACTAGTCTCAGACTACCTTATATGAAGCAGTTGCTTGGGCCAAAAATGTTTTCCAGAAGAGGGCACTGGAAAAGCATTTGTTGGTAGGAGACTGTGGCCATATCTTCCTGCTGTTTCCCCTCCTCATTTTCTCTCCAAGCAAGGCCCTTGCTGCTGTGGAGGGACAGGGGATGGGGAGGACTCTCTGACTTCCCCGTAGCTGTCAGTGTCTCCTACATCTCGCAGTACAGCAGCAGCAGCCTGGTGGTCCCTCACCCTGCTGAATGATGGGTGTCCTGGCTCTTACGGACCCCCGAATTTGGGAGGAGCTGGAGCCAAACCCCAGGTTCCTTCAGCTTTGGCCAGGTGGGGAGAGTTGCCCAATGGGAGAGAGATGAGCTGGCCAGCACCACCACAGCAGCTGGAGGAAACCTCAAGGTAATGCCTGGCATTTCTCAACTTCTTTGCTTCCCTCTGCATCTATCCAGGGACTTTGTGCTTCTTAAGAAATTAAGCCCTGTGACAGCTCATGGAGGCTGGTAAATAGTACCTCCACTTTACGGATGAAAAAGTGACTCAGAGGAAGATTCAGTGAGTTACCAAGGATTGCAGAGAGTAAATTCCAGATAGGGGTGTGCTGAGCTGTGGGCCTGTGAAAGGTGGAGGTCCTCTGTGGGCTGTGGCATGCAGGATATGTGCATGGGGGAATTGCATGGGGCTGCCTCCAGCTCTCCTGGAGCAGCAGCTCTTTGTTCCCTTTCAGTTCATTGACCATTGTACAGAGAAAAGAAAACCTACAAATTGTCCCTGTCATCCAACAAAGACCACTAGAAAAAACAATGTTTCCAGGATACATTTTTGTCTTCTTTTATTACACATTTTCCAGGCATTTGAATACAGTCTCTTGCCACTCAGTGCTGCAAATGTAATGTTGCATCATTTTGAGTCAGAGCAACAAACTAAAATAACTCCTTGCAGTGGCTAAACCAGAGGAGATAGAGTAACCAAAATTCTTGTGAAGTGACTGGAAAGCTTTGCTTTGCAGCTCAGCTCCAGAAATGCCTCTGGATCTGTTTTCTGACTTGCCTTTTTTGGGCTTAGTAGCCCAGTATGGTTAAAAATTAGTTCAAAACCTCACATGCCATGAGGTGAAGCACATAACTCTGACATTACAGCACCAGTTTTGTGTCCGAGCCTTGTCTAATCCTTCACAGTTACAGATTTGAGATAGATCTATAAAAAAAAAAATTAAAAGTCAGTGCTCTCATATGCATTTTGTTAAATATACTTGATACATCAAGATGTTTGAGTATCATCATCCTCTCTAGGAGCTCAGCACCCACCAGAAGTGAGCCAAATAATGAGATTTGACTCTAGCATTGTTATAGTTAATGCACGGATTCTGTAGGCAATATATGATGGTATAGCAGAGTTTTTAAACATTTTGTATTTTAACAGACTTCTTACCTTGCTCTCAACAAAGACAATGTCAAAATTCTCTGAGAGTCAGGAAGAAAGAGAAGAGCTCTTGCAGGCTGTTGAACATTAGCTTGAAAAGCAGGGGTCAGCCTGTTCTGTGGATCAATGGAAAGGGAGCCATGGAAGTGACAGGCAGATCCTGCATGTGCAGCCAGCAAGTGGGGAGGCAATGGCCGGTCCTGTTGGCATAGCACTGCGGTGCCCAGCCCATACACTGCATCTCTCTCTTATGTAAAGGACTGTCTTCTGCCACAGTGAGGACATTGCTGGGACCATGGGGCATTGCTATCACACATAATTCACAGCCAGCTTCTGAGCCCACCCTGGTCAAGACCTTGACTTACTCCAGAAACAGCCTGGAAGTTTGAGCAGTTTTGAGAGAGGAAGCACTCGGTGCTTGTATGCCCATCAAGAATCACAATCAAATGATGACCACTGATGGTGTCAGTGTGGGATCTGACCCCTGTATGTCTTCTCTGGCACATACTGCAATGGCCACTCAGAAAGGAGAATGCTGTCTGATGAGAGCAGCAGCAGGACCTCAATATGCCACAATTTGTAGAAATTAACACTTTGCAGATTTAAATCCTAACATCTCTCCCATGGATGAGATCTTCAGGTGTTGTGCAAGCACAGTGAGATTACAGACTGCTCCAGCAAACCACAGTTGCTGGTGGGGAATTCACTGCACGGTGTGAAGACACAGGGAACAATGGTGGCCCATGGCACGTATTGGTGAGCAGAGCCCAGCCCTGTTGGGCTTCGTGTGTGCATGTTGCTCATACTGACATCTGCTCACGAAGGTTTGTCTTCTGCATAATGTGTGTCCCAGCACAGAGCTCTGAGTACACACTAATGATTTGCAGTAAAAGTAAGGACAGCTGGAAAGCTTAGTGTCTTGGTTTTCCCCACAGCCTTCCTCTGACTTTTGCTGTCCTCGGATAGATGAGTGTCAATAACATGTAGGACATCTTTTTCTCTTAGGGCAGTGGAAAATTTAAGAAGCCCATCAGAAGTCAGCATGGTTTCCTGGGATTTGTGGCAATATTAGTCTTCGGTTATCACCTTTGATAGGAAGAACTGATGATGTGAATGGCAGAAGTGAATATATTGAATAGTGTATCAAACTTGTGACAGGGCTCAGAACATTTGGGGAGAAAAAAGACACAAGTGTAAAATTTAGGAGATTATAAATTCTGCATATGTTAAACATAATAAGTATTCATTCTCTTCTGTGATAATTCTAGGTATATATCATGTAGCAGACAGCTTCCCAGACTGCGAACTGCTGAAGGTGTTCATGTCAGGGGAAGGGAATAATACATTTCTTTATCATACCTTCCACTCCTGAAAAGGCTCTCAACAGAAATATTTTGAGGCTACACAATGAATGATACAAGACTTTGAAGCAGTAGAGTTCCTTACTTTTATTTCATATTCAGGGAATGTACAAGTTATAATCTTGCCTATGCACTACCCAGTGCAAACATGAAGTAACGTCTCATATTGAAAGCCTCACATTTTGGATTAAGACTGGAGTTTAATTTGGGATTAGTTTAATCTGTTGAAGAGCAGTTAAGGAGGTGATTATCTGAAGGGTAGCTACAAAGATGATGCAAAATTCTCAGTGTTGTCAGACACTGTAGGGAGGAGCAATGGCCGTAAGTTGTGCCTTGGCAGTTCTGGTTGGATATCAGGAGAAACTTCTTCTCCAGGAGAGCAGTGCAACCCTGAGACAGAGGTGGAGTGACCACCCTTGGAGGTTTTCAGGCTGAAGCAAGAAAAAGCCATGGCTGACCTGATCTAGTGCCTGCTGATAGTCCTACTTTTAATGTGAGGTTGGGCAGGAGAATTCTTTTACAGCTGGTGTTTCTGGCACTGTGTTCTGCATTCAGATAAGCCCATGGGTGATGCAGACAACCCTCATGACATTTTTCTGACCCAGTCCTTTAATGGTGTGAGTTGAGATGTCTGTGTGCCAGAGATGTGGCAAGGAAGGCACAGAAGCATGTTGTGATGGAAGATGGGTGACCACTTCTCCCAGGAACTGGCTTCCTGTCTGTTGCACAGCCCCTTGTGCTGGACCAGTGCTTCGGACAAGGACATTGACCAGGATGGTCAAATGTGCCTTGCAGGCAGGGGATGGGCAGCGTGGTGCTCCAAGCCTGTGCAAGGGGGAAGGAAAAGCAGAGAGCTGTCTTTGGGAGGGGGACATGGGTCATTCAAGCTTGTGCAGCTGTGGCTTTGCTCCCTGCAAGGGGTTGTCCTTTGGCAACTTATGCCTGAAAATGTTTGCTTGCCAAAGCACACAGGGGGACTGGCCAAACAGGCACGGCTTATGTGTCAGGAATGACATTTGGCCATGCTGATGGGATCCTATATCCGTTAGTGGGCTTTTACCTCCCTTGTTCTCTAACAGGTTAAATAAAGCTCTGAAAACCTGAGTTTTGGGAGGGTCAAAATTCAGATCCAGATTTTGTCATCTGTTCAATCCTTTCATTAATAAGATGGAATAACTACTGACAGCAGTAGTGGTTTTATGGAGTGAGACAGAAAGTTACGTGTCTCAATGTAAAACCCGGGGGCACACAATGGTCGTTTCTTTTCCTAAACAAATTGAATCCTTCAATTGTCCCATGGATGGGACCTGCCTGAAGTCAAGAGCAGCTCTATGCATGAAGTGGTAGAGCAGTAGGAAGGATCAAGACTTCAGAGGTACATTTTCATCATAATGTTTGAAGATTTACGTGTATAACTACGCAACTCAGGGTGAGACTGTGCCTCTAAGGCAAAACATATGAGCTCATATAAAGAATTTATCATTATAATAACAATTTGCATTTCTATAGAACCTTTAATCTTAGGATCTCAAAGTGCTTAACAAACACAAATTAATTAATCCTCACAACTCTCCTGCAAGGTAGACATGTATTATGGAGAGTCGCTAGCAGCTAGCTTTCCATTATAAGTCTCATTTTAACTACCTCCTAATTTTGCCAAAACTAAACCAATACACACAAAAATTTCACAAGAATGATCTTGTCCTGGAGTAGCATCTTTTTAGAAACTGTGGGGCAATTAGGATAAGATAGTTTAAGATAAGTAGGTTAAATGGGGAAACCAGAAAGACATCTGTGAATGAACTAATGCACATACTCCATCAGTCCAGAGTGGAGGGAAATGCAGAACTGGGGACAGACACATGCTTCTCCACAACTTGCTGGAATCGAGATTCCAAGGTGATAAATTATTATTGATTATTCACTCTATTATTTATGAAACTGGTGAACTAGACAAGTTCAGAAAGTGACCTGCTTTTTTAAATGGAAGAATCCTTTACCAGGAGCTTCACTCATCCCCAGCTATGAAGAGGAAATCACTGGGAGCCACTTCGGAGCCTCCTTTGGAGAGTTATTCTGTAAAACCTTTAGGAAAAGGCTGGATGAGCAGACCCAGCAATGGTCTGGTGTTGCAGATGGAATATTACCTTTAAGGAGAAGATGCCAAAACTAGCTTGACAGCCAATGTCTGGCAGCACGCCCACACACGGATGGAGAGCAAGAACAAATTCTTCCTCTGCACGCAAAAAAAAATCTCAAACAACCTAAACAGAAGAAAGAAATCCATCCTGGGAAAAAACGCCTCTGACAACTCAGAGCTGCTCAGACCTGGGGCCCAGGCGTGGAGGAGAGAGCCAAAGCCTTTGCTGTTCCCTTCCTTCCAGAACAGGAGGGTGAGGTGTAGGTGGACAATAGGGTGGAGGCTTGTCCCTTGGCCTCTGATTAGGGTTTGCTCTGGCAGGATTACACGGATAGCAAATTGCTGCCACTCCCAGGAGGAAGGAGGAGGACAGGGGATTATGACTCAGGTGTTTGTAGGGTGGTACAGCCTCCAGGGATGCTTCCTCAGCCAGGGTGCCCCACGCTTGCTCTGAGGCTCCACTCAGCACCTCGTCCCCACAGAGCAATCGGTGCAGCACTGTGCCTTGTACTCCTTCCCAGCTACACCTTTCCCGTTGCCTTCAGGCCTGCAGGAATGACTCAGATGCTCCGTGTCACTCACTCGTACCTATGCCATGCTGCAGCCCTCGGCTGGGATCCCGCGTGTTGGCCCACAGTGCACAACTGCCTGGCTCAGCAGGTGCTGTGTTTTGGTGACTCCTCTTAAGCTGCACTTAAGAAAAATACAGCAAAGTCTGAAAATAACTCAGAAAGGTTTTGTAAAATCTCTGATGAACTAGTTGTTGGAGCATTTTTCTAGTGTGTGGTTGGAATGTATGGCAGATAGTACCTGTAATGTTGAAAACATTTGATGTAGAGCCATCAAGGAGGTCCAGTGGTAATTTTTTATTAAAAAATGAGATTTTACTCAAAATGGGGAGCCAGACAGACTCTGCTCCTAGTATAGTCCTTTGGATATAGATAAGGGGAAGAATCCTCTTTGCAAAACCTGTCCAAGATAGGAGAAGAGAGGTGGAGAAGAAAGTACAGTCTGCCTTTTGCAGGCAGGTGGGTCCCGTGGCCCAGGAAGACCTGGAACACTGCAAGGGCCATGCAGGCAGCCCTCAGCAAAGCCAGTAGCAGTATCTGCTGCCAGAGCAGAGCCTGGGCACCAGGCCAGGGTCAGCCTGGGGCACCCCAGATCAGCACTGCCTCCCTTTCACCACAGGAAGATTGCACAGATCAACCAATTGATATCGAGAAGAGCTCTGGAGGTGCAGAGATAAGAATTACTTATGACTAAACACAATAGACCAGTGGTGTTTGTTCTGTAGCAGTTCATAGTCCAATACCAGGACTTGGTTGTTATCAGGCCACACATTTAGCCAAATTCTTGGCAGGTTTTCTTCTACTAACTGTGATCAAATGACCTTGTCCTTGCATAGGTAGCTAACATTTGGCCTTTGTTTTCATTGCATTTGTAGCTGTGCAACAGGTACAGCACATGGCCTGTTGTTATCAGCCTTGTTACAACGCTGTTATCAAGAGAGAGCAGAACTGCACTTCACTACGAGACCAAAGTATTTCGTATTCTGAGGAATGAAGACCTTGATTCCTCTGCTCTTACCCATGTCAAATTGTATCTTGCTCTTCAGACAACCTTCTGGGTTTCAACAGGATGAGAAGATAATCTAAATGCTCAATCTTAATGAAATTTAAATATCCTTCAACAGTTGCCTAATTTTTCATGTGCACATGCTATTTCATACAAAAGGGCATGGAGTGGACCAAAAACAGAATAAAAATGAAACATGGGTTATTCTCTAGTAGCCCTTTTGGTCAGTATTGCAGTCCTCTGCAAAGCTGCACACCTCTGGCCCTGGGCAGTGGCCTTCACTACATGCTGTTGTTAACAAGTGCTCTGAATATAGCCTCAGACACAGAGTGGCACAGGAGGAGAAATGCCTTGAGTTTTAATCCATGAGTACCAAACTACTGAAGCAAGAAGCATGAGAGAATTGATCAGAATAAGCAGCTTGCTCTCTACAGGTAAACCATACTGCAGTTATCTAGTTGCTGTTATTTTCTTGAGTCTTTCCACGGGTGATAACAAATTAAACTGATTACTGTGGTATAGTAAAGTCTTGGATTTACCTTCAACTTTTTCTTTAACCTGAGAGCATTTTGAGAGTTTTCTTCCCAATCCAACCTCCTGCTCAAAGTAGGCTGAGTGATGGTGTTAGAGTATTTTGTTAGAGGTTTGGTTTTCCCTGTCCCCAAACCATCAGATGAATGCCCTGATCACAAAGCCACAGTCAGGCTTTCCTTCCTGCTTTCCCTGCTCTCACGTTTGGTTGCACAGTGAGTCAGCCTTATTCAGCACGTGGGTGTTCCCAGGTAAGATAGCAACAGCAGCGATCTCTCACGGCACAGCATCAAAATCCTCCTTCACAACTTCTGCTCTGCTTGGCTGGTGTGCAGGAGGAGAACACTGTGCTGTCACTACCCATCTGACTTCTGAGTCTCCTAGATTAACTCATCTTGGATTCAGGTCACCTGCACAGATGGACTCTTAGCACTATCGAAAAATGAGAGCTCTCCAAACCAGATATGGACATGCAGACAGTTGTCAGACCAAGCATGGATGTGCCCAGTGAATTTACCTGTCTGTAGGGTTACCCAGTCCAGAAACCAGGCAGACAGGATTTCTGGCTACAAGGCAAGTGGGTTTCACAACCCAAGTCCCAACTTTGGGGGCATTTTATTAGGTTGGATGCCCTTCCGTGTACATAAATGCACAGCAACTTCAATGCGCAGCACCTCTCTGCAGGTGGGTTGTGAGAATCCTTTGTGCATTTTACACTTGCCTGCATCAACATTTGTATTAACACACTGACACTAATGCTAGTATGTGTGTGTGGAATTATATGAATAACTCCACTATTTTCTCTATTGTAAGTATCATGTTTCTTAAACATTTCCTGTGTGGAAGTTGCAGTATTTAAAATATACTTGTGATAGATGTTATCAGGAGAATGACAGTGTAATGAAGGCCCAGGAAGCAAAAGCATATCAGAAACACACAGGGAAAACCACCAGATCAGCCTGTGCTGTGGGTGAAATCAATGGTAATAATGCTGACACTGTCCACTGTGAAAGAAAAAAAAGGCAATTAGGGAAACTGTGGTGATGTTAGGATTACTTTCACAATGGAAGACATTAATTCAAGGACATTTCCACAGCCAAAGACAGTCACACTTCATGATGATTCATGACCAGCAGCTGATTTGCGGTGTCCTTGGTGGAAGCAGAGCAGGCTATCAGCTGGGTGAATTTCTTGTCGTGACTCTGGCTGCTGTGGACCTGCAACAGGAGCATGCTGGTTAGCTCTGCTTCCACCTTACTTCCCCCACAGAGCCATGGCCAGACGTAACACAGCAGTGGGAAGATCAGGTTTCTCAGATAAATTACTTCACACAGTTTGGATGTTTAGGAAAGCAGGGTGAGTACGTTGAGTGCACATTTCTTTCAGTAATTTATCTACTGTGCCATCAGTCATGGGCAGACAAAAATGGCTCTACCACAAACTCAGCATTAAATCTGGTCTACACGAGGACCTGTGTGTCGTGGTTTAACCCCCAAATGCAGCCAAGCCCCACGCAGCTCCTTGCTCACTCCCCCACCAGAAGGATTGGGGAGGGAATTGGAAAGGTAAAAGCTGGAAAACTCATGGGTTGAGATAAAAGCAATTCAGTTGGGAAAGCAAAAGCTATGCACACAAAGAAAAGCAGCAAGGAATTAAATCACCGCTTCCCAAAGTCTGCCAGGTGTTCAGCCATCTCCAGGAGAGCAGGGCCCCATCACACATAACAGTGACTTGGGAAGACAAACTCCATCACTTCAAAGATCTCCCCTTTCCTCCTCCTTCTCCCCCTGTTTATATACTGAGCATGATGTCCTATGGTATGGAATATCCTTTTGGTCAGTTTGGGTCACTTGTCCTGGCTGTCTTTCTGACTAAATTCTCATGCACCCCCAGTCTCCTTGCCAGTGTGGCAGTATGAAAAGCAGAAAAGACCTTGCCTCTGTGTAAGCCCTGCTCAGCAAAACCAAAAACATCTCTATATTATCAACCCTGTGTTCAGCACAAATCCAAAACACAGCCCCATCCCAGCCACTGCAAAGAAAATTAACTCTACCCCAATGAAAAGCAGCACATCTTGCTAGCCTGGCAGCAGGGGTAATGCTGGAAGCACACCCTTGTCATTATTTCAGAAAGGAAGAGAGGGAACACAGAATGAGGGTGGGAATCAGGAGCTGGGCTCTGTTTCATTCTCTGTTGTTTACCAAGTAGAAACTGGGCACAAATGATCAGGCTCTAATTCACCCCCCAGACTTTAGTTTTCTGACAGCAAGGCACCAGGTGACTCCTGGGTAGGAGGGAGTCACAGAGAGGACTTGCCCCCTTCAGAAAGTGACTCAGATCTCCTTGCATATGTCTATCTTGCTGTCTTCATTCGCTGACGGCAGAAGGATCCTAGATGCCTGAAGCTAGAAGGAACAGCTTGGCCTTTGTCTTTTTTTTACCTGCCATAAAGGGAGGATAATGATGATGACCTTTTTAAAGAGCTTCTGACATCCACAGATGAAAAAATTAAGCTTGTAAGGGATTATTATTATTGTTATATATCTTTGGACAGAGGGAGCAATGACGTTTCTATGACATTTTATAATCCACAAGAAATGCTGCCATAATAAAGATAATGACATGTATGATGGTCAAAGTATGCTTAGTTGTGGTACTTGGCAGTGATCATTTGGCTTATTTCTTTTCCTATGCATTTTATGCAGGAAAAAAAAGAAGAAAAAACATTAGCAGACACCTCTTGCAAATCCTGCTAAAATCAAAACTCTGCTGAATTGAATGCTTACAGAACTTTTTCAGGCTTTAGCGAAAATACACAAGTGAAGCTATTTTAGAATCAGGTATTTGAAAACGGAATTGTTGGTCTTTGTGGATGGCACTGTTATTACACTGCTAAGAACACTGCCCTTCCTGAAGCTGACCCTCCTGCAGGATCTGGGCATGAGAACTGTGCTCAGCTGTAGGGGATGCTCATTCTTGACTCCAGGTGTGATATCTTGCCATCTGCCTTTGAGTGGGTTGGGCACTGCAGAGGTCTCTCAGGAACAGCCTGGGGTCTGCTTTGCCTTGTGTCTCCTTCCCATGTGCACATGAAACAGACACTGACAGAAGGGGTAAAAGGACTTTAGAAAGGACCTAAAGTGTCAGACCAGTGATCCACACAGCCAGTAGCCAGGGTCTGAGGACAGCAGCAGGAGATGCTATTTAAGGAGAGCATATGAGCACTGTCACCTTCTTGGTCAACTGCGACATTCAGGCCTGCAACCCCATCCAGCCATTTTAGTGCCCATCTATGGACCTCTCACCATGAGTTCATCAAACCCTGTTTTGACCCTGTGGCCACTACCTCTACAGCTCCCTATGACAGCACAAGAAGTGAGTCTGTGGATTAAACGTGGTAAAACCCTGGCACAGGTTTTCCAGAGAGGTGGTGGGTGTCCCACGCCTGGAAACATTCAAGGTCAGGTTGGGTGGGGCTCTGAGCAACCTGATCCAGCTACTCTCCCTGCTCATTGCAAAGGGATTGGATTAGATGACCTTTAAAGGTCTCTTCCAACCTAAACCATTCTGTGATTCTATTATTGGTCCATGGCTACTAATAATATGGTTTCACTTTTCATTCCTTTTCTAAGAGTTTTTATTGGCTATCTTCACTCCCTCCTTTTTCAGAGCAAGCTTAGCCAGGCTGATTTAAGTGGTAAAGTGAACCATGATGTAATCAGATCTTGAGATCCATTGCAACTGACTCCACTAATGAGGCTGAATGTTGTGCATGGCCACCAATTCTGTGGCTGGAGAGAAGTGACTACAACTATGACACATTCCCATTTAATAATAAAATGGAATAAAAAATCTTTCCCCAAGACTATTTGGCAGAAGCTTCCAGGAAATAGAAGACAGAGGAAGACCAGTGGATGAACCTAATACAAAATTTAATATTCATTTAAAAGGCTCAGTAATACTCATTGATCTTTGGTGAGAACACTGTCAGAACAAATCAGAAAGAGTTTTGAGGCTAAATATTGCAAGAAAAGCTTGCATGAAAATCATTGTCCTCAATCTAAGACAAAAACTTTGATTTATCATCTGGCTTAATCACTGAGTCCTAGCCTTAACCTAATCTATGTTTGGATTTATGTATCTGGCCCACCTCCAGCCACAGCAAGACTTGGAAAGAGGCAGCCCACTGCTCTATGGAATGAAACATTCCGAAGGTTTGGCAAACAAGCACTTCACCACCAGACATTCTGAAAACCATACTAAAACTTCTCCACTCATGGAACCAGACAATCAAGAACGAGGGTAGGGGGAGCACAAAGGAACAAACTTTTCCTCTGCAGAAGCATCAGCAACACCTGCACTGGCAAACAAATTGGGCTGTGGGTTTTTCGGTCGTGAGGCCAACAGAGGTCAAAACAACTCAGGTCTCTGAAACAGAGGGTCAGGTCGACATTGAGAGATCTACTGTTGGTAGCCCTTGACTCATACCATCCCCTGGGCTGGTCCTGGCCACTGTTTGGGACATTACTTGAGTCTCTACCAAAACCACTTCAGGGACTGTGCCAGCTGCATGGCAATCAAACGCCAAAGCCCAGACCTGTCCCCTGCTTCTGTTCCCTTTCCTGAGATAATTGTGGCATCTTTCCCACCTTTTGAGAACATTTCTGCCTCAAGGGATGGCCTGCAGATGAGCTACAGTGGGGCAGAACAAGAGGGCAACTGCAGTTCACAGGTGTGACTCAGGTAAAACATCTGACCCTCCTGTAGCTCACCTCTCAGTGCTCAGCTGCTCGTGAGAGGGTTTGTGGGAAAAGGAGAAACAAAAGGATACTGGCAGTTTTGCTTCTTCCTAAAGTCTTCTTCCTGCTGGGCTAGCCACTCAGCTGATGAAAATGCCCTTGCAGTCACTCATCCCCAGAGCTGCAGGAATCCTGGGCACGAGTGCAAGCCACCATGAGGCTGCTGGAGGGAGGTTTGGGTCTGCGGGTGCTGCTCCACGTTACAGCATTTCTGGCTGCAAAGCTGCTCTGGGAAAGGCTGTCCTAGCTAAAGTCATGGCTCCACTGCGCTCCAGCACTGCTGCTTTCTGCCTTTTCACATGAGCCACCGTAAATGTCTCTAAGGTGATCCACAGGGACTGGAAAAAAAAAAACAACCTTTCTTTGGAGGAAAAGAGGTAACTGGCTGAAGCAATCTTTAATTTTTACTACCTGTGTGAAGATCACAGCCCAATATCTGCTGTGAACAAATTAACCCTCCATTTCTAGAAATTATCTAATAAATAATTTAATCTTTCAGTCTTATTGTGTCCCCAAGAACTTTTGGTAGGATATCAGTAGCTGGTAACTCATTTCAGTGCGGCTCATGTGAGCACTACTGATGTCAGTGACTATAAAAGTAGTAGCCTCCTGACACCCACCCATGATTTTCACCTCAGAATCACAGAATCACCAGGGTTGGAAGAAACTTTCTAGATCATCTAGTACTGTAAACCCAGCACCACCATAATCACCCTTAAACTGTATCCTCAAGTGCCAAATCCAGACACCACTTGAACACTTCCAAAGGTGGTGACTCCCACCACTGCCTGGGGCAACTTATTCCAATGCCTGACCCCTATTTCAGTGAAAAAAAAATTCCTAATATCTAATCTGAACCTCTCCAGGCATGATTTAAGGCCATTTCCTCTCATCCTTTCACTTCAGATGTGGCAGAAGAGACCAATCCCCACCTCACCAACCTCCTTTCAGGCAGTTGCAGAGAGCAGTAAGGTCTCTCCTGAGGCTCCTCTTCTGCAGGATAAACAACCCCAATTCTCTCAGCTGCTCCCCATAGGACTTGATTTCTAGACCCTTCACCAGCTTTGTTGACCTTCCTTGGACATGAAGGCTTTCACTGAGATCCATCCTGCCCAGATATTTGGACACCAGCTGTAAAGCCATAGCCAAAGGTATAGAAAAGGACTTCATCATATGTTCAAATTTAATCTTGAGTTCAAGTCCTGCAATCTACAGTCCTTTAGCACACTTCTTAATGCTGGTTTGAACTGGGGCCTGAGTTTGAACTGAGATCTGAGCCTAAGAGACACTGGAGAAGGTCACCTTCATGACGGCTTCATCGGTCTTTGAAACCTTCCTTGCTGCCCAGTCTGCTGACAGAGTCAAATCAATCAAAGCTGATCCTTCAGAGGAGCCAGAGTGAGCATGCACTGGTGGGGCTGTCCAAGTTGGATCTCTGGATGGACATCAGTACTACCTTCTTTCCACCTCCTCCTGACTGCTGTCTGACACCTTTGCTTTACAGGAGATCTAAATCCCCCTTGGTCTGGCACTCAGAAGTGCAGGAAAGGTCCTGCATCTATGCAAGTCCCTTCACACAGCCAGGGGATCTCTCCAGAGCATGACTGTACATATGTACAAAGCCAGGTGCCAAATTTGGACTATACATTGCATTTCCCATGGTGCAGGGACCTTGTCATTGGGGAATTCTGTTTCCCACTCAAAAATCTGCAGGATCGGGGCCCTTAAAGTGCAGGGAAGATTAGGATCTGGTTCTGTGTGGTATTGCTTGCAGGGCTGTGCCCAACTCAAATTGCACCTACCGTTGTGAGCTATGCACTCACCAAAGGGAAATGCCTGTCTTGAAATGAGCTCATGCTGCTGCACTGTGTTCTGTGCCTGTCAGCACTTTTGTGGACTCTCATGTTTGCAGATATATGAATTATCCCTTGGCAGATGGCTGGTTTCACCCTCTTCTATTCGCATATGTGCTTAATGTGAATATAAAATCATATTCATTGTAAGCTTTTCATTCATAGTCTTATTATTTAGGTGGATAAGAAAAGAGCTTTCTATATATGCATGTTGTCAGCCCCAGCAAATCATTCTGCTGGGCAGGATCATTGAAAAGGGACTAGGTGATCTTCCGGGGTTCCTCCAGCCTTGTAATTCTCTGAAAAACTATGGGCAAAGCTGATCTCATGGTAGGTTAAGTAATCACAGTGTTTCTATTATATTGACTCCTAATTGTGTAAATTAGACATCTCTTCATACTTATTTTTCATACTCTATGTAAAAAAAAGCACAAATATGATCTATTTTCATACACAGATGTCTGTAGGTAAAGGCAAACACAATCTGTAAGTTGAAATCCTACCACTTCTTAATTCTGCTTCTGTGTATGACTTGAGCAGGGATAATTCACTTGTTTTATTTACCACAGGCTATAAATATATTTTTAATATTTATTTATGTATTTATTTGCGTGTATAAGGCGGGATCACTTCTGGAGCCTGGATTTGCCTCCCACTTTGGCCATAGCCTGACTTTATGCTACCTGAGCATGCACGGGATCCTTGCTCCCCCCTTGTGCCCAACTCTGCTCAGGGCTGTGGGGGAACTAAGCTTTTTCCCTACATGCAGAACACGCTACCCCACCCTAGGTTTGTATCCCTGCCTGTGAACAGACAGGATTCACAGGGGCAGGACACTCTGGCAGTGACAAGCAGTAGTAGGAACAAGTGCACAGAGTGATAGAATCATTAAGGTTGGAAAAGACCTCCAAGATCATCCAGTCCAACCATTAACTTCACACTGACAGGTCCACCACTAAACCATATCCCCAAGCACCACACCTGTGTAACTTTTAAATAATACCTGCAGGGATGGTGATTCCACCACTTCCCTGGGTAGCCGGTTCTGAAGCTTGGCCACCCTTTCCATGAAGAAATTTTTATTAATATCCAATCTAAACCTCTCCTTGTGCAACTTGAGGCCATTTCCTCTTGTCTTACACTTGTTATCTGTGAAAGAAGACCGACCCTCACCTGGCTACAATCTCCTTTCAGGTAATTCTAGGGAGTGATAAAGTCCCCCCATGAGCCTTCTTCCGAAATAAATGACCCCAGCTCCCTCAGCCTCTCCTATAGGTCTGTAGCCTTGCTGCTGGGTCCTACACAGTGCAGCTCATGCAGTGGCGTGGGGTGCATTTGCTAGCAGGAAATGAGCCCCAGCTGGCCCCCGAGGCACCCGGGGTGCGTGCAGGCTCCTGGCCGTGCGCAGGCAGACAGCACAGCACACACCCAGCAGTGTCTCGCCGAGCCCATTAAACTGTTTAACGGGGGAAACAAAAGCCTTTCAAACATGATGCACTAATAAGAGATTAATCCACCCAAGAGAACAGTCATAAACTAAAACGGCTTATAAAATAAAACACATCATTAAGTACAATTGAGGTATTAAGGTTGAAATAATAAAGGTTGAAATACAGGATGAAATTTCTTCTTGTGTGCAGGGTCAGTGAGTGCCCCTTTGCTCCACACTGGGATTGGCAAGTGGACCAGGAGGAGGTTTTGACCTGGTCAAAGGGCTTCACACTCCAAATGTCCCTCGGGACAGCAATGACCATTCTCTTGTCACTGAGTTTTGCAAAGCACCAAATCTGCAAAATATTCTGTTTGCAACAACGTGAGCAGGTCTCTGGTGAACAAGTGGCCAGACCACCATTTTCTGCCAGGGTCCAGTCCATGGTGCCCCTTTAGGGGATCATGGTGCAGGAAAGGTGATTGTACAGTGGTAGTGTTCAGGAAAAGCAGCCCTGTCCTAGACAGACACCCCCAGCTGTGTTACTGGTGATGGTGTATTTGGCACTGAGAACCCAGCTGAGCTATGGGAAGCTAAGTCAGGTGTGCAGGAAAGGTGCTAGCAGATGACACCACTTGTAAATGTAGACCCAAGCAAACTGGTGAAGTCATTGAGAGCTCTTGAGTGAACACTCCTGAAACCCTCCAGCTTTTTAGAGCTGTACCCTAGATAAGAGCTGTATGTGTTTGACTCGTTCTTGCTGTAGACATGTATTTACCCTTCCCTAAGATAATTCTATTTCACCTTTTTTTTCTGACACTCTTCAGGCAAGTAGGCAAAAGACCAAAAAGGCTACGCCTTGCAAAATAAAATAAATTTTACTCGTTTTTTTTTCCTTTTTTTTTCTTTTCTTCTTAAAAGATATCTATCCTGAGTTCTAGGTGCCCTGGAAAATATTGAAAACACAGAGTGGGATTTTCAGAAGTGTTCTGAACTTCTTGTCAAATTGCAACCAATGACATCTACTTGAGTTTTTTGTTTTCTGCTTGTGATTCCTTATGGCTCACCTGATTTCAGAAGCAAACAAACAGTGAGCCCCCATGGATAAACTCCTCCAAAAATCTCCAGACCTCAGAATAATGGTGAAGTTAGGGAACACAGTAAATCTCACTTTATAAAACCAGACATTCAGCAAGGAATTGGCCCTACCTGCATCACTCAGTTTTTGTGGTGTCCTATGTGCAGGCTCTATACCACCTCCTTTCCCGAAAGTTATGGGCTTTGCAGCAGGCTAAAGGGCAGAACGAGGCGCTTACCAGGTATGAATGAAGAAAGGGATGGGTGCTCCCTCACACACCTCCCTCTTTCAAGTGGAAATTTTAATTGATGGACCCTTGTTTGATGGATCAGCTTGACAGGGAGGAGAAGCAAGGCAGAATGCAGTTATGAATCAGCTGGCAGGTCTGTGAATGCAAAAAGGGTGGAATATTGTGACTCATCATCACATCTATTTCTCAGCTCTTCTGTAATCAATCTTTTTGTCTCTTGCAGGCTTGTCAGTGACTCATTCCTTGACATGCCTTTATACAGCTAAGTGTACAGTTTGCCAGCCTCCCTGGTGCTGCTCAGTTTCTCTGCTGCACAGTGCCAGCAGAGGTTAAAAAAAGGAACACCTGATTGCTGCAGGATGACTTAAAGAAACAGAGCAAATTGCTCCTGTGATAACGTAGGTAGCGAACATGGTGGGACAAGGACTTGAAAAGTACTTGATGCAATTCTAATGGATTTCTAAAATGTTCATAAAGCCTCCTCTCCTTGAGCATAGCAGAGAGGAAGATGACAAGTGCTGAATCCCCCAAGCTCTGTGGCCCAAGAGGCTCTGCTTCCCTCTCTGCAAGGCCTTGCTGTCCACCCCTGAACTCTGGGCACTTTGCACCAACTGTGTTTTGCCACCCTCCCCAGTTTCTGGCTGAGCTCTGCCCAGGCACTGCCGTGCTTCAGGCTGTGCCTTTTATTGATACAGTGTGTTCTGGGCTGTGCTCCTTTGACCCATCCTTAAGAAAGTCTGCTTGGCATTGGCAGTGGTTTTAAACAGGTCTGAGACTGCAAATGGCCCTGGCTGTAACATTAATCATCATAATGACACATTCAGTACAGACTTCTCTGGACTGGAGCTAACCTGAGACTTTCCGGCAGTCAAGGTAAAACGGAACTCTGTGTCCCTGTGGATGAAGTCTCAGGGTTGGCTGCGCTGGCCACAGCACAGGAAGGCCCGGTGATGGTCCCAGCCAAAGAGAGCCACAGGGCTCAGCTGTCCCTTGCTGCTGGCTCAGCTTCTGAGTACCTCGATACAAGACAAGGAGGACCACAGCCATTTATATACAACTTCTCTGAAGTCTACTCCCCCTCTGTTGCTACTTCCCAAGCTAGATTCAGGGCAGCCTTGTCTTAAACTCCTCTTCCACCCACCCTACAGTGGCCATTCCTATGGTTGAGTCATCTCAAGGGTGTTCGGACTGCAATTTTCTTCTCCATTTCTTTCCACTTTCCTTGGTTTTCATCATCAAAGAGTGACAGATCTGCGCAAGAGCTGTTTATCTATCTCTTATCTTTACACTCAGACTGAGATCAGAAAATGAACACTGACATCATCCTGTTCATCAGATCTTCTCTACAAGTGCCATACTCAGGCCAAAATAAATGTTTACATCACTTTTCATCTCAATAATGCGGCAGATCCAACACAGCTAAGACAGAGTAAGTGGATTTACCTCTTGAAGAATCCCTTGTTCCTTTGTCACTAGAGACAAAGAGAGACTCTTTAGAAATGGGAGAAGTATCTAACCAGCTTGCAGAAATGACTAAAGTGAAAAGTGCTTTTTTATTGCATTTGCAAATTTGCAAATTAAACTTGGTCTTAGGCGTGTCCTTTTCTGCACCTGTGATGGCCATCATTGTGTTTTACTAGTACACTGGATTTTTGCCATTCCTGCTGCAGTCATTGATAAGGAAATTAAGTATTTCCCAACTGAATTCTCATCCTCTGCAGAGGAACTTCTCCTTCAAGCCCGTTAGCTTCCCACTGGACACATTTCTCTGCCGTCTTCTTTTTAACCAGTTCTTTTTCACCCAATTTTAGTTATCACATTTGGTACAATAACAAAGACCTTATTGAAGTCCAAGTAGACTAGATCTGTTGCAGTTTCCTAAGGTTTTATTTGTCTAGAAATGTGTTAATTCTACAGTCTTCATCTTTAGATAAATCTCTATAGCATTTTTTCATTTCCATTTACCTACATGATTTTAACTAGCTTTTCAGTCACACTTGTTAAAAAAAATGTATTTACTTCTTTGTCAGACTAATGGCCCAAGGCTCCCAAATGGCTTTTCATCCACCTTTCAAAGCACTATGACTGCAACCCTACAGACAGAACATACCAAGCTGGATTTGGTAGCCTGACTCCTCACTGTAGCTGCAATTTCACCTAGAAGCTCTTTAATATTGCCAGAAAAATACAGTCAGCTCCCTTTGGTGTGTACACAGTGAACCCTCTGGCTTTTGGTTCCACCACAACTGCTGTAGTTTTCATTCACATAGAGACTCTCTCATTAGACAAGGTGTCTTGGCATACAGGTTTTACCCTGGTGTCCTAATGACAAACTCAAGTGAAGTACTCATTTAGTTTTGGAGCCAAACCTATATTATCTTTCATCTCTGCTGCTTTTCACTGCAAAGCAGAACCATTTCCTCTTCCTTGTTCTCCTTTTATTTATAGAGCAAAGAAGTCTGCCATTTGTTACGATCCATTTTACAAGGCTGAAATTGCTTGGGTTTTGGCAGTTGTCCAGACACCATTTTCCTTGCTGATCCATGCTTTCTTCCATGCTTTGCAGGCTTACTGCTAACTCCTAACACCATGTATCTCATCTAGTCTGTCATTATGCTTGACAGGTCTGTGATTTACTCTGGCCACCTGTTAAAACTGGTTGTCAACTTGACTCCGAGAACAATTTATGTGGCAAGTCAGGATACTTTGCTGTTCTCTGCAAACATGAGGACAACCAGAACAGAAATTCTTGGTCAGCAGTGCCCATTTGTATAGACCTTCCTTTTGCCTGCCCACATAAGTCCTAGGTTTTTGATATCTTTTTATTCTTCCTTCTATCTACAGATGACTCAATTCTTTTCTCTGTTATGCTGGTGTTAGCTACGTTTTTTTCAACTCTTTTACTGCCTGGTGTCTTTCTCTTTCTTGCCTTTATTATTCTCATGTTCTTGCCAAAGAGCTGGACCTGGACAAGGAGGATATATGCAACACCACCACATATGGAAAAATCTATCTTGTGTGAAAGATCTCTTTAGAATGAAAGACAGCTACTCAGGTAGATTTAGAAATGGACCAAGGAAGGAAGGTGATCAAGATGAAAATCGAATCTTCAGATTCTTTTCCCAGTTCTGTCCTTGTCTGAAAGTGTCCATGGATCCAAAAGGTCTTCTCTTCCACTGACTTTATCAAGCAGTATCTAAACAGTTTTGCTTGTTTGAGCACAATATGCAGATAGAAGGTTCTCTATCTAGCCAACTTCATTGTTTTCTGTCTTTCTAGGGTTCCTTCTAAGACCGCCTCAGTAGCTGCCATCAATTTTTACCAAATGAGATGGTTGTCCCCTTTCTTTTTTGTATTACTCATCCTAATGGTTATGATAACATATTCAATACAAGAACAAGGTATGTAAAGCTCCACTGTACTATGCAAAAAGCACTTGCAGGACATAAATGTGTCTTCTGTGTAATGGTGGAAACATCCTGGTTTAGGGTGATTCCTAGCAGGAAAGAGACAACACCAGAATTCAGCATATTTTCAAACAGAATAACAGAGCAATGACATCAGTAGAAATCCCAGAACACTATGGCAAATTGTTGCTTTTAATTAGGCTGTCAGCACCAGGCCTACGGGAGTGCGAAAACATTACAGACCCACTTACAACAAAGGTTAACAGGCATCAGCCCTGCTGACCTTCTGCTGACTTTAGCACACAGACATACATCAGTTTATTGAGGCAGATACCATCTCACCAGGCAAGGATCACACCCTGAGACACTGAGGGAAGATTGTACAGGAGCTTACTTTGGGATAAAGGTATTTTTGATGGGGGATGGTGGGCGCTTGACAGGCATGAGTGGGAAGCTGCTCTAGGAAAAAAGGCAAGATGAAGCATGGTGCCAAGTCAGCCGTGAGACACAAAGCCAAGGGAGCGGTTAAAGCAAACACGAGGAACAGGTGAGTGTGAGGAAACAGGATCAGGCAAGATGGTGTGCCAGTGCTGATCTCCTTAACAAGGACTGATAGTTGACTCAGAATTCAGTACTTGACTGACTCCTTACATTCAGACTTGAAAAGAAATGGAGAAAAAAGTCAGTTCTGAAACACCTGATTTTGTATTTTTCCGAACAAAATGTGGTTATGGATGAAATGAAGAGCTCACAGCACCAAGGATGCATAACGAGTTCTTACAGAAGCTGCAGGTGCTCTTTCCATTTCCACTTGCCTTTTGTCCTTGGGAGTTGTGGGCCAGATTTGCACAGGTACTTTAGTGCCAAAAGGTGTGGGAGCCTGTAAAGGGACAGACCCCGAGAGAGCTCCCCAGGTTAAAGTGACTAAAAAGGCCTCCCCCAGAATGCCCTGTTCTGTTACGGAAATGTATCCCAGTTCTGCTTCCCCAGTTGGCCTCCTCACCCCCTTGTACCTTGTCTGCTCCTTCATTGGAAAGTTCTCCCTTCCCCCCCCTCCCCTTGGACCTTGTTCCCTGCCACTCACTCAGATTTTCCCATTGGCTCTCATACCCTAATCCCGCCTATGTGCTGCCCCTGCCCCAATGCTTTCCCCACCCCTGTATATAAACTGAAGATTTGCCATCTTCCAACGTGTTTGGTTCCTGATCCCCTTCATGCATGGGGCTGAAATAAACCTGTGCCGTGGAATTCCACACAAAGACCCTTCCTGCCTCTTTACTGTCGGCTTGTCGAAGAAGCTATCCGGAGCGTGTGTGTGTGTCTGTGTGAATGCAGTGGCTGCCGAGCGACTTTCTCTTAAAAGTCGGTTTGGGAGGTCATAGCACCCTCACCAGAACAGCCCCCGGACCCGACAAAAAGGTGCAAGTGGGTAACTAATGATAGCTTCAAAACCAGCAACCTAACCTCAGTAGAAGGTTACAAAAGGTCAGCATTCAGCAATCTGTTTCTTAGCTACCTAAATAACTAGGAAATGGCTTCAGGACTTGATTTTAGACTCTCACAACTGAAAAAAGAAATACAGAATTCCTTAAGATTTATTTCACTAACAAATGAGGACTTTTTTGGGTTGTGAAATAATATCCCAACAGTATCTGAAAAGAAGCTTCTGTGAGGTCCTACTCCCAAAAAGTAAAACTA
This sequence comes from Rhagologus leucostigma, assembly GCA_013397725.1. Classification (NCBI taxonomy): domain Eukaryota; kingdom Metazoa; phylum Chordata; class Aves; order Passeriformes; genus Rhagologus; species Rhagologus leucostigma. The sequence goes on along the minus strand of VZTD01003254.1, from coordinate 217,442 downwards.
AATTAAACATTTTTTCCCAGTTGCTTCTGGATAAAAGGGCTCAGACAGGGCATTTTCCTTCTGGAAAGATGCTATTTTGCTTTGAATGTCACAGTTAACCTTAATCCAGATAAACTCCCTCTTCAGTATGACTTTTAGGATATTAGTTTCTAATGCAGTGGCAGAGATCCCGTTGTTTTTAATGGGGACAAGACTGGGCCATCATAAGCACTTCCACTGGAATGAAGATGGCTGCAGGGGACAAGGAAAACAGGGAAAGGCCAGGGAATAGTTGAGTAATCAATGGAAACTTTGACTTTGCTCTTTGGGATCAATTCAGGAGAGCATGGGGGTTGGCATACATCCCATAAGTTTCAGCAAAATTAATGATAGATATCAGAACAATGATGCTTCTCAGTGAATAATTAGCAGAAATGGTCTTGACACTACCACTGTACTTCGGTGACTACATGGCAGAGATAGGTGATCTCCCTGTTCGATGTCATGGTCAAGAAATAAGAAGTCACTGGTTCTGCGCAGTCCAAATGACACACGGTCTTACCTGAACAGCCATAGCATATGGATGACATCTGAGCTTTTCCAAAGTGGTCTGTGAGGATTTTCCCAGCTGACCTGCAGAAGACGTACAGGAAATCTGCAGAAATGCAGAACAAAACATCCTCTCCTCTCTATGTATCTGCCCCATGCACCCATCTCTTCATGTGTCTGTAGGAACCTACTGCTGTGATTCCCAGAATGGCAAATCCTGTGGAGATGCTGTGCATCCCAAAGCAGTTTTAATCTATGCACCTTTATTCTGTAATCACAAGGCATGAAGCAACACAAGGCCCACAAAAAGTGCTTTATTTGCACCTCTATATGAATACAACCTATGGCAGATACTCAGTTCTTGTAATCTGCCAGAAACATCAAACCTTGAAGGCAAGCTCAGATAGGAAACGGGTCATTGACTCATCCTTCTGGCTTGATAATAATAATAATACTTAGCACTTATTTAAATCTTTACACAAATTAAACAATAAATCAGTCTTCACTACGTGACTGTAAAACCAGCAGACATCCCAGTTTTAGCAATAGAGGAGCTGAAGAAGAGGAGTTCAGTGCTTTGTCCAGTAAAGCTGCCAATGATTCTACAATCAGCATTCCTGTTTCCCTGGTCCCATGTGGATTTGGGGGCTTAGAGAAGTCTCAGAAGCTTTAATTATTTAGAGCTGGTGCTCACCCTGGGAGAAAGGCCATTCCACAGTCATGGTTACTCCTTACACTGTATTTATGATCTGTATAAATAATCTACATTGTAAATAAAGTCGCCTGGCATTGAGAATTCACTGTCTGTTTTTCACAGCAGGGAAGAAGTGGCAGAACAGTTAAATTAATTATGCCATACTCTAGAGAGACTCAGCATCTGAACCAGAAGAGCTGAGAGCCTCTTCCTTTCTTCTGGCAACTGAATTCTGAAAGAAATCCCCACCCACTCCAGCCTCTTATATGAAAAATACGATCTTTTGAAGCATTTGTTCTTGAGTTTATTTCCCAGCAGTTTATATAAGAGGTGACCTCTGAGGCTGATGTACCACGTACATCTCCTCCAGACAGGTGAGACCAGAGAGTGAGTGCATGTGTAGTTTGTGCACGTGCCGACCTCTAATGGAGGGTGTCTCCAGCCAGACATCAGCACACAGACATCAGCAAAGCACCAGAAGGCTCATCGTTCTGGCTATGTCATGTCCTGGGGCTCAGCTGTCTCAGCCCACTGTGGCTGGGGCTCATCTTGGCTTTCTTGGGCAGAGCAGCCAGCTCTGGGCTCTCGGTTCTGGCTTGGGGGGAGACGCTGCCTATTTCCCATGTGTCCCCTGGGATAACCTCCCCCATAAGGCTCCCCACAGCTGCTTGTGGCAATTGTTTTGTACCACCCTAAAAGGCAGCTTCCTCCCCACAGAGAAGTGGCAATCCCACAGATCCCAGCTCTCCTGGAGCTTCTTTTGTCTTGGCTCTCTGCGCAGTGACCTTACTCTCGGCTTCTGGCAGGCCATGCACTGTTGTTCCCAGCTTTAGCTGTGTAAAACATCAGTAGATGAGAACTGGAAGAAGGTCCTTCACTGAGAGAAACAGCTTGGGGTTTTTTACCATGAAGGTAAACTGCCAATTACTACTTATAGCAAGTGCTCACAAATGAAAAATAAGTGTTCAGAGAGCAGCTTCCTGCACTTGTCCCTCTGAGATGAAGCTATCCCTGACTTGAATTCCCAGACCTACACTGGACTCCTCAATATACATCTCTCTACAACATATCCTCTGTTTCCACACAACTGAATTTCTGTATTCCCATCAGGTCTTCAGCTCTTTCACCATGTGAAATTACAGACAGTTTAGCTATTACAGACAGTTTAGCTAATACATGACATACTTGTGTTTCCTTCCAAAATTACAATTTCCATTTCCTAACTCTTGAGCATTCCCATGTTTATTCTCCATTTGTCTGCCTTCTGATCACTTCTCTTTGTCTTGCCACAGCTGTTTCCTGTGAGTTTGATAGATTTTCCACCAGTTTGTTGGACTGGGGATAATTGTACTGGGTGGTGTAATGTCAAAGCCCATATTCGACAGCAGTGTGCTTAAACAGCAAATATCACAGCAAAATTATTAGATTTGATATGCAGGATCCCCTAAATGCACGACTTCTTTAACTGAAGGACAAAAGTTTCTAATAACACCTTGTTACAGAGGCTCCATCTTCTAACATGAGCCCTGTCATTCAATAGATCTGTGCTTTTGACAACAGGAACTCTTTCAACACTTCCATTTGCTCTTCTTTTAGGGTTAGGATAAACCACCTGAGGCCTTTCCTGTTCTCACGTAACTTTCATACATGTTTTTTATAAATCTTTCACAATGACTTAAGGAATGTCCATAGCAGTGCATAAAATAAAAATGTCACCTAGCCTTGAGAAACTCTCCTTAAAGTCATAGTGGATCTGCTGAGTTACCAGCATGAATTGGATTGCCTTGCAGCATCAGGGGTCCCACCTTTCAGAAGACTGTTCACATTCTCATCTGGAGGTTGTGGTGACTTCTGCTTAGTAAAATTCAGTTATTTCATCAGAGGATGATGTGGGGAGTCCCAGAAGGAGACCTTGTCCATCTCACTCCTGTCACTTTAGTTTTAGGGAGATTCAGTTCCTCTGCCCCATTCCAGTGTCAGAACAGCATGTGGGCTGGTGACTCTCTAGTGCTGGGACTGTGGGGACTCCCCAGGGAGGTCTGTCATGGAGGACCTGGTAGCCAGGTCCCGTCTCATCCCCAGCAAGGAGCAAGCCCAGGCTGAGTCAGCCCACACACTGGGCAACTCCAAGGGGACAAGGACAGTGTGGTGGTGGCCAGCCAAATTAGAAGCCATGGCCTCAGGTCATCTGCAAATTTTCAGGTGTCCTCTTCTTGCTCTGTTTAGCACCCTGTTGCTCATGAGCTCTGTTTTCATGTGGCACTCAGCATCTCTCAGATTATTGGTCTGTCAGATGAGAACTCCTGAGAGCATCCCCCACCTGATAGAATGAAGACCACAGTGCAGTGCTGCAGACACAGTTTTACTGCCAGAAACGTGAGTGGGTTTTGCCTGCTTCTCTCCTGGCACCCATCGCTTCACTATATGCAAATGAATATGGGTTAACTTCTCTCTGCTTCTAGAGCTGTGCTTTAGATTTCTTATTTTTCCATCTGGTTTCCTTTCTTCCTTCCACAAATAACTCAGAGCCAAGGAGTGTGCAGAATTTACAGCATTTGGGGCCTAATGGGTTAAGAAGGCTAAGAAGCAGAGCAGAACCTGCTCAGTTCCACTGGGCTGTCCCTACAAACTTTAACTTTGCCTTGTTGCGTCTTTTTCCACCAGCTGGAATGATTGTCATCCAGCCTTTGCACTGCTGTCCCTCAGCTAGGGTTTAGGTCCTTGCCCAGAGAGTCAGACCCGATGAGCACATAGAGCCAAGATCCACCTTCTAACCTTTGATGCCGTACTCAGCAGAAAAGGGTGCTAGGTGATAGTTTGCAAAGCTGCTTTTTTGGACAGTTTATGGGCTTTCATAGAACTTACGACAAAGAAGAATTTGCTCAAAACTTGTTCATTTATCAACTTAACCTATGCATTTCTGCACATATTCTGAGGTGATTAATTTTTGTTGGCATTCGCATGCCCTTGTCATTCTTGTGTTACCTTGCTGTGATTCTCCACTGTGAGGACCACAGTACTATGGCTGGTTTTCTCACAGACCTAGTCCATCCTGGGTCCATCCCTTTTTATCAATGACATGTCGGTCCAAGAATGTTGTCATGATGAACCCATCGCACAGGTTGGTCGCCTGCAGGAAGGAACTGCACTTTCTCCCATTCATTGTTTCACTGTTTCATTTGTAGGTGAAATAGGTGCAACCTAGGAAGGTTTTTCCTTCCCCTAGACCAGAAGCCATCTGAACTTCACACCCAAAGTGAAGAACTGCCTGCCACTGTGAAAGCTCAAGAGGAAGAAATGACTGAATCATGGCTTTAGTCTCCTGGAGAAGCTCCTAGAAAGCCATGGAAGGGGTGAGACACACACCCTCAGAGCAGCCCCACAGCCTGTTGGAGAGCTCAGCATGCTCCCTTATCTGCCTGCAACCAGGACAGCATCCCACCCCACGCCAGCTCCATGATACTGCTCTCCCAACAGAAATACAGCCCAGGGTGGCAGAGGAGGCTTGGTGCAGATATTCAGTCTCCCTCTTTCAGCAGAAGACCACTCAAGATAACTACAATCTCTCCATGTCCATGGTTGCCAGAGTAGTTAAAAGCAATGCTGCACATGGGGTGTCAAAGGGGAGGGGAGAGAGGGATGGCTGGATATCACAACACAAGTGACACATGGATTCAAGATGTTGCATCAGACAAGTTTAAAATAAGGTTCTTTCTTCTACCTGTTGTGTTATGAGCCATAAAACTCCTTTGTTTTGCTGAGGAGAGAATCTCCATTGCCATTTCAATATGCTGCAGTGAACTATATTAATGTGCAATTAATTTTAGAGATTAATCATCAAGCAGTGTTATCAGATGAACACCATGACATACACGAGCATAGGCTAACCTCTGGTTCATGCTTTGGCAGGCTGAGGAAATGATTCTTGTGCGGCTGAGCCAAGCTCTCAGGCTGGGTGGCCCACATCTCAAGGGTGACCTTGATTCTTTCATATGCTGCATCCACTTGGTTTCAAACACACGAAGTACCTCAGCAGTCCCAAAAACTATGTCATCTCATCCAGCGTTTCTTTCCAAACAGAACTCCATTATGAAAAAAGTGCTACTCCACCTGACATCACTGAGCACCCAGCTCTGTTGCTGCACCTCTCATATACATGTTTTTGGAGTACAAGGCTGTGATTTGACTACTGACACAGCTCAACACTCTGTAATTTGCCAAGTTGGATGACTTAATACAACTGGATCAGCCTGAACACTGAACAGGGGACACGAACACCCAGGCCACCCAACACATCTAGCTATATTAAAAAAACTCAACTAGCTCTTCTGTCTGCACTGTCTTTCCTTCACAGAGAAACGTTGCTCCTCTTTTCTATTTCTGACTTATACATGGGCAAGTCAGCAGCCATTTTGGGCCAAGAACAGCAAAAGGATTTGGGCACTGGTGTCCTACGGAGTTGTCTTAACCATAACCTTGTTTCACTGAGTTTGTATGATTAGCGGGATCAAAATTGTCCAAATGCCCAAAAAACCCTCTTTTGTCTTCATGTAAAGAACACACCTGCATTCTTAAGAATGCCCATGTGTGCCAGATCAAGGATCCATCTATCTCAGGATCTTTTCCTTTCCTGGCAAAAAAGAGATGCCAGGAAAGAGTATAAAAGGACAAGCTTATAATACTGCTGCTCCAGGATGTTCTTCCACCCTTCATGGATATCCTGGAGCAGAGGCTGTGGTTTCATATTTAATAACTATCAATGGATAATTCTTCCATGAATTTGAGCTCATATAAACACTGAGCACCTACCACCCTTGGCAGCACTAGGTCCCACACCTTCACCTCCTCCCTGGGAGCACAACTGCCTCTTTTCCTTTGCACTGACCTTGCCATCTGGGAGTTTCGTTTGGCATCCCCTGATTCTGTTACTGGAATATACAGTGATCCCCTAGGTGCTTTCTTCCTAGCAGTCATGATTTTGTGGATTTGTATTGCATCCTCCTCCAGCCATCTCTCTTCCCAGTCTATTCCACCCCCTGGACAGGAGCCATTCTTTACCTTTTATCAGCCCTGTGGTCTTTTCTGTCCTTTTTCAGCACTGCTATCCACGCAGGAACTTTAGAAAAACCTTACAAATTAGAAGGTACGCCCAGCTATGGACAGCAACCCAGAGCTAGAGGAGGAAACAGAATGGTCACACTCTTCATGCTGAGGGACAATCCCACACTTGACTTCTGGCCCCGTTCCCTGCTTACCCAAACTCATATTCCACTCTTTGGCAGAGCACTGCCATGGCACCTTTCTCTTTGTGTTCTTACCCCTGAGATGCCTGTCCCTGGCTTGGTCTGTGTCCTGCTGCGCAGCCATGTCAGGGGTGTGGCCGCTGTGGGAAGACCAGAGGCTGATGCTCAGAACCACAGATGCAGGGGGGTGCCCATCCCATTCTCCAAACAGCTTCACAAGGAGGAGCACCTCCACCATGTGGAACTCACTCTGTCTGGGCTGGCACCAACAAGGAAAACTTCTCTGGGGGTGCTGCAGCGTCTCTGACTGGTGAACAGGCTCCCACTGGCACCAGGGACCCTGGTGCTCCCACCTGCCCAAGCCCTGGACCAACCCCAACAGGTCCCAGGCAGCTTCTCCTCAGGCACTGGGCTGAGATTTATGAAAAATCATCGAACACATGATAATTTGAATGCAGTTTTTTGGACAGTGCAGTGATAACATTTTCAGAGGGAAGAACTGAGGCCAGTCAGCCTAAAGCTCCTGATGAAGAAAACCTGAAGAACTCTGCAGTGTCAAGAGGCTAAACAATAGGCTGGCCAGCAAAATTCAGGGTCAAGTCCTGGAAAGTGGCACACATAGGAATGCCAGCTGTAAGAATATACAAGCAGCAAGACGCTCTGCTTTAGCATGGAGAAAACATAACTTGGAATCATGGCTCTCTGAAATGTGACCTTGGTGTGTGATATACATGCAGTTATTGTCACCAGCAGTGAAGAGATTGTGCAGGTCCATGAAGCTTTTCCAGGAACATAACAAGCATGAACACAAGTATGGAACGGCTTTGCCATGAGGAAAGGGTAAATGGTACTGGAAAACAGAGTGAAATTTCTAAAAGAATGATCCTGTGAAGGAGATGGATTAAGAGAAAATATTGAGCAAGTATTATCACAAGGTGAGAACTAAGGGCCAGCTGGAGAAATCATTGTGCAACAGATCTGGACCAAACAAAAGCATGTTATTAGCCATTGACTAATTGCGTTGTGGAATTCATCACTACAGACTTCTCTAGAGCCAAGAGTGGGGTTCAATGCAGGATTTTAAAATTTGCAGTTCCTAAGTGACTGAGAGACAAGTTTGTGGGGGACAGATACACCCATCCCAATGGGTCAATTGTCTCAAGCTCCACATGAGTGAGATTTGGAAAGCACTGAGTGCTTGTAACGAGATGTCCCATGTATGCGTCCATGTAAACTCTTCACCTGAGCATTCACTTGTGATTAGGCAGCTCTCAGCTTTGATGGCCAAAGGTAGGTCTTACACTCCTATGCGTCACTTTGCGTTCAACAAAGCAGCATTTCAACAAATTCTTTACTAACTCTAGTAAAAAGCAGTGCGAAGACATTTTTCTCTAGAGCTTTGCTCCTTCTTGTCTTGCTCCAAGGATCGTCAGGCAAACTGCTCCACACAGGCAATCATCTCAGCCTCACCAGTACAACTTTGGCTGCATAATGAAAAACACAAGCAAACAAATGCACCCAGCTTTTCTCCAAAGCCAGCACGAGCCGCATGTGCCAGTGCTGGTTTCTGTGTTGCCTTTTCCTGAATGCACACAAACAAATGAATGATTGCATATACACAGACAGGTCTGTGGCCAGGAAAGCCACACTCATAACCAGACAGCCGAGAGGAAGGCAGGGTAGGATGGAGTAGAAGTCTGAACACTGCAGGGAGACAGCAGGAGCCTTGAGCTCCTGTCTCAAGAACTGCTTCGGGGGGCAGCCGCAGAAGTTTGAACACTGTCTCTGTTTTGGAGAACAGGGAAGATGTGAATGAGGAGCCACATGCCAAAACACTGCAACAGTCTGTTTGCTCCAGCATAACCCCAGCCTTACGGTGCTGCCCTTCCACACCACCGTCTTGAGCCAGCTTGTCCCACACCTTCACTTTGGGAGAATCACAGCTTGGAAAACTGAGAGCCACCGAGTGGCAGAAAGGACACTGTGAGAGGATTTTGGCACTTGCAACTTCTGCCATTTTGAAGCACTGAGGCAATGTACTGGTGTTCTCCTGGCTGGATTTTGAGCGGATGCATGGATTCATCTAGGTTTACAAGTGATACAGTCACACTAGGCAATGAGAAAACACCATGAATTGTACAGAAGGGAAGCGACTTTGGTGATACCTCAAACGAGCATGCTGCAGGCAGAGGGCTTATACTGGGTTTCTTTATCCCTTATGCCCACACTAATAACTGGACAGAATCATTAATGTGATCCCTGGCAGGATTTTGACCCAGGCTAGCTAGTGCTCGCCCAAGAGCTTCTTAGGCACAGGCTGGGAGTTTGCGTGGGGGAGAGATCATTCCCCACAGGTAGTTAGGATGTGGCCACTGTGGCTTGGAAGCTAAGAGAGCTTAGCAGGGAGGCTGTGGTATGGTCATGCCAGCCAGCTCCAGGGGTAGAGGTCAGACCTTGCCCAAAGAAATTGTTCTTTGAGTAGATTTAGCCCAGGAACTCCAGACTCCTTTGGCACTTGAGCTAATTCAGCATGCGTCACTCCATTTTTGCCTCTCCTCCATCACGCAAAGGCCAACAGTGCCAGTCACGCCTGTTGAGAGGTGTTTGCTTATTGCTGCACTGTATCAATTGATGTGTGTCATGGAAAGCCTTGACCTTCCTTGTTAGCTTTTCTAAATGCTTCATTTACACTTGTGTGCACTGTTTTTTCCTGCTCAGTGTTAAAGTTCCTTGTTTCCACATTGGGCCTATTTGTGCTAAGATTTCCTGCCTTTTTGCTGAGTAGTTTTGACCTTCATTCAATAAATCAATAATTGTACCAGAACTTCATCACAGCCTCCCTCGACTGCCCGTGCCTATTGTTCCAGCACTTACTTTTCCACAGCACTTCAGCAACAGCTTGCCTGGAATTTTGCTGAAATACATGATTACTGCATTACTCTCAGATACAGGTTAAACAGAGCATCCCTTCATGGGGTGCTTCTGCTCAGTCCCTAACCCAGCTATTTAACTTGACAAAACCCATTTGTGTTGCAGTCAGTTCATCTCTTTCTTTCCCCAGGCAGGCTTGCAAAGTCAGGTCTGGGACCAGGTGGACTGTGTGCTCTTCTGTCCAGCTCCAAGGGTGACATGCTGGATATCAGATCTTCTGTTACATCTCATGGCGAGAGCAGAGCCATGCAGGAGCAGCCACCTCCTGGAGGCTGTTTCCAGGAAGGGACACTGGCTCCTTCAGTCTTCCCTAATCTTCTCCAAAAAAATTCCTGTATGTCTAGCAGCTCACAAAGCAAGCTAGCAAAGAAAGCATGGACAGGTTCATGGACTTCAGCTCACAGAAACACATGCATTTCCATGGATCAGCCTTTTTTGACTGTACACTCAAACCCAAGAACAGTTTTCTCAACTGAAAAGGAAAACATAAAATTCCAAACATTTCTCAGGATATTTATTTTCCTCCAGAATAACAGCTCTTTCTCTCCACAGGAGTCCAAAATGCTGTATTTTTTAAGAATTCACTCATGGTATTCAACTAGTGAATTCTTTTCCTGAAGTAGACTGCTTTCCACTTCTATTTAAAAGGGGAAATAGGCCCTCAGCCAAAGGTTAGATCTAAATTCAGATCTACAGAATGGTGCTGTTTCCATCTTTGTTTGTATTTGGGCTTGTCTGGCTTCCTAGGGTGAAACTCCTCTTCCAGATTTGCACAACAAACATCAGCTTTGCTATTGTGTTCTCTGCTCTCCCTTTGGCAAACCATTTGCTGGAACTCAGCACATCTAGGGAGATCAGTCCAAACTGCCATGGGAAACTGGCTATTTTTCTAAAATACATGATACAGATCAACCACAGGTTACTGCCTAGATTACTAGTTTGTGGTACTCATGAGATCAGACTAGGTCATCATGAAGGTGCCTTCTGGCTTTCAAATCTATCACCCTAAATAATGCATTAATGAAGTAACATGGAACAAAGCCACATTTGTTCATGTGTAAGGCATGTTAATGATGTTCCTTTCAAAAGATGGAGCAGTGGGTTGATGCACTGAATTTCACCTCTAGGGACTCTGACTTTGGTTAGGAGACAAATGAGTTTGATAGCATCAGGTAAATACTCAATGGATATTCGCCTCCATCCCCAAAACCATCATGCAATTTGGCAGGAGCAGCAGTCTGTGCTCACGAGACGTCTAGAGGTGCTCAGGGCATTGGCAGTCCTGTGGGAGGAAGCATCTGGCTGTGCTGTGCCTGGAGTTACCCAGCACTCTCACCCTCCCTCTTCCCCAAGCATCAGCAACACTCTACTCCCCAGAATCACTCCAAAGAAAACACAAAATTAAAGCTGAAAGAAGGGGGAAAATATATTTATTTGGGTTCATGAAGTGAACTAACACTGGAGATGGGCTGAACTACACACTGTATCAGCTTTGATGCATTATTAGAATTGTGAAAACTTTCAGTGTTTCAAGGAAAAGATTTTTTCCAGGCGCAAGATCAAAGCCGTAGCTAAATAATATTGGGTTACAGAGCAGGGGACTTTCAAATGGCTGGTTTTGACTGTTTTTGTATCTAGAAATGTTGTGATAGGAGCAGCCCTTTTTTACAAGGCCCAGTAACAACAATGTAAATCAAGCATTAACCAGAAGTAGACAGCAAATTATCCACTTTTTAAAGAGACTTCTACTGACGCTGTTTTTTAGAGAAGGAAAGAAGGAGTTCTGTTTTTAATAGCATAAAAATACTTGTCCAGGAGGCACCACTGTATCTTTTCCCCAAAGCATAACAATGTTAGATATAAACCAACAGCCCTGAAACAGCTGATAAAACTATATATGGGGGTGTTTTGACACAGAGCTGCTAGGACACAACTCAGAGTGAATCCTTACCCTTGTCTGAGACGTTTTTAGACTCCTTGCATAAAGTAATCATGTTAAAAAATGAGAGACGTACTAGTCTGTGCAAAATAAGAGGTATGGAAAATCTGCCTGCAAAGTGTGTCGTTGTTAGATGGGACGTTTAATTACAGCAGTCTTCTGGACACAGAGATGATGACAGTGGCAGCTGAATTTGATTGTGAAGTAGCAGCATTCACAGCAACAGGACTGTAGGAGCACAGACTACGAAATTAGACATACAAGGACAGCTAACTTCACCCTTCTAAAAATCGTGCATTCAGTCTGAACTATTTGTACACATTCCCTCTGTAGGTAAGGCAGAGAGGCAAACACCTCCAGAGGGTAAGTCATCCTGTCCTAAGACAGGTGCTTAAGGCAGTTGCTGAACTGCCCAGCAAAGGTGCAATTTTTTCCTCCTTGGCTCATAGAGCCAGAAGAATTCATAGAGCCAAGACACCTAATTTCCAGGTGGTTAAGACAGTGAGATGCATCACCCCACAGCTAACTTACCTAATCATCATGACTCCCGTTATGTTTCCAGACAGGAAGAACAGCCAAATACTTTCAGCCTTGGATATGTTTATATGAAGAAACACAACAAGAAAGAACAAAAGTAAGGTCTTCCTCCAGGACACGGACACGGTTTGTCTCTCTTCTGGAAGGATTTCAGTGGAGAGAGTGAAGTGGCTCCCTCCACATGTTCAGGACTGCCTTGGTTTTCTGCATAAGGTTAAAACACAGCCTTTTGTACAGACTCCCCCTTTCCCATGGATGATTTTGCTATCTGAATGACAGCCCCATAGATTTTTTAGAAAAAGAAACCTAAAGATCTGTTTCCTCCACTAATTGCAGACTACCATAATTTTGGGCCAAATTCAATTGATACCACAGAGAAGAGAATCCAGAAGTAGTACAGACTCTCCTCTTAACCCATTCAGGAAGCATAGGCTGTTCTGAGGATGACTTTTTCACTGCCAAACTTTTAGATCAAAACCATGGTTGAGGAATATTTTTTTTAAGTGCCCTTAATGCTGATAGCCTTCTCTAAAAGGATGACGTGATTTGCATCCCTCCCCATGCAGCCAAACTGCTGGGGTTTGAGTAGCAGGCATATCAGGCCTGGCCATTACCATATAAACTGTAACTGTGGTGCAAGTGATTCCCAACCATCAACAATCAATAATCCTACTCTGTAGCTGTAGCAGGGTCATTATGACTGTATGCTATCCCTGAGCCTGAGAGTCAGACCTCTGTTCCTCCAAATTGCTCCACCATGCTGAACTTCTCAGCTCTGCTATAGAGATCCATTCTCCTTGGGAAGGAAACCAAACCTCGCTGAATGGGGTGCTAGACCCCACAAAAGAGAAGGTCAGCAGCAGAGTTTGTGCCTGCTAATGACACCTCTTTACAGGGAGCACAGATGGATACAGAGAAGCATATTCAGACAAATAAAAGGCTGGATTCAGTTTATTCATAATGAGATGGTGTTTGCTTCTTTCTTGACTGAAGATTTAACATGCGAGTCAAGCAAGGCCAGAACATTTCAGAAATCCAGTTCCCATTGCAAGAATGATGTCAGGAAAGTATTTATTTATTTATATGTTTATATGATTATAGATTCAATTACATGCATGCCTATTTGGCTAGAATGAGATAAACTCGCAAAACATGAGAGGCCAGAAAAAGCATATCTGTATGTGCACATACTTATGAATGTACAAATATGCTAACCTGGATAAATAAATAGAGAGAGAATAAAAGATAGAGAAGAACATGAGGAAAATCAAGAAAGAGGCAAAACAAAGAATGGTAAGAGACAGGCAAGAAATCCATGGAGTAATTGAAGTTGTAAATGTGACTTACATCATACATCCCATTTGGCCAGGATGCCCTTTCCTTTAGAGAAGGGAACAGAGGGAACAGTGTTGAACACTACAAGGCCCCGATTCAGATACAGATCTACAAGGTTGTATAGCAATGCTCAAATGCAGTGACTGAGAATGGGTACTGGACTGCTCTCTCTGGCACAACCCTAGATCTGGAACAGCCTTGCTGGAGCCACTGAAATTACTTCAGAACTGTACCAGTGCAAACACAGATAAAATCTTCTGAGCATTTAAGTAATCCTAGAGAAGGATTTGGTCAAAGGAAGCAAAGCAAAAACAAAGGAAGAATGTGAGCATTTTGCTTCACACTCTTTGAAGCGTTGTGTCTTTTACAAGGGAGTAACCTAATCCACATTTATACCCATGTTTTTCTTCCACAATTTACTCCAGAGATTTTCCTTAAACAATAAATAGGAAGTACTTTCACATACAGCTGTGCAGGATATCTAGTTCACAAGCCATTTTTCCAGGGTGGGAGCTCGTCCGTTAGGCATCACAGTCGTGGAAAAGAAAATACCAAATGTGATGCAGGAAGCAACATTGCTGGGTTTCTCATTTAGCATCCATTCAATACCAGAGTTTGACAAGATATCCCTAGGTGACTACCTGTATGAAAATGAGATGCATTCTGGCTACTTTGACCCAGGGAAAGTGCCATCAGCCTCCCGGTAGTGGTCCCGTTAACTTTCGTAATGAGCTACTCAAGATAAAATGCAGACCACTTGAAGTTGCTCTGCAGCAGCACTTAATCTGGGAGATCATTCATTAAGAATGTGCCTGGTAACTTTCAAGTTCCTAAGATGATTCTCAAAAAGGTGCTGATCTGGACAGAGATGCAAAGAGTGTTGGATATGGACAGGTTTAGGCACTAGAAGTCCAAAACTTTTAATGGGTCTGATTTGGAAGGTGTGCTCATGGGAAGCCTACCCATAACAAGAGCGTTAAAATCAGTCCAGAGCACATCTTAACTTGCTTTATCCACTTCTGGGAAACATCCCTATGCCTACAACAGTGCCTGCTTCCAGTGAGACCTGGCTTCCAGTATCACCAGGCTGCATGAGTGTGAGCTCTTTTTTTGCACACAGAGAAGAATATCCTGGCCATGAAGCTATATTGTGTCCCTGGCATTCAGGGGGCAGGAAGGAGGTATATGTATTTATTTATATTTATATATTAAAGCTGGGCCACATGCAGCCTGGGCTGCAAGTCTCATAAGGTCAGAAGATGAACGAGTGAGAAGCAGCCTCATCACCAGAGGACTGAAATAGACTGGGCTATACCCAGAGACTGATTAAACTGAATTGGAAAACACTAGATAGTAAGCTGGATCTGTTTCTGAGCTGTGCCCAGCTGGTCTCCATGAAGGGACAGAGGTGACTTTGAGTCAGCTGAGTACCTCCCTGAAAGCAGCATAGCTTACATAGATGTGCTTTACGTAAGTAAGATTTTTTAAGTGTGATGCTGTTCTGAAAAGCAGGGAGAGGAAAATGGGATGGTAGGGCTCCAAATTGATTCTCTTGGTGACTCAGATCAGATACGCCCTCCTTGCAGAGGAACATGAGGGGAAGGTTCTCCACTCATCTTCATCTGTGGTCAGATTGGTTGTTTTGTACTGTGGTCATTAATTCTGCCTCATTTTTCCCAGGGAAAACAACCAACCATTTATTAAAGAATTATTCTGATAATGCAGTAAAGGACTAAAATTCAGCTTTCTGCCTTACAGAGCAGGGGCAATACACCATGGTGAGCATTAACAAAAAGTGAGTAAATATATACTGATATGGTACAGTGATCAGCAGTTAGCACTCTCAACATACACAGGATCTGATGGAAAAAAAGGTTATTTTCCTCAGCCATGTTCCCAGGAACACTGGAATTAAACAGTAACTTCAGAAAATCTCCAGATTAAGCTGTGAGTTTTCTTTTCCAGGAGGTCTTTGTTTGTCTCCTTGCAGTATTTCACACTTTGCATGTATCTATGTCCCCATGCACAAAACAGATGGAGGGCTGAGTCCAGATGTAAAGTCCCAAGCCTGGAAACACGGATAGGTGGCAAAGAAGCTACGTATGAGCCACAGCATCTGTACATAGCCATGTTCTTTTTTGCAGTGTTCCTGAGCACATTCACATTAATGTCATTAGCTGTCCTTGTTTGGCAGGAGCACTTTTGATACATCCCATTAAATTTGTGTGGCTCATTCAGCAAACAGATGGTGGTGGCTCATGCCCCAAAACATCCCATACTTTCTCTTGCAGGAAGCAACCAATGCTAAGCACCTGAAGACTCACAATGCCACCACAATGCCACCACACCAGTGACAGGGTTGACACCAGACCAGCTGGCTGGGCCTGAGCCTGGTTTCACTCTGCATCTACAAAAGAAGAGCTAAACCAGGCAAGAAGAAAATTCTGGCACTCAGTGCTGGCAAGCACCATGGCATTATTTATTATTTCATGCATTTTCTATCTTCTGCTCATACAGTCAGTTCAGATCACTTTTGTCTTCCAGAGATAAATTTAAGCCCACAATGGGCTTCAGACCAAATTTGATGGAAAGCTGCTTAAACAGAGCATGAATTTGCCTCTCTACCTTTGCTCTGATTTAAGGAAGCATGCATGCCCAGATCATTTCACCTGAGGTAGCCAAGCATTAATTAATTACATAAAAGCATTTGTGAACCTGTTAAAACTATCTATTAGATGAGCAGTGCTGCTATCTCCACCATCTCTTTAAACGTTTTAATTAATTTGGGGGAATTTACACATGTACACCGTCTGCCAAATTCAACAAAACTTGCTTTATAAACTAATAATAGCATTTGCTTTCACCGTGGAGTTATGCAAGCTCTGTATGTGCATGTGGAGAGGGTGCTGGCCACAGCAGAGCCGGGTGCTGCTCAATGATTTACCACCAAACCAATGTTCTCATCAATATTAGTTTCATATTTCTGTCAGTAGAGGTGCCCCATGCATAAAAATGTGTGTGCAGCATCTGACAGGATCAACCCATCAAAAATAGCCTTTTTTTTTCCTACAGGCTGAGAAAAAGAGCAATTTGTTTTCTCAGAGTTATGCAGAGCTGTTGGTGAGGCCTCAGTGACTTGTGCTGTCCTGTTTTTCTGCTGCAGGTTTCACACTGCATTCAGGTAACACAACTATAATGGCACATCAGGGCTCAGCTGCTGCCCATGAATGGCTGGTGCATGATTTTTAAAGGAAAAATTACTGCCGTTTTTGGCAGACTTTGAGAGGATAACTCATTAATTAGGCAGCCCGAAAAGCAAAATAAAATCCTAATCATATTCAGTGGATTAGTACACAGGATGAGAAACAAAACCTACATAAATATGAGGAAACTTCCCTGAACAGGGCAATGTCAGTTCAGACTGCATCCCAGCAAAGTCCTGATCCTCTACTGCTCTGATGGCATTTTCCTCTAGCACTTGGACTAGACAGCATAAAAGCACTCAGCATGGAAATTCCCCATGCACCATCACAGGTGTCTATGCCAAGTTTCACCACCTGCCCCATAGTCCTCATGCCTGGATAGGAGGACAGGGAGGTGTCCTGGAGCATCCCGGCGGCCCTGGCCCCCAGCACCCGCAGCCACAGCCCCTCGGTGTCTCACAGTCTTCCATGATTCTGTCCTCACCCCACCTCTGCAGGTATTGCCCCACTTCACAAGGCTGAGGGGAAGGCATTTCCAGCGTCATTCAGACCCTCAGATAGGCATCTGGTCCGTGATCTTCAAAGGTGCTGAGGCTGTGCTGCTGGAGGAGCTGGAGCTGAAGTGCCCCTACACTTGGGGTTTTCTCCAGTTTGACTACATCACTCCGAATTCACCTAAATAAACTGATACAACTTTTCTTGTATAGACAAGACCTTAATCTCTCCATTTAATCTGTTCTTGCTGTTGTTCCTCCTGGCCTGGGCCTCTCGACAGCCCAGAGCACTGAGGTGCTCAGCTTCCTGGGGATGAGCCGGGATCTACCCTGTGAATTCATTTCCACTTGTGGCTGGCATTGGGCTTGCACTCCAGCTCCCTCAGGCAATATTTGTTCCAACGACGTTTCCAGCCCATTAAACATTCAAAATGCACCTCCTTAATTTATCTCCTTCCCTTGATACTATCTTCCCCATGTTCCTTGGTGATTTCTTTGTCATGACAACCACTTTTGACAAAGTTCTCCTTTATCCAGCTGTAGCAGGCACGATGAGGTTTGGTACACCACATCACACCACGGGTCTGTCAGATTGCATCTCCTGCCTTTGACAGGCCCTGCAATCCCATTTTTAGAGAAATGTGGGGAATCCCATCCCATCACCAGTCTGTTAGAGAGTCATTGGTGCTGTATTGCCTGCCCAGCACTGCCTGCTTGCTGCTTAGGGCATCTGCACGGCTCCCACATGGATCTGCTGAACTGGCCAGCTCTGTCCTTTGTGATAAACCCACAACTGCTTGTGCGCATAATATTGTGCCGTGCCAAGAAAGGACTGGCTTAGTTTTCCCTTTTTCCTTACAATTGCTCACTCCAGCCAGACCCTTGCTGTCCCCTGAAAACCAGTGAGCTCCTACTCCAACACAACCTTCACCTCTGCAGCTCCTCACAGCACTCTAGCCGCTCCAAATAAAACACAGTGCAGAGAAAGAAAGAGAAAAGAATAGACCCTGCAAGAAAGAGGAGCCGAGAAACAGTGTTTTGGGAGCATTGACCTTCTGGTGTCCCTTGACTGGGGGAAATTGCTGCAAGAAGAAGCTGGTATTTAGTTGCCTTAGCTTCAGGTCCTGTGCTCCCAAGCCTGTTGACTGGCCACATTCACTTGAGCAGATGACTCTGACTGTATTAAAATGAGGTCAGGGTCCTGTTGGACCTGATCATTCCAGGTGACCACTTAGCTGTGCCCTGCTCTGACCTCAACATGGATAAACCATAGGAGACAGCAAGTGGGAGTCAGCGTCTGGCTGGGGTCAGACTGGTCTGGTGGGAGGTAGCAGTTGTGTTTTATAGAATCTGCTATCATGGAGGCTCACGACCAGGTCTTCTGAGCCCAGCTTATTACAAAAAAGTAATAATCAGAACCATAATCTTAAATCAGTCTGTATTTATGCAAACCCCGTGCTTTCTTAGCCTGCCTCAGTTCCTTTGGATGTTTCCCAACAGTACCCAAAACTAAATGTGCAGACAATATCTTCTGAGAGACAAGAAGAAATGTTTTCCATTTAAACAAGATTTTGAAATCAATTTGGAAATTTTCTGCCAGATGGTCCCCAAATCTCACAAGGCACAAATGTACAACTCTGTGTTAATGTGGGCTCTTAACATCCCACAGGGAACACATCGCAGCACTCAGGACTGTGCAGATGCTGTTTCTCACCTGCGGTCCCCAGCAGTGATCCACTTGTGGTTGCCTAGAAAAGTAACAACACGTGACAGTGCTCACCCACTGCCGGGGCTGCGTGCGCTGGGTCACATCCCTGACAGTTGTTATTTCACTTATCGTTAATGATACCAGCTCCTCATTCATGTGAATGTGCATCTGTGCCTGACATACCGTGTAAGAGGAAAATACCAGAAGGGAAATTTGAGCAGACACATCTGCAGGATGTGCAAATCAAGCACAGAAATGAGGAATTTGGCAAGTCTCTCAGGAAATGATGATAGTGATTTTTTTTCATCTCATGCCTTTTACTTGTTCAGCCGGGACACTGTTTCCTATTTCAAGACATTTCCACGTTGGATATCTGCTGGGAATGTGAACACAATCCAGGATTCCACTACTGCTTTTTCAGGAGAGAAACATCTGCTTTCCAATGTCACCACTGGCCACAGCCCACATGGGGAAGCATTTAGGGGAGGAGTAACGCAGCACAACATGAGCTGGATGGACCACAGTTCCATGCTGAGTTCATGCTCTGTGAGCAGGGCAGGCAAGCTCTCTCTCTCCTTATCTCACTTTTTGTGCAACTGGGGAACTAGGCTTGGAATACTCCTCTGGATGACCTCTTACGTAGTCATGTTTGGTAGCTTCCTCCTGCAAGCAAGGCGTTGCTGTGGCCCAGCTCTGTGCTTGGAAAAGGGTTCACATTCCTGCTGTGGAAAACACAAGGCACAAAGAGGGGAGGTGTGGGGGGACTGGAAGGGAGAATTCAGGATGCAGTGGCTCTGGGACCAGCCAGGGCTTCCAAATGGTGAAGAGGGGAGTGCATGTCAAAAGCATGGGGGAAAAATAAGTGTCGTGTCCTGCTCACCGCTCAGGGTGCTAGAAGACACTGTGGTTAGTGATGCAATGGACAAGGATGTAATTTTTCCCACTGGAATTAATATAACTGACAGTGGACTGAATGCGTGCAGGGAGGGACTTACAAGAAGTGCACAGGGACAGTATCTATGGTGTGGAGGATGGAGACAGTGGGGACAGAACCATCAAGTAAAGGTTTTCAGAGGCAGACTTTTAGGAACAGAAAGGTCTCATCTGCTTTTCCCATGAGGCTGACAACTCAATGTACACCCTCTTGCAGGAGATATTATCCTACCTCTCCTGAATGATTACTTATTTTTGTCATCATCTTCCTCGGGTGAATAAATCTCAGTAAAGCCAATCAGGTGCAAGGGATGGGAAAATGGATCAGTGATGAAAGTTAGCAGAGATTCATGGGTCTTGAGACTCCAAAACTGCAGGCGGAGAGGGGCCAGGTAGCAGAGCATTGCTGTGCTTCCTAGCCTGCCTTCCCCTCTGCAATGGACGTGTTTTCCATATAAAAAACTAGGTTTCCTAGGCCCTCATCATCCCACACTGGTTACTCCTTCAAGGTGGCAGCCAGTGAATGAAGATGGACAGAAGAACTCTTCTGCCTTCACAGGATAGCGATGAAGAGTGAAGATTCTTGCTCTTGATGTTCCCCACAACTTTTGTACAAGGGGCACTTTCTACCCAGTACCACAGTTAAAACCTGTATCATACGTTGGGCAGAGCATAGGCTGTGCAAGTACTTAGTTTTTTGCTTTGTTTTACAGCTTTCTCCATTAATATAATCTCATTTGGTCCTCCCTGCACTTGCCTCACTTTGGCATGATGCTATGAAAGCACTTTGCTGTCCTCTTTAAAGTCTGTCTCGCACTGTAGACATTTGACCCCTTGCCTGACATTACATCTCTGCTGCATTTTCTACTTCTGCAGTCATACTCTCTCCCAGTGCAAAGCTGTGCAGTGATGTGGTAACTTTACACGCCTTGAAGGTTTGGCCCTAGAAATCCACCCAAAAGGGCTGCTGAATTTGAAAAAAATCCAGGATTGCCATTGCAGCTGTCCTCCTTTCCCTCTGCCTGGTCAGTATATGGGTACCTCCTTTGCTTCATGCTGCCCCCTCTGAGGTGAATGGAGGTCAGCTTTTCTCAGGGGGCTAATTCTGGCTCATTGGATTCTGGCACTGAGCTGGGTTAAGGAAAACATAGACTAAATTAGGGCAGGTGCTCCTATAGATAAACTCATAATGGGCTGATACAAGAAATTTCTGCCATTTACTATTACCTAGCAGATGTCACCATGCCTTGCCACCTTAGTCAAATCACAGTGACTCTTCAGGTGACAGTTTGCAGCCAGGAACCCTAAATTTAAACTAGCATCAGTGCCTGTTGGATGGTGACCTCTGGCCAGTGCCCAACTGAGTACCCCACAGATCATGCCTGCACTTTCCTAGCCACCACAGAAACTGGGACTTGGGGTCACTGCTACAGGCCCTCGATGATGTGGTCTTAAATAAGCTCTGAAGTTAAAAACTGAACACAGCATTTCACACAGAGAACCCTAATACAGCCTGTTAATTACCCACACAAGAACAAAATTGTGATAATTAGAAGATCAGATAATGGTGTCTGGGAAACACCAGAGCAACTGCAGCAGAAAAGTTGGTTTAATAATGAATGCATGTTAAGTGCCCTTAAATATCTTATTAACAGCTGGGGTGTGATTCCCAGCACCAGACTCAGTGTGCTAACAGCAACAAAACACATGGAGCTCTAAGGTGAAATGCATATTTTCACACCATTTTTATTTTTTAGAAAATTAGTGCAATGAAATCTCATAGAAAACTTTTTTTGCATCTTTTTTTCAGCATGAAAGAGTTTACATTTTTCGATATGGTGAAAATCACTGAGTTACACTCCTCACTCTTATTTAACTTTACCCACCCTCCTAAGACATGTGGGGAGAGCCCAAAGGGCCCTGAAAACCAGAGCAAGGAAGAGGAGAGGACATGGCATCATTGCAGGAAATTGCCTTTAAAAAGTCACCAAATGGAAAATGCTCTCAACTCAGAAATCTTCTGAAGAAATAGCAGCAGTGAAATACATGAAGTGGGTAGGAATGAAACAAATGCTGTACCTGTAGCCGGGGAGTAGGGCACATCCTCTAACAGAGACAAGCTGTTGGAGCAGTTGCTTTTTCTGAAACATCCAGATTCACATCTGCTGGAAAAATGATCTAAACTCAGGCAATTACAAATCTGTTTTTGAAACTTTGGCTGGACTACTGTAGGGTATTCAGGAAAACAAAGTCTTTCCCGTCAAGTGGTCTGTATTGATAAGAGCAACGTTCGAGTAAGTAATCTGTGGCTAAACCAAAACCAAATAATGAGAATAGCTGCATCACTGGTTTTAAGCCTCCTTAAATCAAACCAAAGGAAAGAAAGGGGTAGGAACAGCAGCCACTGAAGCAAACGGAGGGGTTATCCATCTCTGAAAAAGTTACAAGAATGTTCATCACAAAAGCCAAAGCCACTCCTGCAGACAAGATTTCCGTCTCCAGTTTGCCCCAGCTTCCAGCATGTCTGGCCACAGATGGGTGAGCTCCTGCTAGGAAGGACTACCTACCCTGTCTGGTTCCGTTTTGCTGAATGTGATACCATTAAAACTTGTCTGTCAGAGGAGGAATTACTCTTCAAGTCATTTGCTGGCTGCTGGACAGCCCTCTGACCAGACCTAGCACTGTGGCAGTATTGGGTAAGTGTCTGAAAAACACAGCCCAGTTTTCAACCCAAATACTCTGTAGATTCTGAAGGGGTTAAAAAACACCCTAGCAAACAAGCTGAAGAAATTTCACACAGTTCAGGACAAAACTGTAAGCCTATCACTGAAGGAGATGGACCACGGCAAAGGATTTTCCAATTGTGTTCACCAGACAAACTCACTCTAAGGGAGGGATGTAGCCAGGAGTGTGCCTTTTCAGCTGTGCATACATGACCACGACTATGGTCTTTTTATTGCAGGGAATCCTACTGTCACTCCTTGGAGAAACATTTTGTCTTCCTGTCCAAAGCCTGCTAATAAATTACCAAGCTCTTTGCAGTTGGGAAAAAAGAGTTCACTGTGACTGTTCCTCAAAGCTTGTGAAACCTAGGAAATGCTGAACAGCCTTTCTTCAGTAACTGTAGGTATTGCTTATAGATTAAAATAGGAACAATCTAGGGAGTCATTCAGGGTTTTTCTTAAATTACTGAAGGCTGTGAAGTTGCCAAGCGCTTGCTCTGCTCCGGACATACTTTGATAGCCAACTGGCAAAACATTAGATTTATGGGATAGGGATAAATTTAATCATTAGCACTGTGTGTCTCCAGCCCATGATTCTAAAGGTAACATCAGTCATTACTTAATTAAAAAGTGATACAATTTCAAACTTGTAAGCCAGTGTTTTGGGTTGGGTGAGACTGAAGAAAGGGTACTTTCCAACTAAGGATTTCTTCTGCTCAGCAGATTTCTGTCCAGAATATTTTGTCTACTGTAACATTTTTATGAGAGGCTACTGAACTAAAAATGGGCTTTGGACAAAGCAGCAGCATTTATATCTCTGTGAGGGTTACCTATAAATGGGTCCAGCATTCCAAGTTGTGACCTGGTGCACTCCCTGTGATTACCCCAGCGATCTCTCCTTGCAGAGCTCATGAACTCAGGCTGATCAGATGCCTCTGTGGCACTGCCAAGGCTCTGTCACCCATGTCTCCTAGACCAAACATGATCTTTGCAAGTTAAAGCCAACCCTTCACTTTGGACTGAAACATATCTACATAGTATATCAAGTGTTTTATTTTCCTGATGTTGATACAGAAGAATGAGGATTGGCAAGTAATTCCAACAAAGAATAAAGCAGCAGGATTAGTTCTCCTTCTTGAAAACTGTAGTTCCCAAGCAGCTCTGGGAGATATGAGAAGGAGACACCAGCCCCAGTAAAAGGGGAAGGGACAACATAATAGTAGCAGTCCAGCCACATCACTGCAGTCTCTTCAAGATGAGCGATTTCATGAGTCAGGGGTCACTGCCCTTAGCTCAGTGAATACCCAGGGGGAAACTGAACATAGAACCACACACGGGCATACATATACACAACTATATATACAAATATATATACACACACACATATATACACATATATGCGTGTGTCTGTGTCTTGTCTGCATCCATGTCCTGTGTGCTTTTTTCATGATATTTCAGTATACACTAAATATCTGCCTACAGTCTTTACAATGCTTGTTATGTCTCTTTCACACATCCCTGAACATGTGAAATCCAAAGCCAGGGCTGGAGCTTTCACTAGCTTGAGGCAGCTGGGCCCTTTCCTTGGAAAGGGTTGTAGTAGGTAGGAAATCCAAAGTTTAGTCCCAGTGCTAAAGTGGGTGAAGAAAAATATTTTCTTGCAGCTTCCTTAGAACGAGGAAAACAGAAAGGTCCAGCACAGAGAATCCAAATACAAGGGCCCTAAACCCATCAACCTAAAAGAGATTTTCCAGGCCTCTACTCCAGCAACACGGGGAGATGAAGTGCTAGTACCCAGTCCCAGGCAGCAGACCTTGGGTATGCGCCCATCCTCAGGAGAGAGGCAGCAAATCAGAGAGCCCCATGTCCAGCATTTCATTTTGGCCGGCTTTGGAAGCCTCCAGCACAGCCTAGGGGCTTTCTGCATCTCTGTCCAGCAGTACTGACCCCTGCTGTGGATTGTATGGGGCTGGATATATGCACCAGGCTGCCTTTCCTGGGCTGTGGCAAGACTGTAGCAGCAAAGGGATGTGAGCCAGACACCTGCCTGATCCATCCCACCCCTCTTTTGGATTTGCTCCATATTTCTGGTGCCAGGACGAAATAATCCAACCAAAAAATGCTCATCAGCAAGCAGTTTACCTCAGTGAAATGTTCAGAACCAATGCAGGCTCTTGGCCATGGCAACATCAACCTCTGTACAGCAGCCCTAGGAGTCACAAAGCACAGCATAGGAAGTGATCTCTCCTGGACTTGCATAGCGCAGAACAAATTAGCCATTCCCATTAGCTACACAGGATCAGTTCAGTGGAATCATTTATCAGGTAAGTTACCATCCACCTGTTCTTCATTGATTTACCTGGTCTCAGAGAGCTCCATTGTTTCCAGATGGATATGTGGTCATGGCACCACTTCCCACCCTAAAGTCATTTGCCTTGCCTGTTACCCCAACACTAAACCTCAGGCACAGATCTTTCTAATTCATTGCATTTCTGACAGGTGCCTGAGGTAATGCCAGCAGGTGTGTGGGACTGGGCTTTGATAGTAGTATTCTTCCAGTGTTATCCTCCTCAAATGAGGCTTGCCTCTTGCTGTGTTACATAAGACTAGAGTACAGGGAAAGAAATAACACTGTACCTGACCAACCCTTCGTCAGAAGTTATTGCACTTTTGTTTTGCAAAACCTACAGTGGCTTTCGAGAAGCTGTCATCTGCTTCTGGTACAACAGATCTCGCTGCTACTGGAGCCTGAAGTAGGCTACTTGGTTACCATACAAGCTGAGAAAGAAATGTAAAGCAATAAAAAGCTTAGTAATCATAAGGCACTAAGTAGCAGAAGTAAAATGGACTAATTAAAAGTCTTTTTAAGCTGTCCCATCACAGTTGTTTTATTTGAAAGTCATTTACTGAAAATGAGCATTTCCTCTCTAATTTGTGCTCCTTCACAGTGATTATCATCTCATTGCCACAGTTTGCACTGCTTGCCTGTGTATGTGACGTGGCAGAGCATACCTTTCAGGGCTACACCATCTGCACCAAACAGGCAACTTGGAAGTTCAGAGTCGAGTTTACTGATAGTTTACACGTTTAGTCCTGCCTGCAGCCACAGCTGCCCTGCATTTCCCCTTCTGGGTCACACCAGGGCCTCCACAGCCAACAGCACCAGGTAAAAGACTGCAACCTGCTGAAGAAGTGAAAGGTCTGGGAATAATGTGGCCCAAGAACTAAAAGCCTGCTCTTAGAAAGTGTCCCAGCACTTGTCAGTGGTCTCAAAGGGAGTGCTCCTATTTGGCAAAGGTTATATCATCTGGCCCAGTATTTCTGGGCTCTCCTGTTATGGGTGCTGCTGACTTGGTATTATATTAGAATATATGTGGAGTATTCCCACGCAGCCTTTCACACCAGACATGAGTGACTTCTGTGCCTGCTCTGAGTGGAGCCGAAGCAAACCAGGGCTATGCAGTGGCAGAAAGCTCAGAAACACTGTGACTGCAGTGACTTGGCTTCTTGTTAGGCATTGGTTTGGCTGGTGGCAGGAGAGCTTTTCTATGTCACATCAATCTGTAAAAGACTGATATTCCCTTGGACTCAGATCCTCAGAGAGCCAGGATCATGTGCCTAGTGGAGGGTTTTCTGATCTGGCAAGCACTTTGGTTTGTGGCTGTTCAGACCTCTGAGACAAAGGCATCTCTTTGTGAGTTTGCAAATTCAGAGACCGCTTTCTAAAATGCTTGCGAGAGTATTTTCTGCTGAGTGCTGTTTTGGGGTAAGCAGGGACAAGCCCCAGTCTAAGGGCCCTGCAGGAAAAACACTCAGCTACACTTCCACATGCAGCGGGGTTCTCCAGTGGTTGTAACGGTGACACAGTATAGCACACAGTAAGCAAATAATCCTATAAGCAAGACACATAATTTTGAGGTCTAAATCAAATTCAGCCTAGAAGCCTATAAGCATCAACTGTCTAGATGACAGCATTACATAAAAGAAGCCTCAGCATACTGTTTTAATTATTTTGCAGTTCAGTAGCAACTGGAAACCTCAGTGGAGTCATGCTCCAGCATGCCAAGCACTATATTAAAAAATGTCATGGGCTGGTCCTTACCCCAGAGAACCCAGTGTACACAGACAAGGCATATTCTAAGAAGGAAGCAGAGATACAGAGACAAATGACATGACTACCCCAAGGCCAAACAGTAGGTGGTTGGCGGGGCAGAGATTTCCCAGCACCACACTGCTTTCAAGCCTCGAAAGCCCTGGCTTTGTGCACCATCAATTGGCAGTGGTCAACCACAAAGCCCTGCTTAGCACCTAAAAGGCAAATTATGCTTTTGCCTCACATTCCAGTACCTTTTTGGAGGAAATAGGAGATTTTTTTTCTTTTTTTTTCTCATAGACTCAAATTTTTTGGTTTTTTTTTTTTTTTTTTTGCTAAGAATGTTTCTGTAACTGCTTACAGAGACAAAAAAAAGTATCTAGCTCTGTCCTCTTCATACAGTTGTGTGCACATCCAGCATGCGGTGAAAATACAGGTGTTCACCAAGAAGCAATATTTGTGTGTCCACTCCCAGAATGGGACACCAGAACCTCTGTCCTGTGTCTCAGTGCATAAATACACTCCAGGCTGGCTGTGTGCCACTCACTGGGCAGAAGCACCTGGATTTTTTTAACTTTGTCATAAACGCATAGACCTTTCATAACAGAGCAGATATGAAGCAGACTTAAAGGCAGTAAAAAGAATTGCAAACAGCTCCATACCCAGCTTCAAAAACCTGATGGAAAACATATGAGCCAGGTACAGGTGACTTGGAGACCACCTACCTTGTCCATCACAGTGTGTCCTGAGCTTCCTGCATGCTGGTAACATTGCACCAGCCACAGACAGGACAGGAGGTGGAAGGAAGCAGGGAACTTCCTCAAGAAATGCAGGAATGCAGCAGCATCCATCCTGCAATCATTTCAGCTCATCAAATCATTTATCTTCTGGTAATTGATGTTTAAGGAAGACTGTTCTTGAAAAACAGCTGTGGTCCAGAGCCCTTTAAGTATTCTCAGTGTCTGAGTTCAGGGTCATGAGACAGTGCCTCACATTACACCAGGCTCACTGCCAAGGCATCAACAGGGGATGAGTTAAGTGTAATTGCAAAGCGCTGGCCCAGCTGTTTGTAGATTTCTATGGCTTATGCCAGGGCTTGGACAGCAAGAATCACCCCTCTGTGTGCAACAAAAAATAGTGTTTTATAAGAGTCTGAGGATATATATTAGTGCCTCTCCACAACTCAAACACACCAAAAAATTATTGGCTTTCTTTGGACGTAAATACTAACCCAGTTGAAGCTTACTCCCTCAGTAGGTGCTAATGATACACTTGGCTTTCTGGCCATGTTCTGTTCTGGAATAAAATGGAGTGTTTATTTACCTACAATCAATGTATTAATTACACTATGTGGGACCTGGCTGATTCTGTTGTTCGTTTTCAGTTAAATAAAAAATGTGATTATTGCAGAATTTAGCAAGTCAAATGGGTTTCTGATGTACATTAAATGCTCTTACAGGATTCCTCTGTTCTTCAAATGTCCATATGGACAGCAAACATGAGGAATTCTTTACACAAGGATGTAGATGAAAGACTGGTCTTTAGCACTGTAGCTAAGAGCCCACTACCTAAAATAACTCATGATCCTCATTAGACTGGGCAGATTAATAGCGGTGAAGATGCCAAAGTAGCTTGTGGAGCACCTTGCTAATACCAGGCATGACACTGGAGAAATGCCTCACGTGTTGCCTGTTTCAGCAACCAGAAACAGCAATCTGTTTTCCAGGTTGTGGAATGATGGAGATCAATTAGAGGGTCACTTGAGTTGCCAGGGTAACAATCCCAAAGGGACAAAGGAAATACAGTTAAATAAAGGTGGTGAAATTAATTTTTCCCCTTGCTAATTATATTACTTTAACACAGAATTGCTGAATATGATTGCTACTAAATAAGGAATGAGAGTTCTTTAGTCTGTTGGTCCAAATTCTCTTCTAACACAGGCAGAAGCATTGAAAACAGCACCAGTGACATCCTAAGAGAAAAAAAAGAGCCAAAATAACTATTGTATGTATACAGCTTACATAATAAAGAAAGGCGTTACACGTTTGTTCGTTACAGACATTTTTGCAACAGAATGGAACATGCCCTATAAAGCAACAGCTGTACTGAATGCTGGTGAGTTATGGGGTAAAATTCATATTGCCTTGACTCCTGACTGCCTTACAAAGGTAGACTGACTGGGAGATGAGAACTGGGATCTCAAATAGAACATTTCCTGGAGAAACTTGGGTTGCTCTGCCCTGAATTTTTCACCCCATTCACCAGATAGCCCAGGCTCAAACACTGAGGAAAACCACTACTATCTTTCTAACCTAGAGTTCAGAACATTCCTGGTTCAAATCTGCTGTCTCAGCACAAGACTTTAAAGTGAAGGTCTGCCATCACAAAATTAATTCTAAGGTACCCTGGTGTGGGTAACCCACAGTACTCTCCTATTTACAGAAACAGGAACCAGTGCCTGAAATTACTTGTTCAAGGGCTAGAAGATTAGTTTTTATCTTGTGCATTAATCATTACTTTATAAAAAGCAAAATATCCAACATGAGGGACAGAGTGCTTGCAACATCTTCCTCCAGCTCCCTCAAGAGTATTCTACTTCATTCCTGGTGGGCAATGTCCTTGGGGAGATGTGCAGTTTCAGATTCCCTCAGGCAGAGGGGTCAGTCAAGCCCCAAGACTCCCACACCCCAGCCCCAACCACCTACCTCCTCATTACAGCCAGCAGCCATGTTCTGGGCTGTAATACCTGAGCCTAATCTCACAAAGAACCTTTAGCTCCTCAAACAAAGCAGCTCTTTGTGGGTGTCAAAGCATCAGCTCTTCCCGAAAGGTTAAACAGGGCCTTGACTCCTTCAGTTACTTGGCTTGGAGACAAGGAGCTTTCGCAGGCTAAGCAAAGCTCTGCATGTGAAAACAGCTGAGCTGACATGTATTTAGTATGTTGCCGGCTCCTCCTCGCAGAGGCTTTGATCAATGTTCAGAGAGCAGGTAAAATGCGCAGTCCATGCCCAGAACTAAGATGCCAGTGGCAGTTCCAGCAAGACACCCTGGCAAGAAAACCTCCTGATCGGATAAAAATGGGAGGTCTGTGATGCAAATAATGAATGCCACACAAATGCTCCCATCTGCTGATCTAATGAACTCTGCTGATGGATCCTCAACGAGTTTTCCTGTTTGGTTTTATACCACAGGAGTAACATACTTTCTCCATTTTCAATGCCAAGACCCTAAAGCTTACAGGAACTTGGTGAAAGCCACAGAGCAAATCTGCCATGTCAGAAAAGAACTTCAAACTTTCAGCTCCTATTCATTGTTTCTCATGTTTTCCTCCTTTGGTCTTACTACTTCTTGGTGCACTGAGAGCAAGGACTCCTGTGAAGCTACTAGGAAATATGACTAGAGACCGCATTGCTCCAGTCCTTGCCTGTCTAATCAAGTCTCTCTCCTGTGTCCCTTGAGAGCACTGGAATGCACAGGGTGACCTTGGGGGTGCAGAAAACCCTAAGAGATGTCTCCCTGGGTATTGAATGATCAGTCCTATTTCAGGTTATGCCTTTGTATTACAATACCATCTTTAGGATTTAGAAAAACTGGGTGCAGACACTGGACGTAGAGTGAGGCACAAAGGGGACAGTAATACCAGCAAATAAAATGGGCCCACACCCATTCTCTGATCCTGAGGACAATGACCTGCCAGAAGAGATCTGTCCAGTTTAGCTTTTTGCAGCAGAGTGGCAACATCCAAACCACTTAGTGAGACTGAGTCCAAGCTGATTCCCAAGCTGTGGAACGAACACTGCCTGAAAGTCCAAGCTGACTTAGGTCCAAACCTATTTAGGTGCAAACCATGCTAGGAACTGTAGCAGGTCGAGAAGACTCCACAGATACCACACGAGCTGCAGCAGCAAACCTTCTTCATCAGTGGAGAGGATGTCTAGTCCTTTGAGTGCACACACAGGCTGAGATCAGACTTTTAGGGTTGTCCCTGCCAGCAAAAGGCATTTTCGTTGCCAAGGTGTCGCACAACAGCACCCTCTTACTCACAGCGGCCACACCTGTGATCCCACAGCAGAAGGGACCCTCTACACCAGGACTCCCCAGCCTGCTATTCCCAAAGTCACCCAGATTATAACATAGCAGTGCTGACTCTTCAAATCCTTATGGCTGACTGAAGCTGATCAGAGGTTGTTTGTATGGTCTTGTCCAGCATCAGTGCTTTGGAAATGGTCACCTCCAGAAAACTGACGGTCACCTGCACCCTGAAGAGTCAGTAACATCTTCAAATGGCGTAGCTGACAGCAAAGGGAGGGTTTGCTTGTGCCCTCACTGCTGGAGCACTGATATGTCTTTTCTGGTTAATGAAAAGCACTGAGTCAATTTTTCTGTAAAAAGAACTGTTGCAGCAACAACAACACAGGAAACAACATTACAAGGAGAAAATCCAGGCAGGACAGATGTATCCAAAGGCTCAGAGCATCCTGGTAGAGATCAGGTTGAGAGCAGGTTAAGATCAGTTGTGGTGGCAAATGGTATTGGATTGATATGAACATGAATAAACCATATCAAACCGACTAGAAAGCTACTGGAGAGCAGCCTATTTCTATTTCATAGAGGCCTATGAGTCCAATTCATAGCCAAATTAGCAACCCAGACAGTAAACCACCCATCCAGACCAGAAGCTATCTTTAAATACAGCAGAAGCTCTGTCTTGCCTTCAGACCATCCCATATGTCTGGGGGTGAGCGTGAGGAGGCAAGAACAGGAAGTAAGGAAATGTACCGTGAAAAATAGAAAGCATGTTTAGTCTTGTGGACTGGCAGTGGAAAAGAGATCATAAAAGAGCATAATCAAAGTGCATTAACAAAAAGGAAATACTTGACCTTGAAAAGATAAATAGATTTAATGATGTTGTGAAAGTATCTTTAATTTATGATGTCTTTCTGCTGCTTTATAGCATACGAACCAAGGTGGATATTTTTTTGGTTTGGCTTCCTGTCTTTCTGAAAACTCATCTTCCCCAGTTTTATTTGGCACATTCTTAAATAGGAAGGACAAGATCTGAGATTTTACCAAATTCTCTTTCAAAGTGTCAAATAAATATTTTACCCTCTGATATGAACCACAACTGTTGTACAAGTAAAAGCTGGTCAAACACAGTGCAAAGAAAGGAAAAAAATCATGTAGATTCTCGAATTTCTTCACCAATGTAGTGGCTTGCTTTGAAGACTGGTTTAGAAAATGACTTAAGCAAAACCATGTTCAAATTGATTTCAACAACCCAATCAATTTGACAATATTAACAAGCTTAACTGTGGTAGTTAAATCAGTGCGAAATTGCCTGTGCTTCAGAGCTCCTATAAAAAACGTCCCTGGTTCATCAGCAAACCTCTGACATGTGCATGTAGAAGAGCCCTTGAAAACATGGGTTTAAGCAAGCCAAAGCAGAACTGTCGACAGCTAAGATAGAGCCACTCCCTAATTTTAACTACTAACTGCGAAACCAGTTCCCTTTAGAAAGAGGAGGAGCATTTTCAGAAGAGACAACCTCTCCCAGCTGGCCATCTCTCTCCTAAAGAGTAACTGTGTTCGCAAATTTGTCCCACTTGTGTTCCTCAAAGAGCAGCAGAGGCTGCTGCACATGGGCTAGCTAGCTGGGACATCAAACTGCCTGCTGGAGCAGTTGAGGGGAGTAACCCATAATGCTGGATTGGGCTGATGACTGGGCAGCTAAAGCACCCTGAAAGTCTCAGTCAAGAGTCAATGAAATACACCCACCACTTCATTCAAATGGGCAGGCCAAGTCCAACTCCTCAGTTAAATGCCTGCACTTACGGAGCTCTCTTAGCTTATTTAATCAGTTCCTAGGAAGTTTCAGAAGAAACTCAAGTTTATAAGCTGATGGCTTACACTCTACAGAACAGCTGTCTTGAAAAGAGCACCAACAGCTTTGACTGGCTGAGAATATGGCCTTGTAGAAGTCCAGCGCTGGTCTCAAGGATCCTGTGATCGCTCAGCCAAAGTTGGTTATGCACCTTCCCTTCTGGCTTTTTGTTCTGAGGTCCAGCCATGTCTCTGCAGCAAAGCCTTTCCCCACCTCAGTTTAGTCAGCACTGTTTTACTGAATGGGACAGAGATCTCTGCTTAAAAACACCTTCCACTGAGTGAAAAACATGGATGAGAAAATCTCAGTCAAAACCACTAACTGTGAAATTCTAATGCCATCCGAGGCTACCAGGTAATTCTCTGAGGTGTCGTCACCTTCTCTTCACATCCTCAGTGGTGGAGAAAAGACAGTGGAGACAAACCAGCCAACTGCTCTCCACACTGACGGCTCGGCACTTCTGGATGTCTGTTCCTGAGAGCAATCTGACCCTAAATAGGTGTTTTTAAACAGATTACCAAGTGCTGTGCCTGTCTGTTGGTGATGGTCATGTTGCAGGACCATACTATCACGGCAGCCTTGTGATCATCATGAGAAAGGACTTTTCTTCATGGGCAAATTGCCTACGCATAGATCACTGAAAGTTATACACAGCAGGGTAAAGTCTCTCCTTGTTTTTAGGCTGAATGCTTCAAAAATCACTCTAACTACAAAAAGCTGAACTTTGTGTGTCTGTAAGAGACACCTCAAGAAAAACAAGAACCCATATCCAGCTTGGAGGGCTTCTGCCACTGTGACAACTTTACCACCATCAAACAGGATCCACAAGTGCCACAGCCTATCAGCTTCTCACAATTGTTACTTGTTAAATTCTGACAAACATTTTCTTCACAATTAAGCCACAATAAAAGACATTTTCTCTTCTGAAATAGGGAATTGCTCCTGTTCCTAAAATCGAACAAAATTAAGCAGATTTTAAGTGACTTTCAAAATCACACAGGAAAGTGCAGGTAGAAGCTACAACTGTGGTTCAGTCCTACTAGTCCAGTGGTCTAACTGTAAGACGATCCTTCCTTCCAGACACTCTGTTTTAATGGGAAGCTGGGAGAATGAAGAGGTTTCCAGTGCTGCTGTGTCCCACCGCTGTCTGCTCCGCAGGGCAGGAAGCACCACTGTTATTGTGCACTGGGCAATGCCCATGCATCCATCTCTGCAGTGAAAACCCAGCGAGCATCAGCACCCACAGCCAAGGACACTGCTGATGAGATGCCACATTGAAACAGATGCCTGGGATGTTTGTGATCAGCAGAGTTGTGGATCTCTGCACCTGGAACCAGTCTAATGCAGAGTTTACAGTCTTCAGCTGCCCCCATTGGGGCTTACTCCCATTCCTGGATCCCAGCTGCTCTGTAGTTGAGTGTGGCAAAATTTTTGCTTGTGTGGGGTAAAATAGGGACACAGAGAAAGGTCCTTTGCAACACATCACATGAATGGGCACTCTCTGCCTCCATTCCCACCTTCCTCAATTGACTTAAATGACATACATTCTACAGCAACTAAAAATACATGAGGGCCCTATCTGCTGCCATAGCCCTAGGAAGAGGAATGCTCTGGAGACTCCAGGATGAGAAGCAAAAACACTAAAAAATTCTGTGCCTGGACGCACATTCAGAGCGTTTTTTTGAAGACCTTCACTGGGGTGCCAGGACTGCCCTGGCTTTCAGGACTGTCCCAGGTGGGCTTGTGACCCTTTGCACATCTGAGCTCGCACAGGTGAAATTCCTGCTGCCTTCCAGTGGTGTCTGCATTTTTATAGCATGCAAAACAAACAGATCTCCATTGGAATGAAGAGGCCTTTCTGCCAAAAGGCTCAATCATAGGAGCAGTCTCATCGGCCTTGCGGGGGCCGACCCGATGAGTAAGGACTAGTCCCATGAGTAAGACCCACGGGACTGGACGCAGCTTGTCATTCATTTTTCAAGTGTGTGCAAGCCTGCTAAAGCTGACCTATAAATTGGGAAAGAACACAAACATTAATGGGTACACGGTCCTCTCTTCTAAGGCAAATCCCCGGATGCCTGAGGCACTTCTCTTTCCCATCAAACTTCCTTGGTTTCTCCAGGCAGCCATAAATTTGGGGTTTGTGGCCCTTGACTGAAAGAGAATACAATCTGATAATTTAGAAGAGCCCCACCAATTTCACGAACACTGCTTGCTCTCCTGGCTTTACCTGGAGTCCCTCCAGTGCAGTAGTCAGCATGCTAAAGCCCTAGCATGTACTTAGAAACACTCTCCTTCAAAAAATGCATGCAAAAGTGTTAACGCCAGCATGGTGAGAAGGGCCAGAGCAGGAGGTGCAGGCAGGCAACACCACTGGCTTTCCTCTGTTCAGATATTCCCCTTCACTTTCTGGAGTGAGAGGTGACCTCTTGTCAGAGCTCCTTGGATGAATCACTTTTCCTTTAGAAATGTTTTTACTGATTCTACAGCAACTGAATATATGAAAAGAAGGAGAGTTTGCTGGAGGCAGGTTTGTAATTCACCTTCCCTACTCTTTCAATAACTCATTACCACAGGTACACTTACAGTAACATAGGAGCATTTTGTGTGAGCAGAAACACAACTGTAACTTCTGCAGCGTCAGCAGCACCAACTGTGAATGAGGAACAAACAAAAGCATGTTGTAAATGCTGGTTAAGCAGGGAATGCCCCAAGATAGGAGCCACTGGTATTTGCCATGTATTAAACCACAGTGAATATGTGTTTGCATTCTTCCTACATATCTTTGATTACTATTCTTAGATTTGTTATCACCAAGTAGCATATGCATGCAATATTTTCATCATATTACCAGCATATTATCAGCTCCTGATTGTACACACAATCATTTAATTTCCTGATCTCTCTGAAACCCTTCTGCTACATGGCTGACACAGAACAAAACCGAAGAGGGAAAAGATCAGTGAGGACACTGACCTAGTAAAAGGTTTGCTGAAGCCAGTCTGTTTATGAGGGATTACTACAATGTGCTGATTAAAGAGATTATGATTATCTCTTTCTAAGAGATTTATCTGCTGTGATTGTGTGTACATAAATGCCTCACTGCAAGTAGCTAGAGGAAAAGCTATAGTCAGATACTACCAGACCCACAACCAAAGTATTTGGGATAAGTAAAAGAAAATCTCTTAGAAAGCAAAGAATATCTAGCCAGATGCTACTGAATTTTGGCTGGGTAACATTTCGTCTGACAAAGCCAGTGCCCAGTCTCCATGTGGCAAGAACTGGCAAAGCTCCAGTGACTGGCTGAAGAGCTGGCCTATATTCAGCAGAAATCCCATCTTTCCCTTCTGCTTCTGAAATATATCAGGCAGAAAGTCAGGAAACCTAGCAAAGAGTCAGAAGTGAGCTAATGGCTCATGTGGGTTGAGGTTCAGATTAGCCTTTGACAAGCCCTCTGAGGCTGTAATGACGCAAGATGCCACGCAAACAACACGGCCGTGGTTGGTCACAGCCAATCTATAGTGTTGCACGTGTGAAACAGGGGGGAAATGCAGACCCAAACCTTTCTACAAAATTATTAGTCCATGTATTATCTAATCTTAAAAAAAAAAAAAGGTTGTTTGAAGATTAAAGGCCAAACAGAGGTGATGTCAAACTCACTTCCAAGTAAAAATCTCAAGAGAACAATTTGCTCCATGGCCAACCCTGAAGTGGCAGAAGGGCCACACCAGGTGATGCGGATGCAGACAGCCAAGGCAGAGATTCTGGCAGTGGCTGCCCTGTTCCATGCTGCCCTGATGGAGCAGCTGCAGCTCCAAGACATAAGTTCCTCCTGCAAAGCTTTCCCTGTGAGCCGGATGCTTTCCCAGTTGATTGGTACTCTTGGAGTCACTGGGGGATGGAACTGCTTAAATTGGGGTGTTGCAAAAACTGGGACTTCAGAGCAGACCCGTGACAGCCAGTTGTCTGTGATCATCTCTTCTGGCATTGCTACATGGGAAAAGGTCTCTTTTAACTCCAGGCTCTGGCAGAACAGCTCTAACAAATTTTGCCACAGTGGTTTAAGACATCGCCTTTATCTTGCAGCACATCCAGACAGATGGGGCTCCCAAGAGCACCCCAGCTACCCAGCCCATGCACAGGGGATTAGCCTGTCACACACAGGCACTGAGGCCAGCTAAAGGCACCCACACACTCTGCTGTCATGTCACCTCATCCATTGCCTGACAGTCTGGGGGTTGACAATGGGGAGAATGGTGCTGCAAAATGATTCAGTGACAAAAACCACCCTGGCCAAGCCAAGAGCTGCAGTACACAACACTTGCTGATGGAGGTACGGCAACATGGTGTCGGTAGTGCCCCCAGCTCCTGGAGGGGCACACCAGGGAGGGGTTACCCACAACAGAGGTCACTGACAGCCCAAGAAGGAACGGCCACATTCATTATGAAAGAGGAGAAGCAGCCAGACAGCCAGAGGAAATGTCAGTGAGCATCTTCAGTGCAGCATTCCAGAGGCTAGTTCACACCTTAGGAGAGATGGAAAGATAGATCTTAGGCTTTCACAGTTTCTAGACCTTGCTCCTATGCCTGTGTCTTTTATCTATAACGCTTCTCTTTCCTGGGTAGCCCTATCCAACTGCCCCAGGGACAAGCTCCTCTTAGGCTGTGAATCTTGCTGGCAAGAGTGGTGCTACTCCAGCCTTGATCTGAGCACTGGGACACAAGTCAGGTAAGGTGGTTTCAGACATAATCATCTCATCATCATTGATTTGCCTGTCTGCTTGTGCTAACTGGTAGCAAGTCTCAAGCTTAGATGACCTGCACCACAGAGGAAATCACTGCTCACCTTTCTGTCTCCAAACCCTTTGAGCAGCCTCTGCTTTGGTCTTCTGGGTCCCCCCAGCAGAACATCACAGTAAATCCAGCTTCTACCTCTTCCACATGTGCCCAAATATTCTCTCCAGAAGACCGAACTGTGGCTCTTTCTTTTCCTCCTGCTTGCACTGGTAGAGAATAGATCAACATCTGCTAGCAAGCTTTGCGATAAAAGGAGACCCTTGCAATAAGAGTTTCTATCACTGGATGCAGAATTTTATTAGAATAAGAAAAAACAAATTATTGACACTGTTCTGCTTCTCTCCATGCTCCCGCTGGGGACATGCCCAAATTACTCCCATGTGCCACCCTGCTTCAAATTTAAAAGCAGCAGTAATCCATAGATCCTTGCAACTATGATTAATTCTATCTGAGAAGGAAGAAAACCTCAGAATTCAATGAAGAAGTTACCACGTACAAAAGAGATGTTGCCTAATAGCGGCCCACTTTTATTTTATTAGAACTATAACACTGAAATTAGTTACTAATGTTTTGAGGTCTGCCTTTGATCTTAATAATATATGTGGTGAGAATTGGACAAATCAGTAATTGTCTCCAGCTGGAGACAAAGCAGTTGGAGGAGAAGCCATTTCAGGATCCTCTGTAGTTGCTTAAGTAAATCCTAGGATTAAGAACATGCAAATTTTACTGGGGGAGGGAAGAGAGAAGGGATTTGCAGTGATGAACAGAAAAATGAAGAAAAATTATTGTAGGTGGGCTGGGAACTGAAAATGCTTGATTTTAACTGATTCCAAGAAAATGGAAAATTCAGTTTTTCCCTATTCTGTCTGCAGCGAAAGGCAAAGGCTGGTTCACAGGTGCAGTTGACAAACCTATCCAAAAGGTTTGTCATAGCTAGGACAGAGAGAAAGAAGAGACATGACAGAGAATTGGTTGTGGAAGTCTCCTCTGCTGTATGTATGGGTACAAATGAGTAACGTTTCGCAGTGGGATGTTTTAACCGTAGGCTGTAGAACCCTTGTTTCCTTCTGCAGTCCAAGCTGAAATTTTGTGTAAACGCTTGCTGAGCAAGGCGAGCCCAATCCCTGAAATATCTTGTTGCTCAGGGGTGCAGACATGAAGACTTCTCTAGTCAGCTTGTGCAAGAGACAATTTTCTTGCCCCTGTTGTGCATGGTGCCCGAATCCTTCAAGAGTCCTGCCTAAAAAATCTGGGGAATTCAGGTCAGAGTTTAAACAGGTCAAAACTACACTTTTAAACAGAAAAAATCAGAAGTACTTTGGGAACAGCAGAGATTACGTCCTGTCAGGCTCTTTTTTCCAGCAGGATGATAGAAATATCACCTTCAAGACTACTAGCACTAACACTGGCATTCTTCCAACCAGATTTTATTCCACAAACACATCCCTTACGGTCTAATTTTTTGCTCTATCCCTGCATTTCATAGAATTATAGAACAGTTTGGGTTGGAAGGAATCTCTGGATCATCTAGTTCCAAGGGACATCTTCCATTAGAACAGCTTGCTTAAAGCCCCATCCATTTAATGAATGAAAAATAACAAAAATAAACAAATGCAAGAAACATACTCTAATCACTTCAGATGTTATCAGCAACAGTTTAAAACAAGCCGGAAATATTTTCATTTCTTGCTCTGGTTTCAAAAGCATTAGGGAAAGATCTTGCCCAGCAAAAGGAGAGGACTTGTGGAAGCAAAAGGCATTCGTGGACTGCAGGGAGCTGTTCTCAATTTTTATTTGTATAACATACCTTAATGGAACTACACTGAAGTGGTTTTATTTGTGGTTCACAGACTGGGTGTTACTCCTATGTGGTAGACACCATGAGGTTGACTTGGGCAGGAGCCATCAAACATTTCAGACTGCTCAGCCTCATAACATGCATGGTATGGCCATGGAAAGCATCTTCAGGTTTCTTCACAATACCTAGTTGGAGCCTGGAAGCTGCTTTGCCTCTGAGGAGGGATTTCCAGGCTTGGGTATTTGTTGTTAGATGCAGCTCTAGTCTCCTGGACTGAAGGCCAATGACTGGGATTGAAAGTTAGAGGTTTATCTACCTTCCTGGCAATAGTACTTGTCTGTTAATAACAGAAGATCTCAAAATAAGACCCCAGGAGAAAAAAAAAAGCTTATAGTTCACATAAATCTTCAGGTATTTTTAAAGAGGACATAAGGGAATATACATTAATCCACTGTTTGCTTATACCTTTCTTTGAATGCTGTGATTTGCAAATGCTAGTTTTTGCTATGCTCTTTAAATTACTTGTGAGCTCAATTTATCTCTGTAACCGCAAGTATATAATTCTTGATTTTTTTTCTTCATGTTTTGTTCCCAGCTCTTCAAGTCCCTTGCTGTCCATTTTCAGTGGTATCTACAAGGATTGGTATTGTTGGGGCAGAGAGAGCAGGAAGACGACTCATGTCACTGGTAACTTCCCCAAGGGATTGTCTTGAAAAATGTGCATTTTGAAATGCACGAGCATCAGCATCTTCACCCTGCATCTCGCAACAGTGCCCTGCAGGTTGGCTTACAGTCCAGAACCACAATCTAACCAAAAGGAGAAAGTAAGAGCAGGGATGAGACTGGTATCTGTCCTGTAAGCCCATTTGTGTTCTCCCCTTTTTCCCATGGAAAGCTCATGGGCCAGATGTGTTGTGAAACTGCTCCTTAGGTGTTTCATCTGGATTGTCACCACTTCTGCTGTGATGTTATAACAGCAGCTCATTCCTACAGGCTCAGTGGTTGCAATTCCTTTCCCCTGGAGCTTGGAACAACATGGTTCTGTCCCTTGCACTGTTGTGGGCAGGCCAGTAACACACCAGACTGACACAATGTTGGCTCCAGCACCCACAGACCCCTCTTCTGCTGAGCCTGACCTTGGAGCCACATCCTGGCATGTCTGTGCTGGTGCACTTCAGAGGTGTGACTTACCCTCCACCTCCACCATGATTCCAGTGGTGAGGGGACTGCACACCTGCTGCTGACTCTGTCCTGGTTTCAGCCTTTCTTGCCCTTTAGCATCCAGGACCCCTCTCTGCCATGTCCTGATGACAACCCAGAGGTGGGAAGTGGAGAGGTGGACACTTTCACTCACTTCTTCCATAGAATTGCAGGAAATGGGACAAAGTGATATTTGTAGGACCCCATGCGCAGCTTCACTTCTGGAGGGGGATAAGCTCTACCTACCCTGCATCAGTGAGGTGTTTAGCTAATCTGCTCTTAAGCTCCTGTGATGGAAATCTCACAGCCTTCAGCCCACTCACAGACAACTACAGGCAAAGCAAAGTTCCCTGCTCCATTGCAGATATGTAAGGAAAGGCATAATGAACTGGTCAAGTACAGAACAAGCTTCTCAACAAATGCTTCCAGGTTCAGGCAATCACTGAAGGTTTCTTGAGCTGGAGATGGCATCCAGGTTCTGAGGTACAATAAAGCTCAGTAGGTATCTCACCCCTTCTAGGACTAATACCTACATTTGGCCTCCACAATAGCCTAAGATAACTGGTCTCACAATGTACATGTTTATCATACACTGAACTCTACATGTTTGTCTTAAACCTGCTACTGGGTAATTTTATTTGATAATATGTGGATCTTACATCATGAAGAATACTTAATAGTAGTTTTGCAACCTTCCTTTACACACCATTCCAACTATTTTATAGGCTTCTATGATATGACTGCTCAGTTGTCTCTATTTCCAAGCTGAAATGTTCCCCACTATTTGATCTTTATTTGCAAGGAAGCTCTGCATGTCTCTTATAAAAAAGGCTGTTTCTCTTCAGTGCATAGTTATACCACAACCTTTCTCACAGTGAGCTGACCAGAACTCAACCTAACGTCCACAGTACAGGAGCTCTTGAGCCTTATGGATAGTGCAGATACTAATTATTTTTTTTTATATTCCTCTCCTCTCATTGCCAATAACTTTGGACTATTGCTGAACACTGAATCAGTGGTTTCAGACAACTTTTTCCAAGATCTTTTCTGAATACCAGTAATGAGCTGAGAGCTCACTGTTGGGACCCTGCAGCTGACTGGATTTTCCTGCCTGTCCCTACCACTTTGCACAGCTGATGTGCCACTGCCATGTCACATCGTGTCATGCTGACAACTGTCACTTTGTTTTCTACTCAGGTTTACTGAATTCTCCTACAGCTCTGTGCAGCCCTCTTTATTTTTTACTTTCCTGGGTGATGATTTATCTTTCCAAATCAGTTACAAATACGTGGAAGTGCACAGGGTCCCCGGGAACACCTACACTCCCCTTTTCCTGTCAGAGAAACTGTC
Organism: Rhagologus leucostigma; assembly: GCA_013397725.1. Lineage (NCBI taxonomy): Eukaryota > Metazoa > Chordata > Aves > Passeriformes > Rhagologus > Rhagologus leucostigma. Next base: position 176,055 of record VZTD01003254.1, on the reverse strand, counting down.
TATTGACTGCCACCATTTCTTTCCTGCCTATAACAATTTACAAACCCACAGGACAACCTCTCCTCTTACCCCCTGAGAACTGACAGAAACCAAGCCTATTTTCCAAGGAAAAGGCAAGATACATTATTAAGGGCTTTTTAGAAAGCCAAGTGCTTTGAATTGTTGGCATATTTATGGATATCCCAAACATGAGACACCTTCTGTACAAGGAGTTACTGAATAGTTCAGAACTTAGTCTGAAAAAGAGACAACTGAAAAGGGTAATGACAGAAGTCTGCAAAATCAAGAGTATTGTCACAAAGGGGATGAGAAGGGAACAGCTGCCTCACTGTTTCCTCAAAGCCAACAGCTGGAATGAAGCTCACGTGAAGCCACGGAGCCAGGCACAGCATTAACAGTAGGAAGTGTCACACCACACTGTGGCAGTAGATGTTGTGGAAGCAAAAATCTGCAGACCTCAAGCGGAAGCTGGAACAGTACACAGAAGCCATTTCCAGCTAAGGCTGTTCCCAAGCTAAGTGGTGCTGGGAGCTGGGTGAGTAATAGGTAGAAGCTGCTGCTGTAGGAACAAAGCACATCTCCAAGTCAACATGGGCTACACCAAAACTATGCACTGCTCAAAGAAAAGTCACATGAAAGAAAAAACTCATGAGGTTGCAAACGTTCACAGCATTTTTGCCTCTCCCCAGGTGCTCTGTCAGTTTGCAATCCCATTGCCCTCAACTAATCCTATAACCATGGAAGAAACCTATACAGTCACCTACAGATGCTGAAGCTGTTCTTTGGGGGAAAGTATAAAGCCTTCTACATATAAAGCCCAACTAAAAATGGCATTTAAGACCTCAACTGTTCCTGACTGTGGCTCTAGTCATCTTTGTGAGCAGGATCCACAGAGTTTCAAGGGCACAAACCACACGGAAATAGACTCTGCTGGCCTTCTTTAGCTCAGAAGTAAAATAGAAGGAAAAAACCCAGTGTATTGTTCTGATTCTCTATAAATATTTTTAAAAGATCCTCTCTTATTCCTCACCAATTGTATCTTCCAGAGAAAGGAATGTCTTTGGTTTAAATCATTAGCAACAGCTACTGGGGACAGGGATGTTTTGACAAATATGGTCTCTAATTACATCGCCTATTTCAGAGCAGGGAATGCACCTTTTTTCCCCTACCTTCTGTTTAAGGCAGAATTTATTTGCATTTAACCACCTTCCTGGTATATGGTGTGCCATACTGTCAGGAAATCAAAGATGTAAACAGTCTTGTCCATCAGAGCAGACCAAAATTTCAGCTCCTTCCCACAGCAGTTAAGACAGTGCTCTGACAGAAACACTCAGTGGATTTGAAAACTTTCACTTTCTAGAATCACTGAATCGTGGAATAGATTAGGTTGAAAGGGTCCTTTAAAGGTCACCTAGTCCAACCCCTGCCACAAACCTGGGACATCTTCAACTACATCAGATTGTTCAGAGCCCCATCCAACCTGACGTTGAATGTTTCCAGGGATGGGGCATCCACCACCTCTCTGGGCAACCTGTGCCAGCGTTTTATCACACTCACTGTAAATAACTTCCTTACAAAAAATCTAAATCAACCCTCTTTCTGTTTAAAACCATTACCCCTATTTCCACAGGCTCTGCTAAAATCTTTTTCCATCTTTCTGCCTCTGTCCCACCTTGTTCTTCTGAGACACTGTCCTCCTCTCATCTCTTCCGATTTTGGGACCCACCACAGCACATACACTGGGAATGTGTGTGAAGCAATGGAACAGCAAAAATCTTATACAGCTTTCAGTGTTTTCCTGCATCCTCACTCCACTTTGGGAATATCTGGCAACCAGGAACTGGGTTTGTGAAAAGCACACAGCAGATCTGATTTCTGAAGCAGGGCACTCTGCTAGACTTTGGCCTCTGAGGCAGAACAGAAACCATGGTCTGCTCTACCCAGCCACCATTAGGGGCCAGGGCAGCAGCTCTGAGAGCCAGGGAGTTCTAGCAGCTACACAGCCACTTCCCAGCATGACAGACTCCTTCCCCTCAACAGCACTCAAACCAACAGACAACCAGTAAGCCAGGTAGTACCTTGTCATTGCCACAGTAAATATACAGCTGACATCATCTCAACACAGGTAAAGCTCCTCCAATGCCAGCAAGAGTGTGTCTTGCACCAAAGCAGCAGGGTCGACCCTGTTGTTTTGGAAGCTGTGTAGATGGAAAAGACAAGATCTGCAGCTGGAACAAAAGCCCAAAGAAAATGAACTGAAAAAATTATTCAGTAACAGTTCAAAGACTGCATGTGGGATGAAAGCTGTCTTATGCTTGATAATTCCAAGAAATTACTCAGTAATAGTTCATCCTGTGCAAACTGTTCTCTGTAATGAACACAAGCAGCATCCATGAGAACCAATACAAATTACATACCAGCCATTCAGATTAGCTCTCTCTGCCTCTGGGTAGTTATGTACCCAAGTAAGAACTTTCAATTGAGAGAAAAGTCTTTCTCAATGATCACACACTAGTTTAGTTCACCCGAGCTACAGGTCTGTTGTTGAGGGATTTGGAGCATGGCACCACAGCTTGATCACGTTATCACTGCTTCTCCAGTTAAAACACATGAGATCCCATTGACATAACAGAATTTCCCTCTTTTAATGCTTGAAATCCACGTGCAAAACAGTGTTCAAAGAAAACTGTCCGAATAGCTTTCAAATCTCTTGCTTCGAGGCATTTACATCATCTGATTTAGAAACTGACTGAAGTGCCTCAAAATAGTTCCTGTCCCTTGTGTATTTATGTCCTTCTGCCTTAGGGCTTAATACTCCTTTCTCTGAACCCAGTGGCCAACTTTACTTTCATAGACCCTTTATATTTATGGAAGAAAGTAAAATCTCCTACGGAAAGTTTTGGTTCAACTCCTTTTCAGCTTGGTGGTGAGGGAACACTGCCTAGGCTCCACTGGGAGCCTGTGGTACCTTGCTGAAATATGGAAGATATTTCTAGATACAGCAGCTTTAAAATGCCCTGACATACAGAAGGCTTTCAAAAAAGAGCAGGAAGATTGCTCAAGAGGGAAGGCTGGAGACATGGCTGCTGCCAAACTCTTAGGACAGCCTTGTCCTGGGGATTTCTGAGCTATGTTCAGAGATTCAAGCACACTTGAACTCTGAGCAAGCCCGGAGGCCGGTCCCAATTCTTGCCTTAGCCAAGAAGCAGAAAATTTGACCTGTGGGAATAACACAAGCTCATACAGTAGAAGTTGGTTGGCTGTACAAGTACCTTACACAATAACAGATCCTTAGCCCATCTAGTTCTTCAGCCTGGTTTGTATCTTGAAGTTAGTCGTACAGATGCCCTAAAATGCATTACTCAGTATGGTGAGCTAAATGAAGTGATACATGAAGTAAGCAAGAAGGAAGGGTGTCCCAAAGTCAGAAGCTCCAAGGCTTCCTGTGATTAAGAAATCATTTGCACTTAGCTCCTCTCAGTTAGTTGTAACCAAATTCCAACGCTAGAGAAAAAAATCAGCATTGATAATAATTCTCATTCCTACTATTCATACTTAGTGCAGAAATACTTTTGCTAACTTACCAGCTAAAGACAGATTGAAAAAATGAAGAGGTTGTCTGTCTGTGGCAGGCTGACTCTGGCTGGACACCAGGTGCCCTCAAAGCTCCTCTATCACTGCCCTCCTCAGCTGGACAGCTGGGAGAAAATGTAACAAGAGGTGTCAAAAACATGCCTACCCAGGAGGAAGGGAAGATAAAAAGGGTTCAGAGAGCCCAGCACTTCAGCCCTTGTGATTAGATAGTGCCCAAATATCTAACCCCCAATAATTCCAGATGTTGAGGGGGGGGGCAACAGAATCAGAAAAAATGTTTGAAAGAGTTTATATTACTGTTTCTACCTGGCCAGCTGTACCAAACTTGTCATGCTCGCTGGAGGAATCCAGTTTTTAAAAGATCCTGAAGTGCAAGAAACCACAGCAGGTCAGGACAGGACTGCAGCTTCTAGGAGAAAATGGCAGTAAAACTAAACACTGAAAGTTTTCAGTGAAAACCCCAAACCAGAGCAGATTAGTTTCAGCTCTTGAAAATTTAACATTTACATTGATAAGCTCTTTTTTTTTTAACTGGAAAATGTTTTAAGAGAAACATTTGACCAGATCTCAAATTATTTTCCACATCTTCTCTCTCCCTTTCTTTTCCAGCTGCTTTACTGACTGCCTTACTAAACAGTGAATTTTTCCAAGTTATTTCCTTCTATGAGAATTCCTTCAATTTCATGGGAAGTGGGGGCCTCTCTGAAGGAAAGAGCTCTGATTCCCCAGGTCTTCAGAGGCCAGGGAAAACAGTATGACACTAGAGGTCAATTACTTTTCCGTGATTAAGAGGAAGCATTAAAGCATCACTAGAGGCCAAGGCAGATATCCATCATTGGGCTTTACTTTCTAGAAATCGTTGCAGTAGACATCATGTACACATAATTTAAGAAGGGAAAGAGAGGTGGTCTGGAGGGAAGGAGCCACCTGCCTTGACTATTTGGTCATTTCATCCTGCAGCACCCTGAGGCGCAGTGTTCTCTCTGCTTGGGAGTAAATCCTCTTTGCTTTGGTCACATTACATATCCAGCACATCCTGGCAGCCCTGCCCTCACATCTATCCCAAATGCCATCACTGAAGCCAGCTTTTGTTCCCACCGCTCCAGGGATGACAAGTGTTTCTTGAATACCTGACACAGCCTTCTGCCTCCGCTCTGCTCTGCAGAAATGTCCATCTTCTTCCAGTTTTTAACTGGAACCTTTCATGGTTTGGGAGACCGATTACGGAAATAAAGGATTGTCACCTTCAAATTCTCCTGGAATAAATGGAATAACTCTAAAGTTACTGATCATTCTAATGTCTTCCCTTACTGGCTAAGTTGCAGATGAGTGACACCAGTCCCCAGCTACAGGCCCATGTGAGATGTTACACACGATGCTCCTGGTTGTGTCTGTACTTGTTAATTGAACAGCGTCAGGCACTGTCCTAAGAACTGGAGAATGATCATCCACACTCTTCTTCTTCTAGTGATACTTAAGTTGCAGCAATGCAGTTACCGTGACACTGTGCAAAAGTGATTTGTTGAAACTTGTCTAAAATATCTCTGATAGAGGATATTTATTTGCTGAGGAGATCTGTTAAAATATTGCCTCATTTTCAGTGCAACAGTGTCATAGTCCCATTGGGCAACCTACAATTTACCTCTGGGAAAGGAGAAAAACATAGTAGCTATGATGAAACTTCCCTTTTGATTCAGTTTACAAGAATATCGCCAGAACCCCAACAGACAAGATAATTACTTTTCACAACACTGTCATTTGCATAAGATGATTAAATCCTCACAGATAAGCATGTGGTCTTTTATGACCCTTGCTGTATGCACTCCACTTATGGCAATATTATAAAGGTTAAAAAACAGAAGAAAATGCATTTACAGAAGAAATGCTGGTAAATGGAAAGGACATAATAATCATGATTGAAATCAGATAATGTATCATTTTAATGCTTTTGAATGCTAAACTTTTTGTGTAAATGTACATAATGTAACTATGCATGTATATAACTGTACATTGCAATTATACTAATACAGTTGGTAAAATTCTTGAAAAAATTATAAAACACACCAATCCCAGCCAAAACACCCAGACCTTACTGAAGGAGAGCTAGCACAGCAGTACAGATACACACAGAGCAGAAGTGGATTTGGGGGCATTTAAAGCAACATTCCCCTCCCTATTGCCACCAATGTGTACGGGAGCGTGAACCAGCTCTCTGAATCCTCTCTGGTGCCACAGCTCTCTGTATCTCCAGGCTCATACAAATCCTTTCTGCTCAAGATGTGCCCATACACAACCAGTCTGCTATTACCATTTCAGTGTTCTCAAATCTGTGCTGTATCTGTACAAATTTGTACTAGAGATCCCGATATTAACACAAAAAAGTGGAGTGTAGAGAGAGGCACCCCAGAAGAAAGAGCCAGATGTTCAAACGAGATAATAAGTAGGAGAGACAGAGCAGCTTTGGCAGAAACTGCTGTAGGGAAGGGAAGGGTAGTTCCAGGAACTGGGAGTATAAATTCTGATTAGGGCTGGGCTGGTATTTCCCACTCCAACTGCCTAGTTTTCTCTTTAAGCAAGGAAATGGAATTTTTACTTTTGCCCCCAATCAATGAAGAATTAAATGGGAACAAGGACTTGCCTTCATAGGTAAACTGACCCAAATCTCAGCATAATCCCACTGGGAATGACAGCATTTTCAACTCGTACCTGATCTTGCTGCAAAAGTATTGTACTTAAACTCTAATTAAAAATAGCTGTCAAAGGAAATGCAGCACTCAATCCTTTTCAAAGAGTAAGATAAAAATTACTCCTTTTCTGAACATGTTCAGAGTGGATCTTCTCTTCTTGGATATGGTCCATAGTCTAAAACACTAAGCAAAGAACAGAGGATGGAGATCCTGAAAAACAGTCAGCAACAGACAGACACATTTCTGAATTTACACTAGTATGGATGGTTTGGTCATTGTAGTTTTCATTCACTTGTACAGGAACCCATTTATTTTAGCTCCGCTGATAGACGAGTGCAAACCAGTCTGTACCAGGGGATACTCACAAGTACTTTGTATGGAAACACCACTTAAGGACAAACACAGTAACGTGTCACTTTATCAACAGACATTTGCCACTAGGCCCCATGTGGATTAAGGATCTAGGTCAAATTAAAAAACAAAGGAGAGCCACTTATTTGATCACAGGGCTGGAACATCTCTTACGAAGACAGGCTGAGAACTGGGGTTGTTCAGCCTGGAGAAGAGAAGGGTTTGGGGTGACTTTAGAGCACCTTCCAATAGCTAAAGGGGGCCTTCAAGAGAGCTGCAGAAGGACTTTCCACATGGGCATGTAGTGAGTGTAGAGATAGCACAAGGGAGAATGGCCTTAAGCTGAAAGGGGGTGGGTTTAGGTTAGATATTAGGAAGAAATTCTTTACTGTGAGGGTGGTGAGGCACTAGCACAAGGTGCCCAGAGCATATGTGGACTCCCCATCCCTGGCAGTGTTCAAGGTCAGGTTGGACGGGGCTCTGAGCAACCTGGTCTAGCAGAAGGTTTCCTGCCCATGGCAGGGGCTTGCAACTAGATGATCTTTAAGGTCCCTTTCACCCCAAACAAATCTATGATTCTATGACCTAGAGATCCTTTAAAATGCAGGAATTCCTTTTCCTTCAGTTGCATAAACTACAAGTGGTGCTAAATCTGATTATTTTCTGCAGGCTTTACTATAAATTGTTCATTTCGGTGACAGGACTATTTCATGTTCAACACAGAGTCAGTTGTTGAGTAAAATGGGCTTTGAAATACAGAGATAATGATCAAGAGGTAAAATTTATTAATAGATTTATGTGCTTTCATTCAGTTTAAAATCCCCATACTTCTCAAGATCAGACAAAATATATTAGCTATGGAAACATGCCAAAAAGAAGTACTTAATCTTTAAGAAAGAGATAAAAAGATAAAACTAGTGAGTGATTCAGTGGAAGGATGAGACAAAGGGGGGGGGGAAATTACCCCAGTCAATTAATGATACACGCTTCCTCCTTACGCCCTGCAACATTCATAGAGTAATCAGGCTGGAGAGGTCCTCTGAAGTTCATTAAACCCTTCTTCTTCCTCAGGGAAGGCACCACTACACCTGAAGGTACATAGATATCTATACCTGCAGATGTTTAATCCAACATCACAAGTCTTTTCATGGACATTGCACAACCTCCCCAGGCAGGGAGCTTTACTGCTTCACTGTACTCCTGCATCTGAAACATGGTCCTTTCTTCCTGGAATTAAATTTTATTCCCCATTTCCACACCTGGAAACATGAAGAACACAAATATAAAAGGCTGCTGCAAAGCAAGATGGAGTAATCTGGAAACTGTTCCATTCTCTCTCACCACTCCTCCTGAAGCTTGACATCTCAAACCTGCTTTAAGCTCCATACATAAACCTCATGAGTATAAAAATGTCCATGTACATTTTACACATACTTGCTATGTATGCAGGGTAATATTTTAAAACCACATTTCTTTTGTTCAGATATTAAAAACCAGCAGTGTGGGGTACAGTAAATTTTTTCACTGTTTTGTTTAAACCGGTAGATGCTCGCAATTTCAGACAATTATATCAGCCAGAGGAACACAGAATGATTCTTGGCTTGGTAATAGAATTTTGGAAAGAACATAAGATAATTAGTTTTGGTTCAACGTTTGTTGAATGACTAATAGCCTAACCACTATAAATCATATTACTTCTGGAGTAAAAAATACCAAAGTACAGGTGACATATCAGACCCAGGTCATTCCTTTATCTCACCAGCATTTCACTTACATTTAACCACTATCTGTACATTTATTTATAGTGAGTTTTTAAACTGATTCTCACCACTAAGCTCTCATACGTATGAAACGATCAGGGTTTCCATGAGGCTACAGCATCTGATCACACTTACCTTAAGAGGATGAACCTTAAATGTCACAAAGGATCCCAACAGCTGCTCAGCTTCTAAGAATTGCAATTCTGGATGAATACCGATTCCTGCAGCATGGAAAATGAAGTGACTGCTGACTGAAAAACATTAATGAAACCAGGCTGACACTTAAGAAATGCCTGCTTTGGTTGCATGACGAAGAAAATTCATTTGCAACGATGTTGCATTAATATGCCAGCTTCTACTGAAACTTCCAATCTTCCCCAGATAGCTGCTCAAGAAAAACTTTAACCTGCTGTTAATCTACTTAATCAATCTCAACAATCTAAACATGTTTCATGCCAGGTCCCTATGTGGGCAGTGATGTGGATTGAGAACTGGCTGAACGGCAGATCCCAAAAGGTCATAATCAGTCTCACAGGGTCTAGCTGGAGGCCTGTCACTAGTGGTGTCCCCCAAGGTTCAATATTGTTTAACTCACTCACCAATGACTTGGATGAAGGGGCAGAGGTCTCCTCAGCAAGTTCCCTGACGACACAAAGCTGGCAGGAGTGGCCGATACCCCAGAGGGCTGTGCAGCCCTTCAGAAGGACCTCAACAGGTTGAAGAGATGGGCAGAGAGGAACAGTTTTAAATTCAACAAAGGCAAATGCAGGGTCCTGCACCTGGGGAGGAATAACCCCTGGCTCCTCTGGGGGAGGAATAACTGGTACAGGCTGGGGTGACCTGCTGGGAAGCAGCTCTGCAGAGAAGCACCTGGGAGTGCTGGTGGACAACAAGCTGTCCATGAGCCAGCAGTGCCCTTGTGGCCAACAAGGCCAATGGTGTCCTGGGGTGCATTAGGAAGAGCATTGCCAGCAGGCCGAAGGAGGTGTTTAAAATGTACCCCAACTATCTTTGAGGTGAAATAAATGGCATGCTAAGGGCAGCTTGCATGTGCCTTCTATCTAACAGTACAAAGCATATTCCTTTAATCATATAGGCTTCAACCTAAATACATGATCAATACTATTACAATACTTACATTATGAATGTAAGTGCAAGAACAGCAAAACACTGTCTTGAACCAGTCAGAAGAACGTCAAACCACAAGAAATACACTCATTTTAAACTGAAAGTTAACCATTTCATACTCAATTCATTACCACCTTGCAGCTCAACTATATTTAGTTTTTTACTTCTCTTGACATCCCACAAAATCATTGCTGAAACACAGATGCCTTACACCATAAATGCATGTCTGGATCAAATATAATGGGATTTAGGCCCACCATGAGAAGGAGCAAACTCTGCCAAATTCCTGCTCTTACAGTGCCACTTCTGTTCACTCAGTCCCCTGTATCAACCACAATGGAGGCCAGTTTCCCCTGTTAATCCTTCCAGGTTCATACAGCCCTGTGTAGGACTTGAGCACACCAGAATCGCACACAGATAGTTTCTAAGAGATAACATAATGCTCCAGGGGGAAGATGTTGCACTAGTACAAATTTTAACTTGTCACTGCATTTAGATTTCAGACGCTTGAATGTCAGAAAACAAGACTCCAAAAAGAGGGACATACCCTGAAGCAACCACAACTGCATTCACATTTTCTCAGTGCCTAAGGAGAAGTAATAATGGTACTTACAGCATGGGTGAGACTGACATTGGAATACTGAATAGTTCTGTGTAAATAAAAAGCATGACAAGCTTATGGACAATGCAGTAATTTGACAGCTAGAGGTAAAAAACTAGGTATTGAGAGACTCATCCTTTAGTTGAATGCAAGGGTAGAGGTGATAACTGCAATATAAGTTTTTAAAGATAGTATCAGGTGAAAAAGGCCTTTTTAAACTAAAGGCAACAATATAATTAAAACAAGAAGAAATTAAAGGAGGTAAAATTAGGTCAGGGAGAAAAAAAATTCAACTATGTGGCTAATTTTTCTACCATATAACAACAACAACAAAAATATCAGGCTACGAAAAATGAAGGCTTTTACTGAATTAACTGCAGATTCTATAAATACTGTCCAAGAGACCTGACCAGATTAATACCCCTCTGATTTATAAAGCAAAACACTTAAGAACCTACGAGTCTCTTAAAAAGATTTACAGTGACAGGCAGATTCACTGATTCTTGTTGGATCCAAACTGCAGAGTTTTTTTGATCTAGCAAAAAGGCAATTTTCTAAAGGCTTTTAAAAAGCAATAAAAAGGTTCTTTTAGGATCAAAGGTAAAAGTTAATTTATTTGCTAAAGTAGTGACCTACTTAGGTTCTAGGCTTTTTTAAGTTGTTTAACTAAACTCTTTTTTTGAAGCATAGGAGACTACTGGCATGGCCTTGAAGTGCTTGTTATGTGAACATACACCACTTAATCTATGTTGAACCATGTCTGGCTTTCCAAAACAGAGACATCAGGAGCAGGTTTTACATGAGTTAAGGCAGTATTTACAAAATCTAAGTCAACAGGACTACCCTGCTGAGCTTCCCCTTTGTACACCAGGGTGGCAAGAGTGGTTTCCTTACAGAATGACTCAAAGGAACCCAAATCAGGCATTCTCAATTGCCCTCCTGACAACCATTTGTACCATTTACTACTAAAGGCAACCCAAGAATATAAAGCCAAAGTCAGTTTTTGAAAAATACAATTGTTTGTCATCGTTCAAGAACCAGAAAAATTTGTTATGCCCTTGTAAAGATAAGCTTTTAGGCAAAATAACTTACCCTTGATCTTCTATCTAAGCAGTCACAAAGATTTCAGAAACAAAAACTCACAGCTCTTAAGTTAAACAAAAGACAGGCAGCCTCGGTGTACACATAAATTCTTATATAGAAAACATCCAGGGTAACACGATAACTGGTTGCTGGTGATTTCTGAACAAATACAGTTCACACTGGACCATATCCATAGTGTCCTTTGGTCAGTACTTTGACTTTCATAAACTTTTCAATAATTAACACAGGGTTTAGGAAGTTCTGGTTTTGTGTTTGCCAATGAATCAAAATACAAATTCATTGGTACTCTGTCCCAATTTGAAAAAGCCCCTTTTTCAAATGAAAAATGAAGTAAAAATTTCTTAAAAAAAAAGTAACATAAATCAATGAAATAGTCGTCCTCTTCCACGTCTGCTCTTGAGATGACTGGCAGAGCGCCGAAGACTTTTCCTCTCTTGACGATGCTGTTTCTCAGCTTCCTGCTGTTTCCTCTGCTGCTCTGACTGGAATATTAAAACAAAAATACAATCAGGTTCTTGTAAATTTACACATCACCTCATTGTCCCAGTATCAATATATCAAGCCAGAATTCCATCAAGCAAATCTGGAAATGTTACCATTAGTTTCCCCATGCTATCTTGTGTCAGACTGTACCTGTTAATTCTGGATATCCTTAGGCGTTATCATTCCAAGTTTTTCAGAGTAAATGTTCAACATAAAGATATCAAAAAACAGTGAACAGTGTACTTCAGATAAAAAACAAAGCTTAACAACAAACTCCAGAATTTATGTTTAAATACCCTTAAGAGCGTAGATCCCAATTTGTGGGTACTTAGTATCTACTTTGGTTAACTTGTGTTTTCATGTTTAACCACAGAATCACAGAATAGAGTAAGTTGAGTTGGAAGGGACCTACAAGTATCACTGAGTCCAACCCCTGGCCCTACAGGAGTGTCTCTGGACAGAATCACACTCTGTGCCCAAGAGTATTGTCCAAATGCTTCTTGAAATCTGTCAGGCTTAATATTGCACAATTCAATTTTAAAAAGACAGAACAATTAGTTAAATTTGCTGAAGCATACACGTTTCCTAAAATGTGTTCTTAGAAGTTCTTGAAAGTGTTTGATATGCTGTATGCAGTTCTAGAAAGACTTTCTACATGAAAGTAATTCTAAATCTCTGCTCCTGTGGCACATGCTCTATTAATCCTTCTTCTCTTAATCAAAAACATGCTGGAAGGGTTTAATTTATGTACCATGTAGATGAAATGGCTCTTACAGCCATAAACTACTATTTTCTTTGGAAGACTAAAGCTTGTCTTTAAACTAGGCAGAAACTGGAACTAGCAGACTTGAACTAGCCAAGCTCAGGCAACTGTCCGTGCTAAAAGTACTCCAGCAGTTTGAGCAATTTCAAGGAGCCCAGGATAACTGCACTGACAGTGTGACAGAATTACCGCTGTGGATGCAGCTGCATCCCCACTGCATCTCATTCTGTAACCAACAGTATTCATGTCAGCTCATCTCTCCCCCAGTCTCCCATTCACCTACCATTTAAGCTGAGCTAGAGATCTGCTTCTATGGACAGCATTTTGGCTGAGGTGAGATACAAACCAATTTACCAAATGTAGCAATCAGCCCAAACTGGTATCAAGGCAAAAAAAGCTACTGGTCTTCAGACTTTGATGAAATTTATTAATTTCCGTTTTCATTGCAAGTAGAGAAACAAGAAACCCACTATTTGAAAATACAAGTAGTTTCTCTCTGTCTCCACACCTCTTCTGAAACTGTCTTGATGAATCTTACTTAAGTTCATGTCGACAGCTACTCATAAACGTACTGAAACTGAATGACCTTGATCTGCATTAGAAATTTTATAGTTCGGGTTTTTTTAAATGTCTTCCATACTGTCTTTTGAAGTATAAGTACTTTGGTATTTTAGAAATCCTGATATTTTGTTAGTTCTATTTGCTATGATTAAGGATATTGAAATTGAAAAATAAGTTGCCACACTGTAGGAACCACATTCAAATCCCCCAAAAACTAAACTGTGAAATATCAATGACAAACAGTTTCCTCACTGGATCTGTCAGTGGTAGCTGGGCATCAAGGGGCTGCCAACATACCACACTTGCAGGAGCCAAGTTCAGCCTCAATTCCTCTGACTTAGGAGTTGAAGTGATACCAACCCTACAGAAGGACAATTCTCTTCCCTACTAAATCTTTCCACCTACTCCTAAATACACCTGCCCTTTGAAGAAAGGGCATCACAAAGCCTATGTTGATGTTCCAAGTAACACTAAAACCCCTTTTTTGGCTTGTCAGCTCCAACTCTTCATCCTCTGAAAAGGAGTGCCATGACTGCATAGTGTGACTTCCTCCTAGCTCTCCCTGCTCCATTCCTTGGGACTTCAGAAGATATACACAGACTCTGTTTATTTGAGAGAAGACTTGTAAGTCTTACTTTGTTGTTCTGTTGATAGGAGAAAATATCTCCACTGTAGACGCATTATTTTTCTTTAAATTAGATTTTTAAAAATCTTTTTAATTCAGATGACTACAATGTACATATTTCAATAAAGCAATATCAGTAAATAGTCAGGAAAAGAAAATCCATATATGTTAGAAGCACCATAATTAAAAAAACCCCTCAAAGCTGTATCTTATCTGATGGAATCAAGTAAAATTGGCATTCTGAACCACTGTTGTGTCTGTCTTCTTCCTGCAAGGTCTGTCTACCTTGCTCCCAAGTCTTTACAAAATTGTCAGTAAAAGGTGACAGTTCAGCGTGCAACACCAACTGCAAGAAACCTTGTAGATTTGCACTTCTTCAGTTAAAGCTACTGTAAAAAAACCTGAGCTTTGAAGACCTGCAAAGCCCATTCAATAAGCTGTAAGACACTAACATATCAGTTACAGAGTTGGTAAAATTGCCAGAAAGGTTACCCTACATGGCACTGCAGAGGAATTTGTGACTCATTCCACAGTCACATTTTAAATTCCAGCAATATAGGAATCAAAAACAGATGAAAAAGGACATCTGCAAACAGATAATAATCAGTAAAGTAAGTAAGGTAGAAACAGTCAATAAATCTGATTTTTTTTTCTTTCCTTCAGGCATATCCAGTGTGACAATCAAATAACTACTTAGCCATTTCTGTGACAGTGTTTTACCAGTGATAACAGTACTCGACCAGTGGTAAGGAGAAATGTGTTATAGCAAAGATGCTTACCTGAGGAAAACCAATTTTAACCAAAGTAAATTTTGTCAGGTCAAGTACCAATTCATACGGGTCTTCAGCTTTTAAATTGAATCCTCTCCTCAGTTCTAAAGCAATTTTCTAGTAAAAAAAAATCCCTAAGTGTTCTGCAGCAGTAGCAGATGCACACAGGCATTTATTTAACTGTCCCCACATTATAAAGCAATCACCTGTATGCAATCTACAAAATTCTTTAGAAGGGAAAATCAAAACCCTTGGGAAAGGTAAATAGGCAGCAGTCAGCTAAACACTCCATGTGGAATATGACAGTCAGTATAGGACCAGCCCATTCCTGTGACCTGTGTTACACAAGGTCAATAATAAAGGTGGTTTGGAGCTCTGTTTCTATCATGCTGAGACCTCTCACCATGTTAAACCAGGAGAAAGTCTGTCCCCTGCAGCACTCTCACTTGTGTTTGGACCTGCAGACTGAGATCTGATCAGTGCTGGCACTGAAGTCAGGCAAGGTCACAAGCTTCTGGTGGTACCTCTGCAAATAAACTGTTAAAAGATGCAAGCCATTATTTTCCACTGGAACATAAGATTTTATGAGTGTTGCCTGAGTTATAAGGGATAAACACACAGAGCACTACCGGAGGCTTTCGTTCTCTTGGCAAGAACCTGAAGAGTTGGCAGCTTATTAAGAAATGAAGAGGGACATTTGCTTGATGATTTTAAAGTTCCTGTTCTTTCATGCAAAAACTAAAGTTACCTGTGCATTATCTTAAAAATTATATATACATACATATAGCTCACCTTCTTTAATTTGAATGTTGCCTGTTTGCTGCCTACTGTGGTATCAGACACATTGAGTGTGCCAAGCTTTTCTTCAAGCTTCAAACGATCTTCAAGAGTTTTCCTGCAGAGAAAAACTAACATTAGCCCCTATTTTTGCCATCTTTTCACTATAATAAAAGTTGATAATGCAGTCAAAACAAATCTCAATTTCTCTGAAACCCTGAAATGTCATAACTAAAAAATAAAAACATTCAGGAAATGGAAAGAAAGACAAATTCAAATCATTCCCTCCAGATATTGCTTTTAGTAGAAACACTTTTAAAATTTACGTAAAGTTCATTGTTTTTGCTGCTAAAAAGTAACATGACCCTAGTTGAGAAAGAAACCACACCCTTCTATTGCTATAGTTTTCTATGAAATGTCCGAAAAAGTTGGGGATATTAAACTGCACAAATAAAAAAAGTAAGGCTAGATATTCAGTTTTCTTGAAATCTTATAATTTCTGAATTGGAAATACTTTTGATGGAAGGAAGTAAGCTTGACTATACACCAGAATGAATTAATCACCGAATGAATCACTTCACTACTTAATCCAACACAAATGCCTGTTCGGACACTGTGCCCGCAACAGTCTAAGTAGTTTTCTGAATAAAAGAACAATATAAACAAGTGAATATGATAAAGACAGACTCTGGGCCCAGACAGGAGCTCCACAGAAGCATACACCTTCAAGCACAGTGCTTATCACTGAGTTTCTGTAAGCAAACTGGTGTAGAGCCTCTCCCTCAGGCTCCAGACTCCAGCTTTTCTGTGGAGAAGGAGGTAGGTGGTGTGGCCGAAACTGATACTGTTTTCAGCCCTCCTCCACTGGAAGTTAATGCCCTGCAAAAGCAAGACACATGGACATACCCCAGTTGCTCCAGGTTGTGAGCTGGTATTTAATATCATGGTTGCTGACTTCAGTTAAGTTAGGCTGTAAACTGGAACAGCTGAGGAGTGGAAAAACGCCTTGTTCGCACATAGCCTCCAGCTCAGAGGGGAGGCAGGCAGGCAGGGACAGTGCTGGCTTCGGCCAGCCTTCCTAAAGGCACCTCTGAGTCCTAACATGGCTCATCCTTCTCCTATAATGTAGGTCCTACGAGTAAGTAGCACCCTCTGACAATATAACATGGCTTGTATGATCAAACTCACTCCGCATGTGCTTAGAAAACATTCTCCTAACTGTAAACAAAATTAGTTTCTGCAATTCGAGATGCTATTAGTGTCTCATTAGCTCTCTCTGAAGAGGGCCAAGAGACATTTTTTGTACAAGTTTTAAAGTGGAAAATAAATCATCATAAAAATAGAGACGATTAGCAGCCACCAGAGTCAATGGCATTTACTGTGTATGAAGAACTCATGGCTGTGGCCTACGCATGAAGTCTCTGAAGTCCACTGAATTTTGGTTAATGAGCCATTTTATGTAACAAAGACTTTTCAGATTAACAATGAAAAATTACTGTCAAGAACTACTTTATTTCTCATGACTAGGTACTTTGATTGTATTTTTTTCTGTAGTACATTTTTCATTGAGTACATGTAAAAACTTGTTCCATCTGTGCGAATCAGAAAGACAAGCTAAGCCTTAGAGCTAACTGTGGCAAAAGATCAGTCACCAACATTGTGGTGGGATTTCTACATTCAAGTGAAGTCCCATTTTTCTCCCCTTTGAAAGTGAACTGGAGAAATATGGCTACTACCCAGCAATTATTTAGCATGACTGCCTAGACGCTGCTTCAGTCAGGAGAAAAATTAAAATGAGTAGATACTAGCAACATGCCATGGGGTTGTAATCTTACTGAAAAAATATAGGTATGGTTCTATTTACCTGAAAATGTGCAGACCTCAAGTGATGGCAAATTGTACATACTGATACACAAACAACAGCTGGATTTTTTGTTTTGGTTGGGTTTTTTTGACATCGTCCTCAACAAATTAATTCAAGGGATAAATTTTAGTATTATGAGAAGCAAATTCCCCTGCCCTAATGTAAAAATCAAACAAAAAATTATCCATGCACTTTTTTTTTCCCTCATTATAAGGACAACAGTTTTCCAGGACTTTTCCTGCTGTAAAACAAGAATACCTCTTTAGCAACACCTAGGAATATCAACTATGCTTTTGCTGGCTTTCTTGGCCACCTCCGAAGACACATACATTGACTTTCATACTTTTTATAAATTATGACTACTACAGTTCTTAATTTTGACATGCTTTAACTTCAGTAACATACTCTTTAAAGGGACGTCAAGTAAATCAAAAGAACTCTTAGCACACAGATAAAAATCCTTTCCTTTTATGGTTTCCTTTCAAGTTACTAGGTAGGAAACTTATGTTGTAGGGAAACAAAGCAAGGATTTGCAGGTTTCTTGTGCAAGTGTAAGAGTACAAAAGGGGAAAATTAAATGTAGATGGATTTGAGACAAGGTGTTTTATAGAACCATATGTAAATTTTGCAGCTTTCCTGTGCAGAGAAATGCGTAGACTGTTGGTCTAGGATGGAATTTATAGTACACACCACTGCTTTAGAAGTTGGGCTTGGAGCCCTGCTGAGTCAGGAACATGTCAAAAGAAACACCCAGTTTTATGTAAGTCATAAACGGTTTCCTCAGGTAGAACATTATATGATTAGAGAAAAAAAGAACATCTAGCCATTAAATGCATAGTGAAGGTATTAAGGTACTTAATTATATTGGTCACAGACCATCATTCCATAACTTGGATATATCAAATCAAAGACAAACATGCCAGCCTCACCAGATTGTACATGTCACTACAGTCTTTCCAGTTTTCAGTATCCTACTTGAATTAATTACTTTTATGCTGACTACTTATCACTGAATAAGGCCAGCACAAAACATATTTATTTTCTTCACAAAATTCTAATACGTAAAAATGCTTATTAACCAAACAATTTAGCTCACAACAATTATGATTACAAAATCATATCAGATACACATTATATGGAACAGATACCAGCTGTTGATTTTTAAATTTCTTCTAAGAATTTGAGGAACACCAAACTCCATACTGAGAACAACACTTGGATGAGCACAAAGGGGATCAGTGAGTATAGAGCTAATTGCTTAGATGAAGATAAAAAAAACCCATCTAAATCAATTCAGTAACAGCAACTCAGAAAACAAAGGAAGTGATGCTACCACATTAATTTTTTTGGTCATTCTATTCTGTCCTCAAATGTCTCTCCTTTTTTTTTACATTTTACACTATATCTCATCTGTGCATCTACCACAGAGGGTATCTATTAGCAGTGAATCTTAAGACAGACTCTCCTTTCTTTAAAAGCAGTCTTTTAAAAGTCTCTTCATGTCATCACAGATATTCCTTCATCTACTGGACAGGTCTATGATATTTGCTTTTGTGTTTCCTGGGCTGAAGAAATTGTTTTGCTCCCTTAAAACCAAAAGAAAAAATTTACTTTATCTTGTTCTACACGGCATTGTTTTTTTCTAAATGTTTCTTCTCTTCCTTACACCTGTCTTGGCTTATTTACTTGAATTTCCACACTCTTGTTCACATTTAAGTCTTCCATGTTTTGAATAAAATGAAATCTTTATGCTTCAAATTGTGTGTCCTTAGGAATTTGTTTTAGAGCTTAGCAGCTGAATTTGTGCAAAAGAACAGTACATGAGTAGGCTGCAGCCATAAAGCCTTTTAATGAAGTATTTCACTCGCACTGAGAATACAGTGTCATTTGACCAGTGTTTCAGGCTCCTTCCAAATTACAGCTAATAAGACTATAAACCTAATTACAGTGTAAAAAAAAAGTATTTTTAACCTACAATACTTTGTCAGTGTCCAGAGTGGATTTTCTCCTGACAAAGAAGAAAAACTGACAAAATTAGAAGTTGCTTCATCTTCTGGAATGAAGAAAAAAAGAAAAATAATCAGAAGAAAGTTAATAGAAATACCTAAGGAAGTAAAAAGTCCAGAAGAAGTGGGTACATTCAATTAAAAAACTAAATAAAAAGCCCTGTGTGAAATTACTTGCTGATAAAAAACAGCTAAGGAAAACATGGGAATCAGTTCTGCAGAATTGCTATAAATTCCAATTTATAAAATACCACTATTTCTACTTAAAAGAGGTCTTCCAGGTACAACATGGAAATCATAGACTGACTACCATAGGAACGCTGTCTTGCTGATACTTAAAAATCCCTTTTACATGATCATTCTAGTTAAAAGGCTGAATTTTTATCAAATGTTTCTTTCTGTGTCTTCAGAAAATTTCCATTATAAAACAACTAGACTGTAGTCATTAGTGACATAAAGAAACAGCCCCATTATATTCACTTTCTTTTCTTTGACTGTATAATTTAATTTAAAGTAAAACCAAAATGTTTATGAGATCCATCTAGCCCAACAAGCACTTTCCAACATTAGTCAAAATTCTGCTCTGCACCAACTGTGCTGCAAGAACTTTGAAGCTACTGTCTTGAAAGGTTTAATGAGTGTCTGTGCTCCAAACAATAAAAGGCTATTAAATCTCATCTTCTGAAGGGCTCAACTTACCTCTGAAAAAAACTAAATCAATGAGATTTGCAGGCATTGAGCTCCTCAAAGCCAAGTATTTTAATTTAATGTGCTCTTTCTTTAGTTTGACATGGTTACCCATGATCATTATTTCAGATGATCATCAATTTAAGGAAATGAAAAAACCAAACCAAACAAAAAAAAATACACTTAACAAACACTCTCCCAGCCTGGTACTTTGTATTACAAAAAGAAAAACAGACACAGTAAGTCCTGACATTATTATGACAGTGTAGGTTTTGAAAATTTCTAGATGTCATAAAAATACGCAGACAAAACAATTTTTCTTTTACTGTCTTGACCCACCTTGATCCTACTCCCAAAACAGTGACTATTCATGTAGCATTCTACATCCTTTTAGATGGTCAGATGAAAAACATCCAGTTGGTTAACCTCATACTGACACTGGTGGAGAAATATAACCAGTCTCACAAGACATGACTGTTATCTGTGACAACAGCACTTCAGCAACACTGAGTAATGGATCCCCCAATCGGACTCAAAATAATAATAGTATCTTACTCATCTGTGTAGTGTATTTGTTTATCTATAAAACAAAGCTTTCAACGACTATGTCACTTTAAGTTATATCCTTGGATCACCAGGTGTGGCTTTACTAGCAAGTGCTTCTAAGCCAAAACATCACTGGCCTGCATTGTAGGGAAATACTTGAGAACCGTCCACCCCCAGCTATTAAAATAGGAACATTAGTCTTACTTCATTAATTTTTGTTTTTTGGCAGAGTCTTTGAAGCTTCTGAATTCCTCTCCTTCTTTAATCTCAAAAAACTGAGGTTTCAGTAATGTTTGCTGATCCTCCTTGAGCCTTTCCTGCCGCTTTAGTTTTTCCTCTTGGCGTAAAAGCTTGCGCTGTTTCCTGACCTCTTCAACCCAGCCTTTTTCATCATCTGAGCTCTCAGAACTTTCTGCATCACTTGCTTTTCCTTCTGGTTCTTCCTCCTCTTCCTGCAGACAAAAATAGTATAAAACAAGAAATCATCGACTAATTTTCTTTTCAAACCATTCCTGCAATTAAGAATACGTGACAGCTTTTACATAGATACAGCTGAAGAGAACTACAATCTTTAAACAAAAGAGTAACAGCAAATGAAGCTGAAATTATATTACAAAGTCATTACCATCTACATATTTTATGGTTTTCAAATCTATATTTGGGCAGAAACAATATCATTCACATCTAAAAACTAGATTAAAATTACAAATTACACTTAATATTGTAGCTGATAAGACATTCTTGTATTGCCTCCATCTTTCTGGGGTGAAAAGTCTGAATGCTTGAAACAGAGGGAAAAAAAAGCCTATGGAGTTTTCTTAATCCGAATGGAAAATATTTTACCTGTCCTTGTGCTTCCAGTTCTTCTAAGATCTTTAGCTTCCTCTTTCTTTTCTCACTTATTTTAGAAACAAGTGGGTTAAGTAATCTAAATTCTTCACTCTGCTCATCTACCTGGAAATCTGGATTCTCAAACATGACCTTAAAACGATCATCTTTGAGAAGACTCGGCAGATTCTGGAACAGAAGTAAAGCATTAGCAAGTTAGACAATTCTGAAAAAGACATTAACAAAATAAGTAACACTTTTTAAAATTAAACAAAATTAATAACCAGGATATGAAATGCCAGTTGCTTTATCCTTCCAGGTCAAATTAAAATCAAGATTTATGCTTATTGTATTTTTACAAAGATTGTTCTAAGCTACCTGTAAGCCAGAGTTTTTTTTAATGCACAGTATAGACACTTTAAATACACAATTACTAATATTTTCAAATAAATGTTTCTCATACATTCAGCCAGCTAGTCTGGACACATGTTGATATCTACTGACTAATCAGCATTTACCTCCAAGGCAAATATACTGCCTCATGGAGATGATCCTACAACATGTAAAACAAATTATAAGGGTACATGCCTTTATGCAATGCTACTATTATTTTACTGTAAATACGTAAGAGGAAGTGTTTTTACCCATATCATAACACTTTTTTTTTCACTACTTTCACATACAGAATGTAAAAGGCAGTTTTATTCGTGTCAAAGTAAAATGAACTCAGTGTAAATTATGCTACTGGTGAATTCAGAACAGTTCAAGCTACTAATTCAGCTTATGTGAAGACCAGTTATTGTCATTTTAAAATCATTACATACATAGCTTTTTATTATAAAATGCTAATTTTTTAACACTGCTCAATTTATAATATATATGCTAATATATGCTATATATTTACAGCATATTAATCCCACCACAGCATTAGATTTTCATCGTTACTTAAGAAAAGGAGGGTGGAACTAAGGATATGGAAAAAAACGAGAGTCAATTTTAAACACAAAAACAGTGCAAATCAACTTTTAATCACAGCCAAAAATTAAATCCCAAAGCCTAAAATAAATTGCTTTTCATGGGCTCTAATACTGTTTCAGAGAAATAACCCGAACATACATTTTTATATATACTCTGTTTAGTCCACTTAATTACACAATCTGTGTACTCCAAGACAAATCAGTCCCCATCTATTGAACTCTCATTTTCATTGTACCATTTGCTTCAGTCTGCATTTAAGTTTCACCACCACCACCTATCTTTTTAGTAGTTCATCCTTCCTACTAACCTTAACACACAAGATTTCATTATTTATCACATGCAGCCAATGTCTGCCTTTCATGAATGCTATATTCTTGTGAGAATGAGCACCTCTGAAGTGCTACCTATAAAAAGCCTCCCCTCCCATTAGGTATTAAACATTTACCAATTTCTTCAATTAAAACTCCTCTTAGGAGAGAAATGGATTGTTTTTAACATCCAGAAGAACTCCTGTTCAGTAAAAGCAAACCATTTTGGCTATTCTATAAAATATATTTAAGTGTATACACAAAAAAGGGCAATTGTATCTTAAATTTTATAGATAACTTTTATCCTGTCATGGTCACCACTAAAATACCAAAAACAAATGCAAACAACAGGTCTTGTTTGAACAGCTGTGGTATTGAGGCTGCATTAACCAGCTTTTGGAGTCCTATAAAACCTGTATCACCTTCACAGTGAGTATTTAATCTTTTTTAGCTTCAAGTTACTATATAGTCTTTTTTGTGTTGCAGCTATAGTCAAATCTATCTTAAAGCCACCTCCAAGAACAAGTTATTTATAAGGAACAGAAACAATGGCATTTTGAATCTGTTTGGCTAAACAGCAACAATAAAAAAATGAATCCCGTAAGAATTGCTAGTTCTGTGCTTCCAGTTAGACAAGTCACCAAAGCAAGAGCTCACCTTTTGCTTCCTTTTTTTACTAATCTGTTGCTCTTCTCCTTCTTCTTCAATCAGTTTGAGTGCAAGTTCTTTATTAACTTTCGGAAGTTTCTAAAAAGAGGAAAGCAGTTAATCAACAAATTAGCCTTTTACACATGCAACCTACATGCTTTACATTCTTACAACTATGGCAGAAAAGCCCCCTGACTGATTCCAAATATCTCTACGTACTAGTAAAGCAACTGCACTTAGAGAAGATTTAAGAACTTGTGTATTATTTTTAACTTCTAATGCATCAGCTTTAGAACTTTAAAAGCAACTCTTTCTCCTTTTATGTTGAACAAATCCAGTCTAGAAAGCTAGTAGTTATAAACACAATACAATTTTCATGTATCTCTTTCCAGAGTATCATGTTTCAATGGTTAAGAGTAATTTAATGACAGAAGTAGAAATTGCAAAGTTTTACCAGTGGATTATCTCCTAAAGCGGCAAATGAGATGAGAGCTCTCTTCTAGTTTGGTATCAGCCTTTCAAAATCACATGCAAGGGAATTTTACATTTCCATTCAAGAAGTTCTATGAATTACTTTGTGTGTCCAGTGATAAACAGAATCAAATCCTAAGTCACTACATCTCTAAGATACATTTAGGAATATATTACTCTTTATGAATACTTTTCCCCAAAGTATACTATTTGTTTGTAAGATTTACCTTCAGCTGAACTCTCTGTGCACGTGTTTCTTCTATCTTCTGCCTTATTTTCTCTCTTCTATATTCTTCATAGGCAAAGGGGTTGGCCATCATTTTTGCCTTTTAACAAGAAGGAGGAAGTAAAAAGAAAACACCATTAATACAGGACACAGTCCATTATCTGGATGGGAAAAAAAAAAACCAAGCCAAAAAAAAAAAAAAAAAAAAAAAAACCACAAAAAAAAAAAAAACCACAAAAAGAGAAAGAAAACCCCAACACACATATTTTATTGTTAAGAATAAAAATTGACAAGATGCAGCCTTATTTACCTTATGATAAAGTCTTATGTCCATGAAGAAGCCATGCATATATGCTCTGAGCAATGATGATCCAATGAGATGAGCAAGGCCTGGGAAAAAAGTTCCAGAGAATTTCAAAGAGCTTTCATATATAAAGAACTTCTATTCCATGCTAGCCAGTTCACTTCCCTAAGACAAACAAGCACTGCCAATGCAAAACAGCAATCTAACAGTCACAATCATAACATCAAGACTAAGTAAAACTGGGAATAAAAATCATTTTGGCCAGCAAAAAAATTTAAGCTTCTTCAGAGCAACCAAATCCACTTTTCTTGTCATAACACATGTTACTGAGCATTTTTAAAATATGCCTACATGCACTATGCTCTATAAAAGTTCTCAAAAAATTTCAGAGGATTTTTTGAAAGTCCATAGGTGTTTGATAATCCCCTTTTTAGTGTGATACAGAGATGTTTTTAATTAAAGAGTTTGGCCTTGGGTCAAACCCAGCTCTCAACAGTCAGAGGTAAATTAAGTAAACTGGAGCAAAACATTGCAATCAAACCATGTAATGGACAGAAGAAGGACTAACTTCCTCAGGAGAAGCTTGCTTATCTTCTCTACTATATAATTTTCAGTATTCCAATTTCTTGAAACTATTAGCCCTAGAATGATTCGTATTTTCTGAAAATTACTACATTCAAATAGGGTAGCCTTTGGCAGAGAGTTCCAAATTCCATTTCAGCATCTCAAAAATATTTTGAAAACTAAACCAACTTCTCTTCCTATGCCTTCCATGTAGCATATGAAAGCACACACAACAGATTCTCAGACACATGATACCAGCAAATATCAATTCCCTTCTTGTGATAAAAATCTGAGAAACACAAGTGTCTAGTGTTGAACTGGTTGGGAACCAAAGAACTTAAGAGCCATCAGTCTGGAATATTAATAACCAAGAAGACAAGAGGAAACTACTGTCAGTGAATTTCTGACAGTCCTCATACATCACACTGAAATTATAAAAATCAGATGTGTAAATGTTCAAAAACTGAACAAAGAAGTCAGCCAAAGAGCATATACAACTGTTTTACCTAAATTTTCAAGGTCTTTTCTGGTAACAAATTTGTAATCGTCATAAACTGTGCTCTCTGGATTCTCTTCCAGTTCTTCAGTCAAGTTGTCCAAGAAGGAACACCATTTTGGGGCAGGTCCTAAAACCTGTGGATATTATGGAAAGTTATAACATTGCATTTTCTTACAAAAAAAGCCTACAGTTAGGCTCTTGGCTACTGTGCTGTAATGGAACAACAAATTAATCCCACTGCAGACCTCAAGAGCAGCAGTTAAGAGAACAGAATGAAACCTATTGCTTGCACTACCAATAAAGAGTACTATAGATTATGTAAGTGTTGTTTCAATTTAGGTCATTTGAGACCAGCCAGTCTGGAGGTTTCAAGTTTAACTGTTTCAAGTGGTCCCAGTCTGATTAATTTATTAAAAGCTTAGAGCCAAACATTATAGAAGAAATTACAAACTAATGGCACTAGTTAGCAACTAATTTGTGAAGTGCTGCTGGATCTTGGACTCATTAGGTTCACTGCGCAACCATGTTAAATCCTATTCTGCCCTATTTATTTTAATTAAAACACCACAGATATATTTAATGTATTTTATTCAAGGATAAACCCATTATCTGTATGAACAGATAATGAGTAATATTAAAAGTACTTGCATATTTCCATGATGAGGCAAAGGATTTATTTGCACAATATTAGGCAGCACTATCGATGTATTCTTCCATACAAGCTCCTCCAATTTCCCAGGTTAAAAAGCAGCTCCCTTCACTTTTCCCTCCTGCTGTTCTGATTGAAATTCCTCTCCATCCTGACTCATGCAGCCACACTCAGCTGTTCCAGCAGTCTTATTTTAGTAGGTGAGTTAGCTGCATGGAAAAATCTAACACGACATTTCTTTTCTCTAGAGTAAATCAGCTGACATTTTAGAATGTTAAATGACCAGTTAAATCTTATAGTGGGACTTTTAATGAGGTTTCTGATTTGTTTGCTAAAAATTCACGTTAAAAACACTGTAGTCAACCACAGAAATGCTTGTGATACAATAACCTTTTAAGATCCTATTCAATTATGGAAACAACTAAGAAGTGATTTATTTATTTAAAACATACATAGTTTGTTTTAACATGATTGTGTGATAACAGTACGAAATAAAGCCGTTCATTTAGGAAGTGTTTCTTCTAATTCAAAAGTCTTCTTTTGAAGACAACTACACACAAAAAAACTGTAAAATTATGTTCTAGACGATAACATTCTATCTAACATATGCTTGCCTGTAACCCTCCAGAGAATAATATTTTATTCTAGCCCACTATTCTCTCTGTATTAAATATGATTTATCTTCCTAAGATTTCAGCCCTAGCTGAGAACCATTACGTGTCAAATGAAAAAGTGCCCTTTTTTTACCATGCTGCATATTTCATTCCAATTGCCAAAAGCTTCCAAGGAAATACCCAAGATGTCACTAACAAGAAACACTTTACCTATTTCATTAACCAAAATCCCCATGTCTTCTCTAGGAATAAATGACATATATAACATTCAGATTGATTTCCTGCCAACATTCTAGCAGCTTTTGTCTCCATCCTGTCTCCATCCAGATTTTAATTTTTTAATTTATTTCCCCCAAACCCACTTATTTAAATGCCAAGCTTTTATATTAAAAAGAAAGCAGGCTAAATCTATTAAATGTCTTCATGCCACTTAAGAAATCAGTTATCTGTGCCTCATTACCAGACCATCAAAGCATGACTGGTGTGGAAGAACCTTAACTTTACTATAATTTTGTTTTAGATGAAGCAGTTTGTCCTTCTTATTAAAAAACCCCCCAAGCTACTTACTAACTAAACAAAACTTCTCCTGTAATAAAATTTAAGGACAACGTTCTCTCCTAAGATTATTACAAATTAGAGAATCCTTGACTCACACCCATTCCCATTAAATAAAAAGTTCCCTTTCATTTTATCTTGCTGACACATCATGTGAAGACCTCTATCACTTCAATAAACTCTTTCATCGCTTCCATGTCTATGACACCATCTGCTCAAGTCCTACAAAGTGCAAAGAACCTAGGCCCCTACAACCAGTTAGGGCAATCCCCCAGTGGGATCTTGCTTGGGATAAATCTTTGAACGAGTAACTAAAGCAAAAATCTCACAAATAAGGGAAAACTGTTTATCCGTTCTTCAGCTGTAGCTCCACTCACAGTTTCAAGTATTCCTATACTCAAAATCTGATACTGAGAGTAAAATCTTTCATGGGGTATAATCTGTGCCATGAAACACAACGCAAAAACCCTGATTATTCATTATAATCTGTGGAGTGAGTTGGATGATCAGATCATAGAAAACAAAGTGGAGGAAATGAGATAACTGATGGAAAAAAGCAGTGGCAGAATACCAGGAAAAAATAGAAAGCCCAACCATTATTCAAATTTCACGTGTAAACTGATAGAAAGGAAAACCCTACAGAGATGTCTGTGTATATTTTATTACCTTATTTCCCCCTCTCCCACCCCACTAAAACCACTTGCCTACCTATTCTAGGACACCTTAGCAGCTCTGCTTTGTGCATTAAAATGAAACATTTTTTAAAGCCTAGGAAGAAATTTAAAAATAGAAAAGGCAAACAATATCAGCCACAATGATAAAAACATAAACAAGAAATGACCTTCTTTTGCAATATTAATCCTTCACAGAATTTAACTGCTATTGCATTTTTAACTGCAGAATTTAATGCTCCACTGTAACAACCATCCCAGGATGATGCTAAAAGCACTCCAGAATGGCAAGCTCCAAGGTTCCACCATTCCTGTGCCCAGGTACAAAAGCAACAATTGAGAGGGTTGGTCTGCACTGGGCCTCCAGGGACAAGGTGGGAGAAGTGAAACTGGCCTGTCTTCCCCCAGTTCATGAGTTTCCATACAGTGGCCACATTGCAACACAAGTGGGACCCCTTGGAGCTGCTGTCATCCAGCACTGGCACCAACTCGGCCTAGCCTGCAGTCCCTGTTAAAGCCACCACAACAAAACAAAGCTCTGGAGGTTCGTGTAGGTCAATTAATACACTTGCCAATTTGGATTGGAAAGGTACAAATCTACCACACCTAAAGGAGAAAAATGCACTGAAATTCACAGCAAGAATAAGAAAATGTTATGAGGCAGGTAATTGCATGCAACTTAAGTGACAGATACCATTTCTACAATATTTATGATACACCAAATAGATTTCTCTGCAAGTTTTAGAAAAGTTGCACTCAGCCAATGGGAAAATCATTATTAAATGAGTGCACATCTAGGCTCAGCTTTTATCCAAATTCTTTTTAGGACAGGAAAACCAGACCGAGCACCAACAGTGATCAAATAAGTATCTTTTGCTGTTTTCATTATTATTCTGCTTTCTGTAGGATAACCACTTCTTGAGACAATTTCTGCCAATTGCTGCTGAAGTCAGTAAGACTGCTTTGAAAATGCTTTTGCCCATCAACAGAGAAGCCTCACCCACCAGCAGGGTCCAGGTGGCAGCAAGTGGGGGGGTGCTCTGCTCCCCTCCCAGTGCTTTCCTCCTTCACCAACTGGAAACAGCACCCCATGAGGTGATCAAAGAGCAGCTGTCCCACAGTGTCCCACCACCACACTGCAAGGCAGAGTGACAGATGGGTCACACCAGTCCCCTCCTCCCCACAGCAAAACTTACCACTACGATACACCAGTAATGTAGACACCTCACCACTGCCTTTCATCTTATTCTGAGCCACAGGAAGTAAAAATGTGGACTTAATAATTATTAGTACTGTGCCACCTAATATCAAATTTTTCTTATACACATTAGAATATTTCTTAACTTTAGACACAGAAAACACAAAATATGATGAGTGGTCTAGCATGCAACTGAGCAGAGGCAACAAGTCCGAGATCAAACTGTCCAAGAAATAGAACAGAAAAATGTTCACAGAAAAATATTTTTTAAATATTGTACAATAACTTCAAAAATCACAGTTCTTTGTATTCTATTCTACAAGATGTTTGACTTCGTAGTCTTGTGGCACCACAAGTCTTACATGGTACAGCAGTGTTCTTATGGCCATGTCTAATTCCTGAGCACTTCTGTAGAAAATATCATCCTGTCATTGGTCTACAATTCTCCTAAAATTAATGAACCCTAGGACAGCATAGGTATTATTCCCAGCCCCCAACAGATGTTCCTTATCCTCAAACTGGAACACCAGACAGCACTTGTACACTTTTTAACACCACTCAACAGTTTGACAGCCAGTTCTGCAGAGCCCTTGGAGCCACAGAAAAACTGCCGTAATCCTAACTAGTATTAAACATGTTCAACAACTTAAAAGAAGCCCAGGATGCATAGAAGCTTCCACAGTCAGATGTCAAGAGATTGAAATTAAACTACTTTGAACGCACATCCAGACAAGTATTGTTAAGGATCTAAAGGCTTCTGAGACCAATTCTATGGGAGTGACTGAACAGTTGCTCCTTTCTTCTCAGGGAGTAAAAACAGGTTCCAAAATTTATTTTTCTGGATGTTAAACACTAAGTTCCTGGAAGATTTCATACAAGGCAGTGATAAACTCTTTTAGCAGCAAACAAGATGTCAAAATATAGTAAGACTCAACCAGCAAAAACACCTCCCAGTCTTTACTCATGTATTCTAGCAATCAAAAATATGCAAAATGTTCACAGACAGCATTAATCAGATTTGAAAATAATTCACTAGAGTTTGGAAAGTTTAGACTGACTGAATTCCCTCTAGAAGACTAACTTAATGTATGTGGACATCATTCAACCACACAGTTCCAGAGGCTTTGGAAAGCAGAGGCGTTATCTGCTGTGGCTGCACGAGACAGCAACACGCAGATTCACAGAACCTTCACTTTCACAAAAATTAACTCTGTAAGGCTGTATCATGCCACACCATAGTGATACAGTTAGTAACAAAAAAGCAAGAAAATATATCCTATCACTGTTCTTTCATATTTTTGAAGTAAAACCTTCTGTCAAAAATCTGCCAATTGTGTGTTGTGGTACCTTCTACGCGTTTTGACTAAGACCATTATTAAGTAGCAAAATTGTACTAACTAAATCATTCACTGCCATATTATTTGAATAATGGTGATTACAAGAAAAATAGCGTATTTTTCAGGTCTTCATCAGATCTCTATCTACAGTGCATTGCGTAAAATTATTAATGAGTTGGTGGAGACGTTTTGTACAACTCCAATATATGTGAACAAGAACTGTAGCAAGGACTGTGAAAGGCAGCGAGAAGGATTTCTGAAACAGTAATGCTTGCACAAGAATAAATACATCACAGAGACACTGTAAACTAGAGCTGAGCTAAGCACCAGAGGAGCGTGACTCTTAACAGCCTTTTAAGTGGAGATACTGGGGAACAACTAACAAATAATTTTCAGATGAAATCTGAAATATTTAAGGAAAAGATCATACAATCTGATTGTTTGTGACAAGATGGGACTTGACTTCACAATCCAAGAAGGCTCCTCCATTCCTTCATTCCCATTAAAAAACAAAACCAAAAATGAAACTTAAAGCACTTCAACAGAGATTATTTTCTAGACTATAATTTCTTGAAATGAAATATATTTTATATATCTGACTCGATGACTTCACATACATATTTACCTATAGGAGACAAAAAGAATTCTTTGGAGAAGACAAACAATAACAATAAAATCTTAATTTTGTTTGTTTTTTAATGAAACGGCACAATATAAAGCATTTAAAACCTTTAACAGGATATATTTGCTGGAGAAAGCAGATGCACCTCTAGGCAGGCATATTCTCAGCTTCAATCACACCATTTAACAGGAGAAAGAGATTACAGAAGGTCTAATGAGGGAGGTAAAAAAAATGGTGATCCCCAGGGTGTGGGCAGTGATTGAAATGTGCAATTGCATTTTATATATAATTAGCTCTCTAATTGTATAGCCAAGTTTAATTAATGCAATTACCTGAAATATTAATTACCATTCATTTTAAGAGTATTGTTTTCAAGGTTTTGTTCTCTAATTTTAAGAATTAGACAGATCTCAGTATGTAATAACTTTGATAAATTTCCATCTAGATGCATTGAAAAGTGAAGAACACCTTGCTGCACCTTGTTAACAGTTAGTATTAAATCAACTGCAACTGGTAACTCTGAAACTCAGATGGATTATTTCTAGCTTGTAGATGTGAAAATCTGCAGCTCTCTGTTCTTGTTACTATGCTTTTGGCCCTCAATCATTGCCAGCCCAAGAGATCAGCTCGTGTTAGGAAGGAGCCTTGGGATCACATTATCTTGTTATGTTTCTATCAACTACGTTTCCATACACAGCATCTCCCGTAGCAACCAATGTGCTCCAAACAATTTATCATTTCGAATTCTGCCATTCTTTCGTAATCTTCTTTCTTCCTATGAATGCTCTACAATCAGCTTCAATTATGCCCTGTTAATCTCTTGAGTAATTCTATTTAATGGACTGAATAAAACTCTTTGATTCTCTAAATTAAATTGGTTTGGGGAATAAACTCCAAACAAATCTCCCCTATATTCTTCATAATTTCATGCTTTCATTCATCCTACATCATATGGTGTAGATTTGGTGCTTTTAAAGACATCAAGTAGCTCAGTGGAGTACAGACATGACCATGAGAGACTGAATAGCACATTCTTCCTTTCTGGCATACTACTGACAACAGCACTGCAGTTGGTTTTAAGCCCACACACTCATAAATTTCACTGAACTATACAATGAATTGGCTGTTTCTCTCATCCCAACTCCAGCACATCCAGACATTTTTGGCAGATTCATTAATCAGAGAGGTTGAATAGTTGGTTTTCCTACCTTTCACTATGCTATGCAAGCTGCCAAATCAACTATTTGGAGGTTTTACTCCTTA
The DNA here is from genome assembly GCA_013397725.1 of Rhagologus leucostigma. Lineage (NCBI taxonomy): Eukaryota > Metazoa > Chordata > Aves > Passeriformes > Rhagologus > Rhagologus leucostigma. The sequence continues at coordinate 144,013 of VZTD01003254.1, read as the reverse complement.
GAGAGAGTGTTAAAGGAAACATTGCTTTCAAGATCTTCCCAGTGTTAAACAAAAACTGCTGCAGGAACTTGCACGCATCTTCTAGGAATGAGATACTAAATCTTCCCGCCTTGGTAGTTATCAGATAGTAAGTACTTATTTTTGTAATTCTAAGCAGTTTGGCTTTGTAATCGTGGTTTGGGTTTGTTTTTTTTTAATCTCATATTCTCTGGTCTGACAAGTATTAGTCAGTTAACCAGTCACAGGTCTGCTCTCACTGTGAGTGTTCTTGGCAGAGCTTCCACCTTTTGAAGGAGACAATGGTCCAGTTGCTCATAACATTGGGAAAAGACACCCTCAAGCAAATAAAGTTACTCCTTAAAATTGTAAATAAGATTACCAGAATAGCTCTTTTCCTTGCACAACAGAACAAAAAAGGGACACTTCTCAAGTCATCCGACTTACCAGCCAAGGCATTAAAAGTAGAGTCTGATGCTTGCACCAATGTCCCTATCATGTTCTGTCATACATAAAACAAACACTTCATCAGTATTGCTATCGATCTTTTATTTATCAGACTCTCTACATTTTTTAAATATTGAGACAATGTGAACTCAGAAAGATATACTGAAACTTGAAGTACAAGAACATAATACTTTCATATGAAGTCAACTAATCAAAAGCTCAAAAGGTAAAAGGAGAGTGGCTTCTCAAAGCGAATGTTACAACCATCAACTGCTTCAAGCACCTTCCCAAAACTATTAGCTGGAAATAAATCAAAAGTTACCAAAAGTCTGTCCTTATTCTAATACAGCAGCTTCTATAGCATATCTGCTGTAAAAACAGAGGCAACTAGGTAAATTGCCTTAATACTGTCCCATAAGGGGGACTCACTTCACAGGTTTTATTTACCTATGGACATCTGTGGATTGTCTTTCTCTAGCCATAAAAAAAAAAAAAGGTGCAGATCAGGTATGATCAGCTGATCTAATGCCTTGCTGACAGTAAGTCAGGAACCACATTTTACTTTGGCTATCCACACCCTCCATATCCCATCACATCTGACTAAGTGCTCTTACCAGTTCCTTTGCATAGGTTCTGGTACTCATTAGAACCTTCATGAAGTCAATTTACTGTTCAGTGACTCAGTGTCACTGAACCAGCACAATCTCCCTCACAAATGACACCACCTTCATGGTTTACATGGTCTAACAAAAAGCTCCAACCTATCATGATACATTAGAAAGAATAAATTCCTTGCAAAGTTCTTCTCTTGCATTTACAATTGTGACTGCAGGAGAGGCAGACAAGGGAATGGTAGGTGGGAAACTTCTTAACTGTCTTGGTCTTCATTTTAAATAAGGAAAGAACTTCTACATAGCTTCTCCCTGTTCCAACATGATCAGAAATCTGTTTCTCAAAACATAATGATACTTCTTGCAATACTAAGGGCATAGGCCATCAAGGGATGAAACTTCCACTACTAACACAGATGACAGTAACACATGCATTGACTTTAGTATGTATTCAATAGCCTTTGATGGCAATCTAAATTAACAAGTAAGAAACATCAAATGAATGAAATAGAAATGCAAAGTCCCAGCACGTCCCCTTCTCAATTTCTCTTGATGGGATAGGAAAATTCCTCAACTGTCACATTGTGTAGGATCGTGCCCCTCATGCTTTTAAGTGGCTGGGAACAGAGTTCTTACAGTACACACCAGATGCCAAGGAACGTTACAGCATAAATATTTTTACAGTCATTAAAACAAAACATGCTGGAGGATGACCTATATTTTAGGGAAATTCGAGGAATGCTACAGATATCAAGGTACTGGCAAATCCAGCTCTTTGTCTACCTTACAGGACTGACAAACTACACGAAATCTAGAAGTGCGTGAGTTTCTAATAACCCCCTACCACTGCAGCTTAATTGGTTTTTGAAAAACTGGGAGGAAGACTTCTCTTTGAGTTTATTCAAGTACTGCCAGACAACACAAAGGGAAGGAAAAGCAACTACCTGTTGGGAATGTGCAACTCCTCCAGACAGATACTGAAGATAAACTCAGCGTAAACCAACTTCTTTGCAGAGCATAATGCTAAAGAAATTTGGTATAACTCAGCAAATAATTTTAAGTAGAAAGCACCTTTCAAATAAATATTCAAAATTTTCACATATGTGATAGTTTTATTTACTTGTAAGATTTTCTGTGATAGAAATCTTAGGTCTTCGTAACTTTTACTATTTCTGCATAAAATAGTCATAACTCACAACACATGGTTCAATACTGAGTGCAGCACAGAAGATGACAATACAGTTACCCTGTACTTTCAAGTGTAATGAAATAAAGACTTAGTTGAAATTATTACATGGACAAAAATCTCACATGCTTTGTTTCCTGATCCAAAACCTAAAACACTCTAGTTCTTATTACATGCTGATAGACATGTAGCACAGTACAAAACTTCCTTTCAGCAATTACATATTTTCATTATCTGTGACTGCTTCTCTCTTCACTGACTGAAGCTAGGCAACTGCATCTCTAAATTTTCAGAAATCAAGTGAATAGATGGCCTAAAAGAAAGAACAAGTGCAAGTTAAGAAATAAAAAATATCTTTCAGATACTCAAGGCTTAAAAAAAGAGGAGCACACTCCCCTCTCAAAACCTGTTTCTTAAAATAAGAACTCAAGAACAGAAGGTCCATTACTACCAATTGCTTGAGAAACAGCCACAACACTAAAAAAAAGTGATTCTTCTATCAGTGGTCAGAGCAATCACCTGGTATAATTCCACACAACTTCTGCTTTGAAGAGTTTTCTCCTGTGCTCTATGAAGGATTCGATGTAAACTATAAGGAAGTGTAACTTTACAGTCAGCGTGCTGTTGTCTGCTCAAAAAATACTGAAGAAGTGCTGCCTCGTACACTAACAGCCACAACAGCACTAAGCAGGGTTCATACACCTTCATAATCTACACATGATATTGAACTACTACATCATCAGCACCAAAAAACATCTAAAACAAGTTTTACAGGAATATCAGAAATTGTTTCCTGATTATAGCACAGTGGTGTTTTCCTCCTACATACGTGTGGTAAGTGGTACCGTGTCTCTCAGTCAGCACATGGGAAATGGAGGATATCCTTTGCTGGGAATAATACCAGTGTGTTATTATTCAGTTTAAAAGTGTTTAGGTTAAAAGTAGGAAGCTCACATTTCTGCTTGTGAAGGTAAACAACTTTTTTCCTATGCTTATAAATACTGTGAGATAGGTAATGTATCATTCACCAGGCACTTGTTTTTGTGTAAAGGATTAAACTGTTCTGGCTGGAAAACACAATTTTACAAGATTGATATATCAAAACTAAGTTTAAAGGCCAATGATGCACTCAAGTATCTTTTTATTACTGGAAAGTTTCTTCTTTTGACACTTGGCAGCCCCAAAGCTCAACTGTAATACACTACTTCATAACAATCCTTCTTTCCAGTCATTTCACAGCATACAAAATGAACAAACTAAGATTAAGACCAAAATTTTCCATTCTACATCATAACTACCATTTTATTTTACAATTTTTTTTTCTCAGACTATGAAATGTTTTTCTACATTATATATTGTTTCAGGATAGAAAAAATCTCTTAGCACAAGCCAGTTTCATGGTTGCTTTCCACTTTACCAAAAACATGCTAGAGAAGGGCTGTACTAAAGAAGATGAACAACTGTCTTCTAAAACCCACAGGTTCATCATATGATCTTCAAGACAACATTTCAGGCAGCACTGATGCAGAATGACCTAATACTGCCAATCAGAAGACATGAAAACATTCTAAAAGATAGCACAATCTTGCACTCTACTGCTAATCTGTTCTATTAGCGTCAAAATGCCAGACACAAATATAAAAAGAATTGCATCATTTGATTTATAGCTGTTACCACAAAGAAGCCAAAAAGCTGTACAGAAGGTCTCACTGTAACTCTAACAGCACACACAAACTATTTGAGTGACAGCTGACTATACAAAACACTGTCCCTAAAGGCATGAAGTACAACGTGTGGACAGGTAGGTTTGTGTTCCCACCATATAAAGACCCAAGAGAGAAAAAAAAGACAATCGGTAGAGCCCAAATGGATGAGAATGTAAGTCTTAGAGTCATAAAACTATTCTAAAAGGCTGTGACCATAGAGGTAAGTGTGGAGAGTATAACACAGGAGAAACCCTCCACACCTTTTAAAGTGAAAAAAGACAGATGGTAAAGACAGATATCTGATTGTCATAACATCTTGTATAGAACTGCTGAGAGCACTCTGTCACCAGACTGACAGAAAATACCTACCTATTTCAGATAAATGTTTTTTCTGTCTGTGAGTGAACTGAACTCAACTCTGGTCAATTCAGCCATTTAGAAGCAGCTCATCTGGATGCCTATGATCAAAGCATGCTCATCCCTAATTTACATTCTAGAACTTCTCCAAACAAATACCCAGAAAGAAATAGAGCGGATGAACTAAGCTATTAAAAAATTGCTTTCACTTGTATTTCCTTCAGTACAAGGTCCCTCTACAGATCTGTTTCACCAAATATCCAGAGCATTAAATGAAAACATGTAATGGAATAGGATTTGTTGCCTTAATCAGTGATTATGTTATTTCAGGGTTAACGACGAAGTAAAAACTAGTTTTTCTAAGGTTTTCTAAAACTTTTTTTCCCTAAATCCAAGGAAATTGTTTTTTAAGGAGAAGCATTTTTGAGGAATACTCAAAACAAAAAGATGCTGATAAACAGTAATTAAACCAGGCTAGAGGAGTATCTAAAAAAACCTGAAAACAAAATTAGTTAAAGAATGTATGAAACCCAAGACGTACCAGCAATGGCTGGTTTAGCTGAAAAGCCACCCAATTTTAAGAGGACAAAATTTGTAATATTTCTAGCAGTAAGGAGAGCCACATGTCCAAAGTAGGTATTGTATCAGAAACCAGAACCCTTATACTCCTGGAGAAACTGAATCATTGAGTAGGCAAGAAATACTTGCTCTTGAAACATTTCCAGTTTATAACTCCAACAGCCCTGAACTAGGAGAGTGCTAGGATATCAAATTATTTTCCAAAACCACCTGAAAAGAAGCCAGAGACGCTCCAGGATTTGTTTTTTCTTAAAGAGCTTAATATCTTCCCTACACCAAAAGTACATTGCTTCTAGCCTTAACAGGGAGTGTTCTGCCAAGACTGCAGGAAAGTAAAAAAAAAATCCAGAACACTGAATATTACACCTAATTAATTACATGCTTAATTGCTCTCTTCTTTTAATAGCCTAATGAATAGAGCGAGTTTCAGTTTCAGTATGTATGTGTAGCTGAAGTTTCAAGTCCAATAAATGAGACAGGACTGATTTGCAACATCTGTGCTAAGATCAGACATGTCAGTGTAACCAAAAGTAAACACTCAGAGTAACACCTAAGCCCCTTGTTCTCCACTCAGAGCACCCAGAAGCTGACATGTAGGGGGTTTTCTGTACAACCTGCAAAGAGAATGTTTTATGTCATGGAACACAACAGCCTCAATTAAACTTAAAGAAAATCTGACTCATCTTAGATCCCAGGCCAGTGGACCACCATGTGTCAGTGGAACTTCTGCCTCTCTTCACTTCTTTGGCCAGGACCCGGTTGCACTATTGACTCAACTTATGTTTCTGAGTCAGTAGTCTAAAAACTATCCCAAGGCACACACAACTTTCATTTCAACCTTCCCGAGGCAGACATCAAAGTAATGTACCAGGAAGCCAGCTGGCAAGAAGCAGGTTCCAAATGTTTGCATAAACTGCAAGTTAGCTATTAAATTAGTGGCAAACAGCCCAATTCCAGTCAGAGACACTTGCCTTCATTAAAGCCCAAGCAAATAAAACAAAAACAAAGTCTCCAAGCTAAGCCACTCAAGATGTTACCTATGTAACACAAACATTTCATTTCAATGGTCAATTTGGGTTTTGCTCACTCTGCACTGCGTACCTATATGAGGTACCTTGCCATTTAAAAGCAAACCTGTCTGTCCTTTCTAGAAAACAAAAAAATCACCTTGTATTTCCTCTACTTACAGCTTTGCACACAAAAGAAAAAACTGCAGTGATTTTTTACTTTTTTATAAGAAATGCACAGTGTTCTCAGACATTCCTAGTCTCAACGGTCATACCTATCCTGATGAAACTTCTGCAGGAAAAGCTGATGAGTGCCATTTCATTACAGGCAGTGTTATGATACACACTGTCAAATCTTTTATAATCCTGAAGTTCAAGAGACAGCAATTTTTTGGGTTTGAAATGGAAATTTAGCTTTGGCATTAACAATGGAGAGAACGGGCACATGTACACAGATAATTCAGTCAGACATGAGCTCAGTCGGAGCACATTCCAAGCTGGCCGGACACAAGCCAGCTCCAGTTCAGCAGTCATGTAGCTGTGTTAGCACAGCACTGTGCCCACACCAATAAAACCTGCTGAGATGCTGGGTATGCTGGGCTGGGCACAGTCCTGCATTGTCTGGCCAACTCCAATCATGGACAGAGGATGCTGGGTCTGTCTGCACCCATCCATGAACCTACACACTCCTGCTCTGCAAGACTCCCACTGCTGTGAATTTTTTTTCCTTACACAGAGCACAGCACCATACATTTGGGATTTTAAGTATCCTCCTTGATCATAGCCATGGCAATTCCTTATAGCTGTTCCAATGAGCATTTAAAACAAGAGAATAATTACTAGCACTACAGGCCAACGAGGGGCATGGGCAATTGAATGGATTTTATTTGCATAACTGTCCTTTACAGTTAGTAGCATTTCCCCCAGGCATTTATTCTGTTACAGAATTCAATAAGACTTATAACTCAGTTCCTGTCAACATCTCAAAGGACACATTTTCAGTAGTATCCAAGTCTACCTTAAAGTAAACAAACAAAGAGAAAATTATGTTATTCATTATAAAAACTGCGAATTCTAGTTCTTAGAAAAAGAAAGAAAATGACACCACGAAAAAAGATCAGGTAATACAGTTCTTTAAAGTTTTGCTCCAAAGACCCATGTAACTAAACTTATCTTCGCCTGCCCAAGGAAATTAGTAAGTCTTCCAAGGACAGAAAAAACCCATGTATTAATCATCTACTGACAGAGAAACCAAAGGACAGGTGTGCAACTCTGAGCTCAAATAACTAGCCTGGAAGATCAAGGAATAAAACTGTAACATGAATGTGTTAATAATGTTAAGTTTTCCTTAATAAAAAATGCCTTGCAGCAATTTAAGGCTGACATAAGTCCTCCATTTTATATTTTCATTTAAAAGGTAGATTAAAAAATAAACAAAACAGCCAACGAAAACAGATTTAGTGAGCTACATACTCGATTTTTAGGAAATGCAGTAAAACACCCTTCAATTATACCACACTGTCTGTGCCAGCCCCTTCAGTCTTGCCTGTTAAAAGGCAGACAGGGTAAAAAAGTCAGGCCAGAGTGGGAGATTTCTGTCTCTATTTCAAAGTAACTTCTTCTTGCTACATTTAACTTTCCTATTGTCTAAAGTAAGTATTACATGTTTTGAAATGAACTACAGATTGTCAACTAACAAAGTACTGACAGTATTTAAGGTATGTTCAACAGCCTTCAAATTCAAAGCCATTGACACAAACTGGAAAAGTTTAGCTTATTTGAAAGGCAAATTTAATCTGGGCAGTAGCCTTTGAAGTAAATTTTAAATTTTCTTGTATACAATAATATTTCAAAAATAGAACTGATATTTGGATTTATGCTTTAACATTCACCATTTGGGTCCATTTGTATGCTCATGTCACTGTGAACGTAAAATCCATAAAAATGTATAATTCAAACAAGTTTAGGCAGACTCAGGTACCAAAAATCAGGGGATGGTGACAAAGTAAGATGGTTTAGGGCAAGATTTATGTTAATCTTCACTGGAATAGCCTGCATGCCGCAAAAATACTAGATAGTATTAGTCAGTATTTAAGTTTGCAATATTCTCTCTAGGTATGACATGAGATCTAATACAGAGTGCTTATATTTCTTAACTAAAAATTACTTGTCTGACTTCAGAAACACAAATTCAGTACTCACAGGGGATTCTATGAAAGTGAGATTTTTGAGAGAGCAAAAAGTAAGTATTTTTCATTTTGATTTACAATATGTGCAAGAATACTCAAAATAATACTAGCTTGAACAATTTCTAACAAACATTCATCACTGGTGACATTAAAGACAATGAAATAACTTTTTTGGCTAAGTTGAATGTGCACCTCTAATGTACTACATAGCTGTTAAGTTCATGTATCATGCACACCTGCACAAAAAATAATCTCAGTGCACAATTTTCAGAGAGAAGCTGAACCTTACCTTTAGTGACAGAAGGAATGCTTTTTCCATCTGGATTACTTAAATTGACTAACTATTCCATTCCAGTTTTAAAAACTCATCAGACTTTGAAAATATGTGAGTTTGTCTTCCTTAATCCATTAATTAAAAAAGACGATAGATTAAAAAAATGCTTGGACAGCTACTCTCTCAACCTTACAAAGGACAAGGTAAATTGAAAGAAGTGTTCAGCTTCTAACTACAGCCAGTAGTTTGTCATAAATACAAAAGTACTTGTTGTCCCCCTTTGTTACCCAAAGCACAGAACAGCACCCATTAACAAAATGTGAGTTGGTTAGAGCTGAATTACAGAAATAGGCAATTCACATCCGAAGAACAATCTGACATGTATAAAATTCCACATCTCTTTAAACGCAAAAAATCTAATAATGTAAGTAAATATATCAGACTACAGAATTGTTTAGAGAGGTACACCGTTGTGTTTAGACACATAAATACAACATGTGTATATTGTCTATTCCACAAAGAGAAATAAACTCATAAATCTCCATCCTGAACATAATCAAGACTATACATAGTGGACATGGCAGTGGGGGATGAGCAGAAATTAACAGAAAAAAAATAAATTTAAGTTAATTTAAAATCAATCAGCTAAACGAACACTTTTTGGCTGATTTAAAAAATATTTTAATATATATTTTAATCTTAATAAGTTTTATAGTTTGTCCAAAATGTGAATGAAATTAATTAAAAAGTGTACATATTTTTAGAATCTGGTCAGCTATTCTGCATGTAACATTTACATAGGTATCCTACTATTTATCTTCTATTACGACAAAAAAACCTCCAGAGAACGCACTGTAGAAACTAAACCAAGAGCGAAACACAGGTGTAATTTTCTGTACCATTCCCTGACACCAGAAGGCTTGATGCTAAGTCTCCCTAAAACCAATCTGCAGAGATAAAACACACAGTTAAACCTACAGTTAAACTTTTCAAGTGGAAAGCTTATCCAGTGAAAAGGTGCAGTTGCAGAAGGGCATTGAGCATAAGCTACTCTCTAGTCAAGAGCCATACTTGAAGCCACACAACATCATTTCTTTGTCAGAACTGAGAAGAATATTTACTGCTATGACTATGTCACTGTATACCACATATTAAAGACACTAATGAAATATTTGACAACAAAGCAAAGTTACTATCTTGAAAAATATAGTCTCTATTTAGGAATTCTTTTTGATCAGCTATCAGAAAACCTACTTTTTCCAGTAAAGCTCCACCTGAATTTTCTACAGCCACTAATCAGTTTTGAAACTGGCAGCAAAAGGCAAATTACAGGCTGTTTTTAAAGTAATCTAACATGCTGCTCTAATAAATTATGGTTAACCTAAATTTACTTTACTGTGACAATTCAGACAATGTAGACATGAATTTCAACTGAAACACCTGAATGGCACCAAACAATCTTATCTTTAAAGAGCAGTATCAGCAACAATTTATATTACTTACTGGTATATAATAGATATTCATTTTAGGGGCTTCATTGGCAGTCATTAGCATTCCTAAAAAGAGATTTCCACATTTAAAAATATTGATCACAAGAGGATAATACTATTTTTTTTAAAAAAACTTATAAAGTACATATTCTTGGCTTGCAAAGGAACATTAATCAAGACCCGTAATAAATTGTTGCATCAAATACCACGGAAAGAAACATGTGATACCAGCATAATTAACAAAGCTTAATTTCCTACATATTTATTCCCTTTTGTCCTCTATCTTAATGGTTCAGCACCACTTTAAGCAACATTAAGCCCTGACAAGTGCAGGCTGCAATTTTCCTAACAAATGTAAACAGTTCATCCCTTAATACTGTTTAAAAAAATCCAGTTAGTATTGCAGTTAAAGCTTACCTTGGATATAAAATTGCATTATTAATATATTGGTATTAATACTTGTTTTATTTTTGTTTTATTTTTAAACACACACCTAAACAAAGCCATAAATCATAACATGGTTTACACCTTCATTCATATTTCATCTTGAGAAATCAACCCAACAGCAGCTTCTCAACCCAAAATGAGATACAGGATACTGAGGCTTCAAAAGGAGTAATACTAGTGCTATTAGCCAACCAGGGAAAATATAGAATTCGAAATATTTATGAATATACTGAAGAAACATCACAAAACCAATAAGGGGTTTAAGTACTCTGAATATTAAAAAATACTGTAGGAATACTAAAATCTGTGGAAAATCTCCTACTGCCACAAGATTTCATGTAAGTTCAAAATGAAGAACACTCTCAATTTTCTTCTACATAAAAGGGTAATAAGAACATTTGCCATATACTTTTATGTTTATCTTAATTTTGTCCTTCCAAGGTAGCTGATCAACAGGTAATACAAGAGATTGATTACGAAGAAGAGTGCCATCAAATTAGATAACATTCTGATCTGAAAGAACTGTAAGATATGCCACTGAGACTATGAATAATTGGGTCAATTACCACACACCCAGAGGGCAGAAATATAATTTACACCCAACTAGAGGAATGCAATTAACATGGGTGGAGTAATCCTTCCTGCTTAATCCTTTTATTATAAATACACAATGCAGCTTGACTTACAATGTCAGAAAAAAGGGGGCTTGCTTTCCCAGCAAAGCAAGATATTTGTGAAAGCTTAGTCAGCAAACAGGCTAAAAACTGTGCCTGGAAAGGTTTGCAGGCAATTTAAGAATTTTGTGTATTTAATGAATACACACAGACACACACAGAGTACTACAGACTTGTTTTAAGGTACATATATGGTACATATATGTACATGCTCCCCTAACAGCACGCTTACTACTATTTCATGAGACAAAGCATTTTTCCGTTGACTGAATACGAATCACTAGAAATAAAGACAGAAATTAATTCTGCAGGTGCTTCAAAGATGACAGTAAAGGAAAACCTCCTCTTTGAGAGTCTTCCACCAATAATTAAAGGAGGACAAAAACAGACTTCAGAACAGTACATGGGTGTATACTACAAGGGAAATAGAAGAATGAAAGTTAACAACTCTGAAAGGAGAAGTCTATTCCACACATTTTTATTGCTTCAGCTTGTTAGTTTTAACCAATTTTTATGGGAAGAGAGACCATACCCTAACAAACTACATAACAGCCTAGTTTGATTAGTGTAGAAGGGAAATAAATGAGAGCCTTTTTTCAGAAGTTTTAATAAGACTCTCTTTGGAAAATGCTCTGCAATACAGTATCATGAATGTAAAAGAATGAAAATGGGAGTATGAAGTGATAGTAAGTGGGAGAAGCAGTTTTAGAAAATGCAGATATTTAACTTTTAATTTTTTTTTACAATAATTGAAACAAATGAGACACAGATTTCTATACACTGAAGATGCCATCAAGTTTCATTTATATTCTACAACTAAATCTCCTGGGTTTCTTGTGCCATGCATCTAGCGGTGCTCTGAGAATTCTGGTGCACCAGTAAGAGCACTGAGCCAAACCCATACTGATACTGAAATCATGTTATATATCCAACTTTCCACAATGGCAAGCCCATCTTACTGAACATATTTCCTTATTTTCAGATCTTCAGCCATGATTATTCCTTAAATTCTGAATGAGCATGAGGTGGTTCTAGGCATCTTAAATTCTGGTCCAACAGTATTTATGACAAACATACGATGCACCACCTCTTGCCTTAAATCTTTCAATTTCCACTGCAACATGTTCTAGTTTTTGCCCCACTGTCTCCATGTGACTATAAAATACAACCTAGTTTTCTTCCGACAACAGTTCTTACCAAAACCATCAACCTGTCTCCCTACAGACAATAAGAAAAGCAGAACTGACTTAAGTAGGAGATGTAGGACACAGAACTGGACTGCACAATCTAGATCTCAATCACAGACACGTGAAAAGCTATGTCCAATAGCAACATTAGGGAGATGTGTGCATTCAATTCTTTGAGCTACATGATTCGTCCTGCAGAGTCTCATGAAAATCATTTCTGCAAAAGCACAAGGCATGTCCACATACCATAAAGGCTACAGAGTGTCCACAGTTGAATAATGCCCATCCTTGACATATTCAAACTTGACTTGACCGGAGCAACCTGATCCGACTTCAAAGCTAGATCTAACTTCAAGTTGTCCCTGCTTTGAGTAGGAAATATACAACTCCCAGGGGTACCTTCCAACCTAAGTTACACTGCAATTCTACACTGTCAAATAACTTTTTTCTGTTGCACTCCCTGTGGTGAGCTCTTCATTGGTGCCGCATGGATGTTAATTTGCTGCAGGGTTCTCTTCTAGATGAAACCAACAAGCTCACAGGTGAAACCTGGGTGAAGTGCTAAAGATAACTCACTCCAAGGACCTCCTTCTATAGCCACTATGGATGAGGGCTTACCCACCTCCATGGTGCACAGTCCACCCTGTCACCATGCAGCAATTCTCAAATACACTCACACTCACATGAACTCCTACATACAACCAGGGCACATGGCATGTACCCTGCTCCATTAGGCCAAAAATGCCCACCATCTTATCAGGGAAGAGTATTTAATTGCTCATGTTACAAAAAAAAAAAAGGAAAAAAGAAAAAAAGAAAAAAAACCTCCAACACATCCTTAACTGAAGTTGGCAGAAAAGACAAAGATAAGTTTTAACTTGCTAGAAATCTCAAACTCCCTTATCTACAACCTTAAATTTGAGCTGCTAGTATGAATCAAAGTCCAAGTTGCTCCACCTTTACTGCCACCTCTCTCTAAAATTAAGATAATAGCAGAGTTTGAAACATAGGCATTGCCTGTTTCAAGACTTTTGCTCTCTGCCATCCTAGTGGCCCTAACTTACTTCATCTTTTTCAGTACTGCTTTTTAAAAACGGAAGTAGGTGTCACACCATACTTAAGAACTACAGCAACTCAAATTAAGCAAGAGAATTAGGTCCAGTTGCACTCTGAAATACAACAAAAGCACATACGCACATACAACCACCACTTTGCAAAATATTTTTACTCATAAATTAAGTCCTGGAAACCTTGGCTAGAAGAGACCCTCAGTTTTGATCTCTAAACATAACATTATGAGATGCAACAAATCTGAAAACAGTCACAAAAACCATGCAAATTTGTGCACATAGGAATCTACACTTAAAACCGAAGTATTAAATCTAAGGGACGGCACAATTTAAGTGCAGTATTTAAATCAAGGAAAGACCAAATCTTTGTAAATACTTGAAAAAAATCTGTAAACTTGCTGTAAAGAGATTTTTCCTACCTCTAGAAAGCAAACTCTAACTCATCTGGGACTTAGTCAAGACAATAGGCCAAAATTCCTATTCTTATGAAATGAGTCACTTCAGATATTTGAAAGAGTAAAAGAGGTCAATCACTCAATTAACAGCACAGCAGCTTCTAGCTGCAAAGAGGTTCCAATGTAATACAGATGCAGAGGAAACAAGGACACTAACTGACAAATAACCCTTTATTCCAAGCTCTGCCATAAGGAGGAAAGTAGACCTAAATTGTATCACCTAAACAGAAAAAAAGATCACAGCTTGGGTTAGCAAGCTTTTCCTTTTTGAATTCAGCAAGATATTAATATATTTAACATACCTGAATTTGGATACAGGCAGACATCATTTATATCATGTTCTGGCTCCATTGAAGTAAATATCTTTCCCTGAAATTGTAGGAAGAAAATAAATCATGAAGAACTCCAAGCAATATAATTAAATTCAGTAAATCTGAACATTAATAAATAGCTACTCTAGAAGCTAAGAAACATGATGGAATAAAGATGGAACAGCTTTTGCAGAACAATAAAATATTATTAAATATCTGAACATAACACAAGGAACTCCGTATTGTCTTTCATCTCTGATTCAATCTCTTACAAGGAAGGGCAGCCTACTGGTTATTGAAGACACAGCAATGTACAGTGGCACCTCTCATCTCTCAGTTTACATTTCTATGTTGAAAATATATGTCAGATTTACTGTATTCTATGTAAAAGGGGGACTGAGGTCCATAAGTTCCTGGCACATTGTCAGTGTAACCCTCACTTTATTTAACTCTGAATGTGGTAGTTTTAAATAATTTTACCTTGCAAAGTATGATTAGCTGAAAAAATGGATTAGGAGTGGAATTTGAATCTGGAGCTTGGTTCTTCCACCCTGCTAATGTCTACATGAAATTAAATATAGCTTAGCACTTTATTTATGATTTATAAACTCAGTATTAAAGAGGTCTTGATATAAAACAAAAGTAGTAAGAGCATGCAGTGGTCTCCAGCTTAGATCAGAATTGAAGTCATAAAGGTTACTTAAGAAAGAGGTAAAAGCAGGAAACAACATTCTCAAAATAATAAGAACTGGAACAGAGTCTGAAAAACCCAGACAAAATACAGGTGCTCTTATAAGCCAACACACAAGACAGCCAGTAAAGGAAGAGTCTCTAACAACTGGACCACATAATCTGAAGCATGAGACTACATGCCTACACAGTTCTAAATGAGGGACAGGAACAAGGAAAATTTTGATCCTGTTCCTCTTTTCTTCTTTCCCTGCAGCAATCCCACCTACCTTTCTGGGCCCTTCCTTTCCCTCCCAGTTACCCCACCCACCTCTGGTCTCTCCCTGATGATTAAGAAGAGTCCTCCTCCACCCCGGCCTCAGCAGACAAAAGCCTGGTGCTCCCCACCCCAAGGCACGTCTCAGCATGGGGCTATTCTGGTATCAAAGCCATATGCTCTCCACCCGCAGTCTGCCTCTGCACTTGGTTCTCAGCCAGAGATAGTCAGGAACCAGCATCTGGGAGAGGTGGAGCCGGCTGGAACATACTCTAGGAAAGAGTCCAAAGTTATCTTTGCCTTCCAGCGGTGAGAAACCCTCCCTTTTCCCACCAGGGGCCACCTGACAAACCTTACAGTGCTTCATTCTCAAGGAGGGAAATATACACACCTAGGAAAAATGGAGAGAGGCCACTGCAGATGTTTTAAATAATAGCCAATAATTTATTTGCTCTTTCAAACAATAAAAATTAGCTGCAGAGGAGCTTACAAAAAACTACTTGTGATCACAGAAAAAAAGAAAAGGCTGTTGAAAGTTCATGAAGCAGCACAACAATACTGAAGTGACTGCCTAAAATAATTAGAAAAAAAGCCTCTACTACAACCTCTTTATGTTTCACTATAAAGTTAGAAAAGCATAGATGGAGCATGTTTTTTAGAAGGAACACACTGACTACAGACAGCCCCTCAAACCAAAGCAAGTTACAATAGTATTACTATGAATCTATGGAGTAACATATTTTGTTACCCCATAGATTCACAGCAAGCTTCATTGACAGAAAGATAACAAAGAGGACAGCATGATATAATGAAAAAAAGTGCTATGAAAATTAGAGATTTCAATTTCACTTAGAGGTGCAAAAGGCATGGATAAAGACATTGCCCATTGCAACATAATCCACTAATACAGCGTAAGACATTGTTATTTGGCTCTACACATAGTATCTGCTTCAGTATCCTGAGAAAATAAGCAGCACGTTATTTTCGTACGTCCTTAACTAACTGATCTACCTTTGAAATTAACCCTACTTTGAGCAGAGAATTGGAATGAACATGTTTTCTCTGGTGAAAAAGGTAACTGGATGTATTCAAGAACACTGTGAGAAATACACAAACCAAGGCAATGGCTAAGATACTATGTTTTATGTTTAAATCCCTCTCCTCCTGGAAGCCTCTTGGCCAGACATGTACAAAGAGCTAAAAAACCCCTAAGACTATATCTTTATAACTGACAGCCTATTGCATAACTTCCCAGATGTTGATTTAGTCAGACTGGACAAAATGCTATGTAAATTAAGAGACATTAAAACCTCAGCTTCCTACACTGAATTTCAGCCTAATTAACCAAGCTGCATGAAAAAACCCCCAAAACAACAAAACAAAACAAAAAAACCCAACCCAAATAAAGTAAAAACTAAAAAATCCAAATGCAGCAACATAAACTACTCACTGTATCTTTGTTCCACATTTTTATTATTCGAGAATCCGCAGAGATAATTAAATCCAACTGATGCTGAAACTGAATTGATTTAATAGGCAGGCCATAGTGGTGATCTTTGACTATTAACGGATTACTAGACCGGAGATCATATAAAAGAACCTTGAAGAATAAGAGGTAGATTAAATTTATAACACTGTAAGATCATGAGGAAGTCATGCTAATCAGATCTTCACTAAATATTTAACTAAACTTGAGATTTTACTTAAATACATAGGTAGCATTTACATAAAATAAATAATTTTAAATTCTGAAAACAACTTATTAAGTGAACCTAGTTTATTCTAGACATGTATTTTAACATCAGCATGCTTCCATCTAGAAAAATTACCAAATTTAGGACCTAACCATCTTTCTAAAGACTTCTTAATTTCTACTGAAAAAAATGAACCTTTTTTTTTGTTTCAGCACTCTTAGTATTTCATAATTAGTAACATTTCACTTTCAGATTCTTGTGTCATTCTTACACAGTTTAAATTTCCAGACTCCTTTCCAGATTCAGTGAATATAACATTCCCTCAATGAAACACCACAGAGTGTAAGTTTTTACGTTACGGAAAGTAGAGAGTACAGGCCCTATCTTCCAGAAACCTGTATTGTTATCTCCAAAATTTCCTATGGAACTTGAGAAAGACCTTAAATCTTTCATACCTAAAGTGCAAATACCAATAATTTTTGGGAAAAATAATATTCTCGGTTTATTTAATCAGAAACCCAGTCTACAATAAAATTTGTCTGACTTGTACACTAGCATAGCAAATACAATTCTCACACACATATCTGCTCTTGAAGAAGCTACAGTTTTCTAAACCCATGAAAATACTGATGAAGGCAGGAAACAATCCCCACACTTCCCTTTACAAACATGATAGCAACAATAAATGAATTAAAATTATTTTTCATATCAAGATAAGACAGTAAAAATAACAGTTGAAAGACAATAATTTCTGGGTTTTTTTTAACCACCATCAAGATAAGGGAGAGCACATATCTTGCATTGAGATGGTACTGATAGTCTCAAAAAGCAGCAACTTCCCCACACACTTGACTCAAGTCTTAAGAAAATTGCAAATTTGAAGTTATATAGTATATAGGTTATAATGATTTTAAGTCGTACCTACAGAATTCTGAAGAGCACAAGCATTTGACAAAATTGAATTGCAGTTTGACTATTTCTACTCTATAAATGTAATTTATGGTCTTATAAATACTTGCAGCAATAGATATATACTGCACTCAATGTATGACAGACTTGGATTGTGAATTGCAAGAGCAGGATCTCCTAAGAACTGTGGTAGATGAAGTCAAACCTACCTGCCCAGTAGATGTTCCAACAGCCATATTCAAAGCTCCATCAAATTTCAGCGCTGAAATGGACGGTAAACCTTCTATCCTGCAAAGCACAATGTTTATAGTCAGGCATTCTTTCAATGAAGTCTGCAAATAATTTTTTTAATGTTAAAAATAGCTACATTATTATTGTAAAATACTTTACAGGTATCACTCAGAAATACTACTTCAAAAAGCTGCACTGTTTACATTTACAACTTATATTTGTATAGAAAAATAGCCTCTACTACTCAGATCAATGTCTAAGAGAACTCCTTCATGATTAAGAAAATCCTTTATTCACACTAGCAATGACAAGAGAAGAGAATGGGCACATCATTTAAAAGTAAAGTGGGATTTATTTCTAAAAGAAAAACTTCTGAAAAATCCAGAACAACAATTTGAAAAGCTGGTCTTTACTCACTCTGTGCCTGCTGTCACACTGCTTAATGCACAGTCCAACAGCCCAACTCGATTTCTAGTTCTAGGATCCCAGCATTCCACTTTACCCTAAACAATTTAGAAAATATGGTTAAAGCTTACGAAGCAGATGCCTGGTACTCCAGAAATGATTAAATAAAATTATGAATTATCTAATCTAATGAATAATTAACAAAATTTCCTAGGTTGACATGAGTTGCTCTAATAATGACATACAGGCTGCACACATTTCATTCTAATTTCTTTAATGCAATCTGAATCAAAATCACTAACACTCATTTTCTTAAGATTAATAGGATACACATGCCAGCTAATTTCTACAGATGGCTACACTGCAAAACAAGAGAACATTATTTGTGCTCCCATCTGCAAAATCTCAAGTACTCAGCAACCAAGTAACTCAGATATTTTATGTGCACTATGCTCTAAAACGTCATCTTTAACATACTTATATCTAACATAACAAATGAGATCAATTTAATTAATTAGGTTCATGATTTCTTCTTATCTTCCTGCAAATTAATATAAAAATGAAACAAACACTACTGCCCTTTTCATAAAAGGAATGCAAACACTTACCTCAGCTGTCCCCATAGCAAACAAGAAGTGTACAGGATTTATGTCACAGACATTACTCTCTCTAAAACAGAAAAAGGAGCAAGTTTAATGACCTTGGAACAATTTAGCACATGAACAACTAATAAGATTTCTGTAATTGTGTACATTATTGCTCAGTCTGAAAAAGCAAAAGTTGGAGGGAGGGACAGATGGCCACATAACAACAGCTTCCCATACTTAAGGGGAGCTTACTAACAATCTGGAGCCAGAGACAGTGCTGATTACCTGAAACAGGTAAGGTTCCAACTGGATGTTAGGATAATATTTTTATGCTATAAAGATAATTAAGCACTGGAATGTGTTAGTCATAGAGGCCAGGAAATTTCCATCTTTGGAGTTTTCAAGACCCCCCTGAGAAAATTCATCTGAATTCATACGACCATGCCCTGAGCAGGAGCCTGGGCTCTGAGGTTCTCTCCAGCCTGAACGATCCTGCATTCTTCTGCCCATATCCAGCACCTACCACCAAGCCCTGCCCCACTGTATTCTTAAACAACTCAATAGGACATTAAGAAATGGCCTCAAGGTGTGCTAGGGGAGGTTCAGACTGGATACTAGGAAAAATTTCTTCACTGGAGGGGTTGTCAAGCATTGGAACAGGCTGCCCAGAGAAGCGGTTCAATCACCATCCCTGGAGGTATTTAAAAGATGTGTAGATGTGGCATTTGGGGACATGGTTTAGTGGTGGACTTGGCAGAGCTGGGTTAAGAGTTGGGCTTGATGATCTTAGAGGTCTTTTCCAACCTAAATGATTTTCTGATTCTAAT
The DNA here is from genome assembly GCA_013397725.1 of Rhagologus leucostigma. Lineage (NCBI taxonomy): Eukaryota > Metazoa > Chordata > Aves > Passeriformes > Rhagologus > Rhagologus leucostigma. Next base: position 124,427 of record VZTD01003254.1, on the reverse strand, counting down.
TATGTCAAAAGATCCTTATGATGACTTATGTTCTAAAGCTTACAACTCCAAAATGTTCTGTGTGACCAATGGTCTCCTTTCTCTCACCAAAGTATCCTCTTTCTCAGTAGGGCACCCAAGAGCCCTGTATTTCAACAACAATTCTTCCAAAGTACAAATATTTCTCTCTACACCACTTATCCCAGCACTTTCCAACTTTTTCCATTCAAATGTCTCTACCTCTAATTCTGTAACTCATCCAACTCCCTTGCCTCCAAACCTTCTCACAACTTAAGTCTCATCTCTCTAACCCAGATTTTACACTACACCCTTACCTCTCCCATTCTAGGATTTCCCCTTTTTTTTCTTCCTGTTGCTCAGTTTTTTATTTTGCCTTCCCAAATACTCCTTCATCCATTAGGCTATCCTGCCCACTGCATACCAGCTGTTGCCTGCCAATGAGCCACTCTATCTAGTGAAGTCTGTTCTTCTCATCTGCCTCTCCCCACATGAAAAAAGCTCAGTTCCTACTCTGGTAGGGTTTTCAAAACAATCAGACACATGCTGGAGATATAAAAATTCTCTTTGGGCTACTTCAAGAGCAGAAGGACAAAGACATGTCTGGGAAAGTACATACCCTGTGGGTAGATCTCTATATGACGGCTAAATTGAGTAATAATGGCAAAGTTTTAATGAAATGCTCTTCAGATCAAGTTATATAATACCTATTTAGTACATATTAAGCAATTTTAAAACATCTGTAAAAGAAAATTCAATTAAACATAAAAACTAGAACAAAAAAAATTACAGAACATAAAATGAAATGAGACTCAGACTCAGCATATGTTCCTTTTCAACTCTGCAAAGCGTTTGGGCAGCGTTCAGAGAGTACTGGTACTGAGCATGCTAGGAGTCTGCTTCCACCTGGTGGAAAGAAGACAGAGGTCATGCATCACGTATAACTTACGAAGCTTCAGTTTGCAGGGAGTTCAGAAATCTTCCTTGTTCCAGATTTAGCCTGTACACTTCAGAACTACAAAAGAAAAACCCAAAATTACTCCTGTCTCTTACAAATACTGAAAAACATCACTGTAGGTTCAGAGGCATTGTAAAGATTCTTATTCACAGCATAGTTTTGCCAAATACACAATTTTCAGAATTCATAATCTACAAGACAAACCTATACTTCAGTGTTCAAAATACAGAGAAAAATGTACATGTTCACCGTTTATTTATCACACTTCAATATCCTGCCAATTACTATTTTTCCAGGGAAAAGATACATTAACTCATTTCTCAATATATTTTAATTTCTTGTGATTTAAGGTACATCTTGAATTTCTACTTATTTTGTTTGAAACCCTAGCGATCTAATTTTATTTTTACTGTGTCTTTTCAGAGACCCAATTATGTGATTTAACTCACACTTTACAGCAATAAAACACCAAGCAGGACAGGAAAAGTTATCTCATTTTCCTTACCTAAACGCTAAACACTTTTTAAAACAGTACTGACCTGCAGTTTTTAATACACATTTGCAAATACATGATGTACATGGCTTAAGAATCAAAGAAAAAAAGGCTTAAAAACAGCATGGGAAACTGAATTACATTTAATCTTCCCACATTTTCCACTCTTCACAGTCTCCATTATTAATCTGGAAGGAATTGCCACTTCTTCCACTTTTTAGCTTTTCTAGCATTTTAATGTTTGTTTTATTCTTGGAAAACATTGCTAACAAAACTGAAACAAAATATTCCACTTAATACCTTGCTCCTACAAAATACAGGTCACATGATGGATAGTGGTAAGAGAAATCTCTACCAAATTTTGGTATTCTTGTCCTGTAGTAATGGCCATGTTGTGAATGAAACTCCACAAATCTGCCACACTGCAAGAAGACAATCTGAAAATAAAATAGAAAGCACTGAAACGTACAAAAACAGACAAGGATCTCCCCAACTTGTCTTACAGCGCAAACTTCAGTGATTTTTTTTCAAATTCACACAGGCTTATCACAACTTATTCAAACAATTTCTACTAAAGTGATATGATCAACTAGTGCTTCATCATTTTCACTAGCCACAGCGAAGAGTTTTGTTAATATAGATTACATGAATATTCACAAGAGTAGATGTGACACCCTGAAAGTGAGTCTGCAATCAGAAGCAGGACAGTTATCTCATGTTCTGCTGCACTAAAACTAACATCTCTACTCCCTTCAAGACACTACAGTTAGTAATTTCTTCCAGGTACAAAGCTATGCAGACACCAGTATGTCCACATGTACTAAGCACATGAACTACACCTCTCGATGCACGGCAATGTTCCAATAAAGGACACCAATGATCTTTCTGCATTTTTGTTCTTTCTCAACTACATAAGAACACTGTTTCTTTCTGAAACTTAGACAAACATCTCAGTCCTGGAAAAACCTACAGGGAGGCATTACTAGAGAGCTCAATCTGCCTCAGTAAATAAAACAGGCCAGGACCTGCTGTTACACTCCTGATGGCAGGTTAACATGGCACATACCCACAGGAAGGGATTCTTCCCACTCCAGACACAGTTTCACCCACATCACCTGCTGCACTCATGCTGTACCTCAAACCATGGCCAGGCACTGTGCAATGGAGGAACAGCTGGCATGGCCCAAACTCATGCCATGAATGATAATCACAGCCAAACTCTGACCCTTATCCCTATTTAGCCTAGATCAGAAAAGTGCTGGTTTAGTTTAGCCTGTGTAGTACATGCATCTTCTAAAAATGAAGGTCTACAATTTTCTACTGCTGAATTATACTGTTAGCAATGCAACTAAGGATGAGAAATTCAGGGAAGGTGAGGTACAAAAGCTACTTTAAATCTGTTATCTTTATTTATAAATCTGTATATTCTTCCCTTAAGAGACATGGAGAAAATACTGACCTGGGCTGGCACTTCATGCTTATTTATCCTTAAGTCCTTGTGTGCTTTTTCTGGTATCAGAAGCCCTAGTGTTTCAACTTTTATTCATGGACTTACTCCTCTTGGTCCAAGACTAAGCAGAGCATCATCTTTCAGAATTCTACAATTTCATACAATGTTTCAGATACAGTTGCACAGCTAATGTTACACAATGATGTTCATATACCTCCCACTTTATTCTTTGTGTGTCTAATGCCTTTATGCTTTTACCTGGAGGCTTTAAACAAGCAAAGTTCTTTAGTTATCTTTTTGAAACAATGCCCAGATCAAATCTTTTCTCTACTGTCATTGCAGAAGAAGAAACATCTGCATTTTCATGCAGTACAGAACATACATAAACTATAAGAACACAAAATTAAACCATATTTAATTTAAACATATCAGTATCACATGTTCTTAGTTCACTACCAGTAAGTCATCAAAACCTGTTACAAGGAATAGAGAAGACGCAGTTTACTTTCAATAAGAAAAGTGAATTTGCTTCTCACCCACTCTGCCTCCAAAAAGTTTTTAGGAAGTTTTTTACACTTGCCAAAAGCATCCAAATATTCCCCTAATAATTGTCTTACTGCTAATAATTTCCTATTTAAATACAAATTTCTACAATATTGGACTTGAATTTATTCCCATCCTCTTTCATTAGTAGTGTATACAGCTCACCGTAAATCCTGCTTGTCTTTCTTCTTACTAAATTAATTTTGGTCACCAGCAGAAAACTAAAACCTGAGGGTAGCAAAAGCATTGGCACTGGTGTGTGGCAAAAATACTATGTGGAAATACAGGTCTTCTGGCAAAAGACTGTGGGGAAAAAAGATAGCACTCCCTCAAGTGTAAAACTTAGCCCAAGCCTAAGACTTTTAAGTCTAACACTTAGAAAAGCACAGAAATGTAACTGGCCTCATGGGTACTAATCTGTATCAAAGAAAACAGGTGCTCTCACTGTGAAAATGCAAATAAGCCTCAAAGCAACCTTACAGGGACGGCAGAAACAGACCTGGAGAGACAATTTTTTCCCTGGCTATGAAAGGATGCTGAGAGCATCAAGAGGGCTACCAAGACTGACAAGGGACAGAATACAGAGAGTACAAAAAAAAACCCTCTTTACAGTAGCAACAGTACAAATTTCAGATTTTCCTGGGCAGGTTTGACAGGAACTAAAAATTCTTTATGACAAGGTAGTGCAGCATTGCAATAATTTATTCAGTACATTTGTGGAACCAGCACAATTGCAGATTTTGACAGAACTGTTCAAGCATTAAACTGGTATCTTAAGGTCCCATTCCAATCAATACTTTTATGATTCTAAGAATTTCAAGTGTAATTTCTCAAATATTGTTCCCTCTTTCTAACATGTCCACAACAATGAAGTTTAGTTTTCTTTCTAATGATTTATTAAGTTTTAGTAAAATAAAATTGTAAACATAAAGATTGTATAAAGCTGAAACAGTAAGGCTTCAGTCTGAAATACAGTACCCATTTCAGCTGAAAACACAGTACACATTTCAGCTGAAAACACACATGCCTTTCTGTTCATAACCAGTCAGAAACATATTTGGGAACACAGCATGTTCCTCAGTCTCCCAAATAACTATTTGGTATGTATAGCCAGAAACATTTTCCCACAGACAGACAAGTGGGAAGCTACTGTAAAGTATCAGTCATTACCTTCTGCTACTCGAATTCATGCACTTCCTTGGAAATCTCACAGGAAAAATGTAAAAAGTTACAAGGCTAGATGATCATGTCTCTGATCAAATAGCAGTATTTATTAAAACAAACCTGTACTTGAAATGCTAAAGTCTCTTCACAGAAAAGAAAGCGTAAACTAAACACTCAGGTGATTCCTTCAGGTACAGCACTTAATTTAAAAATAAATAAAATTTAAAATAAGACTAAAAAAAAAAAGACACTACTTCTCTCCACAATTTTTGCCTATTCATATGCTCATAATCATCATGTCTACAACAACACAGACAAATCAGGTTGTTAACTTACTCATAGCTATCCCACCTTTCAAAAACAGTCTGTGTGCATCACTTTGTCACAAGGGATTGTGACTAAATGCTAGCCCAGAAAGAATAGTTAATTCCATTTTTCACATTATTTTGCTTGCAAGATTGATCACTATTTTAAGTTTTTCTCTCCAACAGACAAGAGACTTTAAAAGCGGTAAAGCAAATTATAGTACAAAGACACAAATAAAACAAACAAAATTTTAAAGGTACAAAAAATGTTTATCCTGTTTGCTGTTTTTTAAAAAACATTTTTGTTCCAAAAGTTGATTGACTGCCTTTACTATATATGAAAATGCATTTTAATATACATACTAAACAGTTTTTTCATTTATACACTGAAAACATTAAACATACCTTTGAGTAATCATCTGATAAAATCTCAAACGTAACCACTAGAGGAAAGAGCAAGAGAATTTTGAGTCAACTAAGCAAGCAAACTTATTTGCAAACATTGGCATTATCCTGAAAACATTTATACTCATGCTAATCTTTAGTCATGTAAGTATTCCCCACAGGTGCCAATGCATAATGCAGACATTAATCTTTAGTAGGATCTCTAATTATATAACTTCATTTGCAAAATAGTAAGTATTCTAAAACTTTAGAAACATATGAAGCATCCTGTAATCTTTTTATTGTTCTTGTATACTTGACACGTTCCTCAACACAATGCTCAGCCATGTATTTTACTGGTGTGGGAAGGTCTAATCAAATGGTTTTCCGTGCGTGTGTGGTACCATGGAGCTTTGGTAATCCATCAAAGATGATAAAAAATTACATGAGTTTGGACACATATGCATAAACTTGCATATGTAGTCCTTCCAAGGGGCCAGCACTCCCACAAAAGAAGTTGCACTCCCACAAAAGAAGTTCTAAGGCTCAAAAAAATCACAAATGTGAAAGCTACTACTCATGCTCAACATGAACGTATTGAACTTTGCCTAGTTTTAAATAAGCTGAGGTGGGAACATTAGGGAATAGCTGCTTCAGCTAAATTGGTTTTATTTAAATGAGATAACTCATTTAAAGTTACCTGAAGTGACTCTATGCCATACTTCAAATTAAACAGACTTCTGCAGTCTAAGATGCCAGTTCAAAAAAACTTACTTTAAGCTCTAATTACCAGCAAGCATTTATGATTACAATGATTTCTACTCTTTTAAAGAGGGTTTCAGTCTTGCCATACCCTCCTCTCCCCAGCCTCTCTGAAACCCTGCCTAACAGTGCTCCTTCACCCTACATGACTCCTTGTAGTCCTGAGGCAGAGAGCAAAGAAACACCCCCATGCTCTTATTACAGTTTTTATTTTTCACATCACTTTCACACACATCAAAGTTAGACCAGTTCTATTCTTCTGTAATGAATGTGCTCATCTTCTCATTGTTTTGGTCACCCCNCCCCAACCCCACAGGGCACATGCACCTGAGAGGCTTTGCCCCACAGGACAGCACGTGACACAGAGTCTGCTGTAAGAGACTGCCCCCCCCTCCAGGGGGACATGCCCGGACATGCCTGCCTAGCCTGAGCATTTATACCCATGGAGCCTATGTTTTGGTGGGGGGATTGACACCATCGGGAAGATCTGCTGAAGAGGATTGTCGAGGCACTAGTAGGATTCATGGAGTGGTGATATTCTTTTTATTCTCTGTCACTCCTTGCCC